>JAODKF010000050.1:17404375-17426057 GCA_026779585.1 Mormyrus proboscirostris | reverse complement strand
CCCCCCAGCACATGTCAGGGGCCTCTGAATGCATTAAATTAAATATAAAATTTGCCAACAGGGGTCCAAGGTGTCATTTGGTCAGAGGGCCCAGAATTTCTAGGTACACCCCCCACACTTTCCACCCAAGACCATTTGGAAAGAGCCTGTCCAGTTCCCTCTACCAAAGACAGCAGGCAGCCCGCGAGATAAATAATCACTTTGCGGTTTGATTGGATTTAGATCAGTGATCATCTGTGATCCCGTGACCTGTCATGCAAGCTAGACATCATCAGCTCTAGACTGCTGTGTTTTTCTAGATGTCACCTCCAGCAATCAGCTGAACCCCTGAGTCAACATATGCGGAAATATATGGTATTCTTATGCTTCTTAATCTTTTTTCAGACCCAAGGATCTCATCAGGCCTTTCATAGGATAAATCAGCGGTCAAATAATTTGAATGCATTGAATTGACACTGCATTGCATCTCCAGGAACTGGGCTGGGCATCAGTGCTATTTGTCTTTGTTTAAATATTGATAAGTTGCTCTTATTTCAAGCACTTGACCTGGATGGAGTCTTTGCCTTTCAAGGAAAGGACATTGCCCGTACATCTTTAGGCAAGCTCAGCTTCTGTCTGGTAAAAACACATCTACTGGATGAATTCATATTGTTGTGTTTGCGTGGACACGTGTACAGCCATGTCTGTGGTGTCGACATGCATTTTCTATTGTGGATTCTGCCAGCATCTAAAGTGCAGCTTGAATAGAGGCTGTGAAGGGAACTGTTAAAGGTTAATGGTATTTTTTTCAGGGGCTTAAACAAAATCATTTTACCTGCTGTTCTCCACTGAATGAGTATAAAGACTCCATTCAGCTACTAATCAAAAACCGCACACAGCCTGCTCCTTCATAAACATGAAGAGCTTAAAGCTGACAAAATCTCAGTGATTCCCACGAGAGCGCTGGTACAGAATTAGGCTGACTTTAGCTAACAGCGTTTATTTGCCATTTGAGGTTGTCCGTACTCAGAAGAGTTCGTGTTGGAAGGTCACGGCAATGCATTCCAATGAGCCATAAAGGGATTCTAGATGAACCAAGCATCTCACAGGTGGTCATAATTTAGTAGGATTCCTGAGTGTTTCAGCAATAAACATGGATGCAGTTTGTTAGCAGTGAAATGTACATTTCTACTAAAACGATTAATGCAAATTTCCCAACTATATAATATTCTCCTAATTAATTATATCAAATTGCTTTACATTAGAAAATTCATTTATAATTCCGCTTTCTTATCATTTGTCTTAAAAGCAGTTATGCGGCTTAACTGTATTGTGAATAATGAGACGTCCAAACTCTTATGTAAGTTATTCTGACTATGGGCATCTGCTAAATGCTGTAATTGTAAATATACTGAAATTTCTGTCAGCAAAGCCAGGATCTGAAAACATATGTTTCTCTTAAAACAGCTAATTCATATTTCCAAATATCCCTAAAATATTGGCCTAATTGACTATATTAAATAGTTCTGCATTACAAAATTATGTGTAACTTTGCTCTTTGTCATTTGTCTTAAAAGTAATTAAATTGGCTTTAGGTTATTTTGAGTAAATTTCTATCCCCCCCCAACAGGTTACAGCCCAGGGGCAAAGATCTCACGCCTGAGCGGTTTGTTTGCTGAGCACTCAGCCCTCAGGTTTGCCAACCTGTGACACATGGACCAGGATCCGCTTGGATCCACTCTGATATCCAGGCTGCCGGCTGCACCGATACTGAACCGTTTCTCCTGTTATTCCGAATCAACAGAAACCTGTCAGTGGATGTTTAGAACAATCAGAACTCAAACTGAATCAATGTGTCCTGACACCAGCTGCTGCATTTGCTTTGCCTGTGATGCCAAAAAAAAACAAATTATAGCTAGACAGCTTTAGGAAGTTAAAAAAGGCAACTATAGGTTTTTAGCATGAATTATGTTCCCAGACTAAGGAATTTGTTTTGATCTTCCATGTGAACATTCTGTTCCCCCGGAAATGTCAGTTATGGTAAAAAAATTAAGATTATGCAGTAGAAGGGCATTGTGTTTGCATTTCACTGTTCCCAGAATCAAGACAATTCTGAGTCACTGACATATAATGCAGTCCTGCAGGAATCCTGACAAACATTGCAGCAATGTTTGCAATTTGTCTGAACTCACGTCTTGATCACGTGACTTCAGAGGATGATTTTATTTCTCAAGGACATGCATGTTGTCTCACTTACGTCTCTCAGCACATAAAAAGCTCCTGTTTGTCATCACACTAAATAATTCATTATGACAGCCGAGCCATATTTTAAACTTAGGTATTAATAGGTAATACTTAAATAGTATTAAATATTTGAATACATTTGGATATATTCATAAACAAGAAGGCCAACAAACAAAGAAGCAAATACCAGTATCACAACAGAGTTGTTGCAGAGTTTTACCCATTGAGACTTCGCTGTTTAAAGCAACTCATACTCTCAAAACTCAGGCCCTTACTCCTTGCCTCATGATGTTAATAATATATATATTATAAATAATGACATATCATGTATTGTCATTTTTCGTAAAGCACAAAACTAAATAAAGACCGTGATGAACCAGAAATTGTACGTAAAACTGCTGGCTAATGATACTCACACTCCAGTAATTGAAATGCTAATGTGTTTGAGTGTAATTTGGTGCAACTTCATTACACGATAAACAGCAACTGAAATTACAAAATTTTGGCGGTTTTTCCATTTTTGAGTCTGTTTATTAAAATGCGCAAAAAATTGGAAAAAAATAAAAAAATCGTAAATAATGAATTTTATGTACAATATGTGTGGGAGGAGCCAGAATAAAATGCAAAGTAACTATAAAAGCATAATGACTGGTGGTCATGTGTGATATACATGCGTGAAGTAGAGGTACACAGATTCCGTTACCTCTTACAGAAGGTTGTGCGTATGTCTGGAGATACGAAACAGTAAGTGCTGACGTGTGTTTGTCAGTGGCTGGGGGGCGGGGATTAAAGTTCGTAAAAACCCATAAACCCTTCAGCTGTAGGAACCATGAAGGTGTCTGCAAGCACACTCAGCGCGGAAAATATAGCGGGCAACTGGGCCATCGGAAATCAGGTCACTTCTGTCTGTGGACAAGATATAGGGGAAAAAAATAAAAAAAAATATGCCCACCGTGGGAGGGCTAAATATACACCATCCCAATGTCACATGTGGTTTTGGGACAAGGTGCATTGCCTGGTGGCTTTCACAGGTTGACATTGACATAGTTAAGACGCTCTCCTGCTGTAAGGTAAAACCTACATGATTGCTGCCTCTCTTGGTAATTAAGATGTGAGGTTAGAAACAGACTTGGATGGAAAAGTAGGGCTGCTGTTCTTGGTTGGCATTCGATGAACTGTTTGAATGTAAAATTTAGACTGCAGAGATGATGGATTTTCTTAATCCACAAATGCTGAACATTTCATATCTGCAGAAAGAGTGTGGTGCAAAATTGCACACTCACTCCTTATTGTATGCTTTCTGGCATAGTCAGGTGTGAAGCGACAGGATGTAATAGTATCCAGTTTAAGAGTTTATGGAAATATAAATGCAAGTATTATCAAGAACCACAGGAATTAGGAGCCTGAGGATTTGATTAAACTTTGATTAAGATTTATCATTGGCGGCATGTTATACTCTGTATTGCTTTAATTTTCTTTCTTTCCAGAGCCCTTGCAGATATTTTGAGGCAACAGGGACCTGTTCCCATATCTCAGTACGATCATGAAAACATCGCAACAATGAATGGTTCACCCAAAGAAAACACACCCGTCCGGACCTCCAAGAACCACTACACCCCTGTACACGCTGCGAAATCCAACCATGGTGAGTATGCTGGGGAGGTCATGGCAAAACCTGAATGGACAGGGGGTACAGTGGTGCTGACAGTCAGCAATTTTGTACCTCATGCTAAACTTGGGAACTGGGTGTCCATTCAGGTTGGGACTAACGTGTCCCTCACAATCAGCAGGTCAGGACCCATGTCCTTACAGCAACATCCAGGAGTAACCATAGCACCCATGTCCTTACAGCGACATCCAGGAGTAACCATAGCACCCATGTCCTTACAGAGATGTCCAGGAGTAACCATAGCACCCGTGTCCTTACAGAGATGTCCAGGAGTAACCATAGCACCCGTGTCCCTCCAGAGATGTCCAGGAGTAACCATAGCACCCATGTCCTTACAGAGATGTCCAGGAGTAACCATAGCACCCGTGTCCTTACAGAGATGTCCAGGAGTAACCATAGCACCCATGTCCCTCCAGAGATGTCCAGGAGTAACCATAGCACCCATGTCCCTCCAGAGATGTCCAGGAGTAATCTTAGCACTCATGTCCCTACAGCGAGGTCTAGGAGTAACCATAGCACCCGTGTCCCTCCAGAGATGTCTAGGAGTAACCATAGCACCCATGTCCTTACAGCGACATCCAGGAGTAACCATAGCACCCATGTCCTTACAGAGATGTCCAGGAGTAACCATAGCACCCCTTTCCCTCCAGAGATGTCCAGGAGTAACCATAGCACCCATGTCCTTACAGAGATGTCCAGGAGTAACCATAGCACCCATGTCCCTCCAGAGATGTCCAGGAGTAATCATAGCACTCATGTCCCTACAGCGATGTCTAGGAGTAACCATAGCACCCATGTCCCTCCAGAGATGTCTAGGAGTAACCATAGCACCCGTGTCCCTACAGCAATGTCCAGGAGTAACCATAGCACCCATGTCCCTACAGAGATGTCCAGGAGTAACAATAGCACCCATGTCCCTACAGCAATGTCCAGGAGTAACCATAGCAGCCATGTCCCTACAGAGATGTCCAGGAGCAACCATAGCACCCATTTCCCTACAGAGATGTCCAGGAGTAACCATAGCACCCATGACCCTACAGAGATGTCCAGGAGTAACAATAGCACCCATGTCCCTACAGAGACGTCCAGGAGTAGCCATAGCACCCATGTCCCTACAGAGATGTCCAGGAGTAACAATAGCACCCATGTCCCTACAGAGATGTCCAGGAGTAGCCATAGCACCCATGTCCCTACAGAGATGTCCAGGAGTAACAATAGCACCCATGTCCCTACAGCAATGTCCAGGAGTCACCATAGCAGCCATGTCCCTACAGAGATGTCCAGGAGTAACCATAGCAAATGGGGTAGGAAACTGAATCCCTTCCATAAACAATTTCTCAGTTTCCCAGGACACTGGCAAGCCTGAAGACCAATACAGTAGATGACCTGAGAATAATAACACCTAATAATAATGCTAGTATTATAATAATGATAATAATAATATGTCGTAGTTAACACTGCTGCTGCATGCTTCTGGGTCTGCTCAGGCCCAATGTGCTTGAAGGTCGCATGTTCTCCTCGTGTCATTGTGGGGTTTCCTCTGGGTTCCCCTGGTTTCTTCCCACAGCCCAAAAACATGTTAAGGTGAACTGAGCTTTTTGCTTTGCCAGCGCAAAGCTGTACCAGCTGCTGCTGGAACAGACGTTGCCGCGGAGGCCTCCTCCTCCTGCTGGGTCCCCCAAGATCTCACGATTTTGGATTAAATTGAGATGCAAATTAAAACCTCCATAGCAGTACTCAGCTCCTCCCTCCCCCCCGCCCCTCCTTTTTAAGGAGGTCTCCAGTTTCCTGCTCCTGGGGATGAGATCGTCTGTCAGATGCCCCAGTATCACGTCCCAGATTCGCGTGGCACCTGTTCAGGGCTGCCGGGAGGGACAGAGTCGCCACCCCAGGAGGACGTCCATTTCAGCGCAGAACTTAACCATTTTGCTTAGACGAGCGAGATAAAATCGGTAGTATGCTCTGCTCACCGTGCACAGCTAACCATAACATGCTCTTGGCATATTGCTGGTGGAGCTGTAGAGTAGGATTTTTTGATGGTAATAATAACTACAATAATAACCAGCACATGATTAGCTTTGAATTGCGTATCTTTCATCTTGACCATATAAAAATATTCCTGTGCAATGGACACACCAGCACCCCACCCAGAACCAGTCAGCATTTATTCACTCTGCATTCATTGGGCCAGGATGAGCGAACGATTGAAAATGGTGTTGGGGAAGTTGCTCACAAAAGTAATCCAGAGGTGGAAAGTTCAGGTCTAGGAAGTACAAATCCAGACCAAGGTTTTGTTTCAACCAACCGGTTGAGTACTCTGTGACTGTAACACTTTATGCTAAACTGTTTAGTTGGAACAAAACCTTGGTCTGGATTTTTGGTCTAGATTGGACTTTCTGGAGATAAACTTTCCACCTCTGTCTGTAATGGATTACTTATTGCGAGTAACTTCCCCAAAACTGGCCAATGAAAAGTACGATGCTCAAGATATTTGGACAGTAATGGACCAATGCTGTTGTTTCAGGGAGGGATAATGCTCTCTTACCCTTAAATATGTCTCCTTATCCTTTTAAACTATTGTATAAATAGCAATTAGGTATAAACAATTAGGCATGTAATTATCTTGTGCAGATAAAAGCACCTACCAAGCAAACAGATGACAGTGGAGGGACAGAGGGAACAGATCTCAGTGGTCGGGCCGTTTATTGGTCGCTTCCCTGCAGGGAATGTTGGGTCGCGGCCCGGGGTCAGTGTTCCTGCTGTGTCAGCCATGTGCCGCTGCAGTTCTAGGCCAGCACTGATTCACCTAGAACACAAAAGACACCCCCCCCCCAATGTTTTTACATACTCTGCTTGGCATTTACTTCTACACTGCTCGCTGAGGCTATTTAGTTCATAGTTCATTCATTTCTTCGTGCCTTACTGAAGGAAACGTCGCCCCCTATGTTCATCACTGTGAAGTACAAAATGACACATGGCCATGATGTTTCACCTTTGTGCCTCTGAGACATAGCCTTCTGCCCTGAAAGCTTACCTTTTAGAAGCTTGCTAAACCATGTGCACTGAGGCTTACTGGTCTCCCCCCCAGGGCTGTTGCCGCTGACCTCTGATGCACAGCTGCAATTTTGGATGACAATTTGAGTCAATAAATTCTTAATGGCCATCACGTATCGTTTCAGTTCTGAGCTAACGGTGCCCGCGAGTGCCGCGTCCTCTCTCCCGAGCACGCCTCAGTAATCCTGCCGCTGATGCTCAGTCCCACACAGTTTACTGGTGGCTGAATCGGTTTTCCTCCATTTGCTGTTATATCGGGGGAAAGAGGGGATTCAGATACTCATTGTAGCCATCCATCCATCTTCGAACCACTTATACACGCACATACATACACACACACACAAAGGTTTGTAATTATTTCTTTGTGGGGACTAATTTCTATGGGGAAAACTCTAATCCTAACATGACAATCTTAAACCCTACCCAGCCCTAACCTTAAGCAGACGTAACCAAACAAAATAAGACACTTTTGGCATTTTTAGTTTTTTGATTTCATTTACAGATCTTTGTAGGGACCTGAAAAACAGTGATTTTATTAGATTGTTGGGGACTGTGTGACGCATGACATGGGGGGGAGTAGCAGCTCAGAGTAAAACGTACCTCATGGTGGAGAAAAAGACTTCGGTGCCTGAACTCACACTCTCTCATTTCTGATGAGAATGATGTGAAAATTTTACATGCATGAAGCAACAATTTAATCTTCCTGTCCAGGATAGCAGCTTGGGCACATGGTTGTAATCCTCCTGTTGTACCTCAGCCCCGTAAATTAAAGTAGTTTACAGAGCAAATAAATAAATTAATAACAACTAGAGCAGAAGGGAGGGGGCCTGGGAAATATGTCATGATGAATGGTCTGACATAAGCAGGCTATTTCCCCCTCTTGTCCCAAGGGCATTATGGGAAGGAAAACTTCCGCAGTGGAGGCCAAGATCTGCATAACTTCATCTCCTCCGGGTTCGTGACTTTGGCACGGCCGCCACTGAAAGGTAAAGTTCCTCCTGACCTTGTGAGCTGAGGGCACCGGGCAGCCATATTGATTTTTCATTTTGCTCTCCTTTCATTCTTGCTCTTCCTTGGCTGTCTGAGTGACTTCAGTTCACTGTTACACCTAAACTGTTTTAATTCATGAAAGAACGATGCAATGCCCAGCAGATGATCTGCAGCTAAACACATCGATGCTAGACATTTCAAGTTAACTTTTCATGAAATATGAAATACTGTACAAAGGTCTTAGGCAGACAAAGAAAATGTTTAACGCTATTTACCTGGGTAGTAAGTTTCATTTTGCCCAGAAAAAAATACAGTTTAACAGTTGAACATATAATAACACAATAAAAACTAACAAGACTTCTGTTCTTTCTTCTGTTCTCCAAAATCTTACTGATGTCTACATGAACACCACATTGTTTTCCAAACCTCTCCTCAGGTGCACCACAGTCATTCCATGTATTCGTTAAATTTCAACACCAGCTCACTTATTCAATCAATTAAATTAGTTTTACAACCTCAGTGAGGCATTGATTAGCTACGCAAGATGTACTAATGGTTGAGTGAAATAATGTGGCAGTATATGGCTGAGATTCTGCAAATCAACATTAAGATCATTGTGATTTGATCATTTTCTTTGACTGCCAAAGACTGCATGCATGCATGTGTGTGTGTTTTGGGGTGAAGATGTCATGTGTCAGGGTTTATTCATGGCTCTGCTTCAACAGGATGCTACAGATACTGATATGCATCCACAACTAAATGGCTTGTCGATATCTGTCCACAGCACAGCATTCCGTTGACGGGATCAGTCAGCTAGGCTGGCCGGGGGACCTGGACATCCCTCTTGCATACAGTAAGTATCCCTGTCACATACAGCTGTGTAGATGACAGGCGGAGTGTAGCTGCATATCCATAGCTCCCAGTATCAGAGAGCAGTGTGTGTTCTCTTCCTGGGCCTGGAGAATCAGAATCCAGCTGGTTTTGTATGTGACCCAACATCTAACTGGTTTAAGAGGAGTTGGTTAAGCTGGTTGACTAATTTGTAATAGTTGACCAACTTAAGGTATGTTTTCGTATGATGGTTTGATGGTTTAGCTGGTCATATCAGCATGCAGCAGATGGATAGAAGGGCCACACCAGCATAACCAACTGGTGACCGACCCAGCTAAAGCATCAAAGAGCAGCAAGCGCTAGAACACGACCATCTAAGACCATCTTAGACCAGCTAAAACCAGCGACCAGCATAAGCTGGATTTTAGTTTGAATTTTCAGCAGGGGCTAGACCTAATGTTCAGTGTAAAATTTGTAACTAAAACACTGTAATGGATGGATTATTTAGTCGGTCCATTTCATAGCAACTAAAGAACATTAGGATCTTGGCACAGCTGGATCAGCTGTCGTGTGGTACTGACCGGCTGCAGAATGGTCACGCACGGGGTCAGCTGGCTGTGAGTCTCCGTGACCAAAGCTAAGCTCTCCAGCCATGAGGTGTGACAGAGCTGCGAGCTATAGGTCCGGCGGCTGCTGAAAAACGAGGCCTTAACGCTTACATGACCCTCCGTGACAAAACTGTTATCAGGGGTTGACCACACTGAAGGCAACATTTCCCTTTGACTCATGCGACGGTCACAATGACCAGGACTGTCTGCTGTTATTGTCTGGTGTCTGCAGCCTTATATCTACTAAGCAGAAAATGATGAAACAGCACAGTAAGCAAATGCAGACTTTTATCTACATTAGTTATATTACTGAATATTACTAAATGTAAGACCTAGGTGGCTTCCAGATCTCAGTGTGGATAAAGTAGAAAAATCCTACTAGATGCATTCTGGACAAACAAGCACATATATGTCCATGTGCATGAAATAGCAGTAAGCGGCAGCCGCTTCTGCAGCTTGCATCGAGCTGCTCGATGTTGACCTAAAAATGAAAGCTTGGACGCCAGTGACAAGTGGTGCAGGAATACGCCTCTAGTTTGATCAGTAAACAGTTTTAGATCTCGGCACCTGCCCGTTTGCACTTACCGGGTCGGCTCAGCGATCCATGCGTCTGGGCTCTCAATAAAAATGGATCGTCCGTTCCGGGCACCTCCCACACTTTCCTCTGACGCTAGTAGGAACGGATGGATGGATCAGAACAATTCTCTGTCCTCCTGGTTACTGAAATGAAACCTTGTCAGTCTTGAGATTGTTTCCAGGATTTGTTTATGCTGAAAAGGGCCAGTGGTGGAAGGAATAAAGTGACGATATCATATCTAAAAGCCAGGTCCCCAGAATCTAATGGTTGGCCCATGCATAATGTGGAGCCTCATACTCAGGGAGAAGTTGAAAGCCTAGGAGACTGGAATTGATGAATGGAATGTGTTTGATGGCCTGAGGCAGTAATACACACTGTGTCACACCAGAGATGGGCAGTGGGAGCCACACTTGTTTGAGGCAGTGGTTATTGCATGCGGAGAAGCCGCCCATTTGAAGCATGTTTATTCATGCAGTGAGATCAGTAGACTGTTGCCAGGTGCCACAGGAGATCTTCTAGATGTGAGCAGAGTGGCTGACCATGGATATTGGCGCCGACTGCATTTTTGTTGATGTGAGGAGAGTGGCTGACCATGGATATTGGCGCTGACTGCATTTTTGTTGATGTGAGCAGAGTGGCTGACCATAGAGATGGGAGGGGACTGCATTTTGGTTGATGTGAGGAGATTTGCTGACCATATAGATGGGCGGGGTCTGCATTTTGGTTGATATCGGTAGCTTGGCTCACCATAGAGACGGGCGTGGACTGCATTTTGATTGATGTGAGGAGATTGGCTCACCGTAGATATGGGCAGGGACTGCATTTTGGTTGATGAGAGGAGATTGGCTCACCGTAGATATGGGCGGGGACTGCATTTTGATTGATGTGAGGAATTTGGCTCACTGCAGAGATGGCCGGGGACTGCATTTTGGTTGATATGAGGAGATTGGCTTACTTTAGAGATGGGTGGGGACTGCATTTTGATTGATGTGAGGAGATCGGCTGACCATAGAGATGGGCGGGGACTGCATTTTGGTTGATATGAGGAGATTGACTCACCATAGAGATGGGCGGGGACTGCATTTTGGGTGATGTGAGGAGATTGGCTCACCATAGAGATGGGCGGTGACTGCATTCTAGTTGATATGAGGAGATTGGCTCACCATAGAGATGGGCGGGGACGGCATTTTGGTTGATGTGAGGAGACTGGCTGACCGTAGAGATAAGCAGGGACTGCATTTTTGTTGATGTGAGTAGATTGGTTGACTGTAGAGATGGGCAGGGACTGCATTTTGGTTGATGTGAGTAGATTAATTGACTGTAGAGATGGGTGGGGACTGCATTTTGGTTGATGTTTGAGAATGACTTTAGAGGTGGCCAGGGAAGTCTCCAAGCCTTCTGTCTCCCTTGGTGTGTGATATAATGGACTCCGCAAGTCAGTCCGATGAACGGCAGACCAGACTGCGTGGCAGTAATCACTCTGGGGTATTTTTCCAAATTAACCTTGGCATTTATTACTGTGACTTGAATGATATAGCAGGGGGTGTCTCCTTCGCTGCATAAATGGCCCTCAAGGCCCACTATATGTTCAGACCCTTCTCAAGCAAATATTTTATTAATTTTGAGTAAGAGCTACGTGTGTCGTTTTCCATCCTTAAAACTGTAGAAGACTTGATCTCAAATGGAGTAGATATTCTATCTGCATAAATCACTTCAATTCAATTTTGTTTGTATAGTACATTTTCACAACATTACATTGTCTCAAAGTGCTTTACATTATAGATTATACATAATCTTGTGCTTACAAACACTTTCTGTTATTTGAGTCAATTTCACAAATAGATATTCAGCATGATCATTTTGAGTGAGGGCTGCGCAGTTTGCAGGCTACTACCAAGGTTTATTTTTCCCTTTTAAAATAATTGAATATGTAAATGATATTGCCCATGAAGTGCTATCTAAAGCGTAGACATCAGAAGTTATTATATACCAGTTACAGCCTCATAATCCAGCAGTATTCACCATAAATTATACCATCTTAATCCAAAGAAGGCTAATGCAAACAAAATGTTAACCAAATTTAAATAGCCATTTTGGTAACACTTTACTTAAATCACCCATGCATGATGCATTATAGATACCTTCATAATGCATTATAATGCATTCATAAAGTATCATGTATACAGCTATAACTATTCATACAAAAGCATAACACATAATATCCATGTTTATTATGCATTATGAATGCTCTTTGAAGCTCTCATCAATAATGCACTATGCATATCTTCATAATGCATTATAATGGCTAATACTGGCCATTATTATGCATTATAAAGGTATCTAGACTGCATTATGATGACTCCTTTCATTTTATACAATGATTTTGTACAATAACCGTATTGTGGGCCAGGTGTTTGAAATGCGTTATAATTTCCCCATGTTATTTTTCTCACCAAGGATTAACATTTTATAAGTTGCCGGGTTACACAAGCTGGTAAAGCATAATAAAACTGCTCTTCAAATGCAAATGAACATACCTTTGGCGTTTTCTAAATTAAACTGCATGTTCTTACACTGAGGCCCTTGTAACTATCTATCCAGAGACTGTTTCTCACTAAGCAGCAAGGCTTTATTGTCGCTCCATTGCATTTCTGTGTTTTCAGTCAATAGGTGTACAAAATGTAGGCCTAGCTAAATAATAGCTATTAATGCGTTTAAACTCCTTCACCGTGCATATTTAATGCTATATTGGTGTTTTAATTGCTGTGTGAGATGCTTAATAACCTACATTTGTCTTAGTACACATTATTATTTATTTGATAACTAATATAACAAGCAGTTTTTCAAGAAAAATTGTTATGAAACAGTTGAATTTAAAAAAAAAAAGATTAGCAGAGAATGTAGTAGAATGTGTTGCTAATTGCGGCAAACTGCACGCTGACCTCACTGCCCATGTCTCTGGGTAAATAGCTCTTGCCATTTCTCTGATTCTCTGGGATTTCCAATCACCTCATTGTTTGGGTAAACTCACCGCTGTGCGTGCGTGTGTGTGTGTGTGTGTGTGCGCTCACTACGCCACTCTCCAAAAATCACACTCCTCCACATCCTGATTAGTATTCCGCATGGCTTTGTGTCTCTCCATCCAATACCACTTTATAGAAACCCAATCAGCTTATCCAGCTCCCCCATTTTAATGGTTATTCTTGCTTCCTTGCTCTTTAATCCTTTCATAGGATATTTACGTTTTTTTTCTTACCCACTGGACTTCTGTCAGTGTTCGTTTGTAAATGTCATCCGTTTGTATTCATAAACGTCCAACCTTCAGCTCCGGGTTCTTCTGCTACCGCAGTTAGTAGGGCAGTGTCAGAAAAACAGATAATGGTGATTGAAGCATGAAAGAATCACAAAGAAACCACAATTTAGTTGTTCATTCAACACTATTGATTGTCCAGATTTAAAAAAATGGGTAACACTTTACTTGAGGCATGAATAAGGTAGTAACATGCTCTTACTTATTGTATTAAATAACCAAGCGTTAGTTATATGTTGATCCAGTATTAGTTCATCATTAAACAATCATAACGGTTCACGGTTTTTATAGTTACTGTGTTTGTTCATGATTTGTACTTCAGTAGTAACTGAGTTACTAAGTTACTTGTGCCCCCTCAAGTGTTTCCGAAATATTTACGTTCCACCAGTGGCTGTAATGACCCCTTGCTGTATCAGTGCTGGTTCCAATCCTGTTGAACTGTTGTTGTCCTATGGGCCACATAGCCGTCGCAATGACGTTAGACGATTCCAAAGGGTCTCCGTCTGAAAAGTAGCCTGTGAATCGCAGAGGTAGACGGAAGCTCCCATACACGCTGTTTGATCGTATGTTCATCATTATCATCTAAGATAATGCAGCAAAGTAATTGCATGACACATTTGGGAAATGAGATCGAACAGCTAATAGAAAGAGCACAGTGTGGGGGGAAGCGTCATGAGGCATGGGGGCAGTTTAGCTGTAATCAGCTGAGGGCAGCCAAAATGGAAAGGAAAAGATATATTTCTATTTCTTTGGTTCAGTTTCAAGCAGGATTATAATAACATCAAATATATCATTTATAGCACACATGAATTACACAGACAGAATGTGCTGGTAGAAAATACCTTCATAATGCATTATAATGCATTCATAAAGTATCATGTATACAGCTATAACTCATACATCCTCGCTGTTATTCTATTTTCCACCTACTAATTTTGTTTTGTTTCCCCCCCAATAACTCTCCAATAACTCTTATTGTCATATTATTCCCCCCTCCCCCCCAATCCATACCTATACCATTGTAGGAAACACTAGGGGGCTCTAACCATAGAAAATTTGCATTAACAAGAGCTCTATTCCTTTTACTCATTGCAATTCTATATCACTTTACATTCTGTATTCCAAAAATGTAACACTTTACTTAAGGGATGCAAATTATATAGCAGGAGTACAAACTTATTTGATGCATTAATTAGCTAGTAACTAAGTGTCAGTTTACCATTAATCAGTTATGACATGTGTTCCATGCAGGAACTATATTAGTTAATTATTAACAAATTAGTTAACTGATAACCAATATAGTTTCTGAATGCAATGCAAGAACTGTTATGATTGATTAATGATGAAAATGCATGGGATCAGTATGTAACTTAGTTACTGGTTAATTAATGCATTAAGTAAGCATGTCCCCTTAAGTAAAGCGTGACCTCCTAAATTGTGGCAGCGACCCAGAGGATGCTGTAAATTAAAAAAAATCAATTGGTTAATTAACTGAGTGCTAAACAACAAAATTATATCTTAAGTCTATTTATCCATAAGAGAAATCCAATCAGCAATCATTAGGAACCCAGGTTAACACCGACATGCCAAGGTCTAGTAATTTTTAGTTTCAATCATTCATATTGTAGCTGGATTTGTGGGGTGGCTTTTAAGAAAAACAGACAATCTTTTGTAAAAGCAAGGAGTTTGCCTTTATTAACAGCACACTGCCAATGAAATCTAGCAGGGGCACAAACACAAAAGCCAACGATTCAGAATCATGGTAGACGCACATTACGGCAAAAACATTACATTCCACTATGTTGCAACGCTTACTATTTATAACGCACACGAATACACACATTAGTTCACGTGTATTGGTGCAGTGCAAGGCATGCTGTTGCGTGAAGGGTTAAGTTTTTGCTGACTGGGCAGCAAAAAAATTGTTTTCATTTTTCCCATGACCCCCATCGGAATAACCGTTTGGAAGATGACAGAATAGACCAAGAACAGAGATTTTGGTCAAAGTCACTACCAATACTGTGGGAGAACCATCTGTGTTTATGGGGGTGGCGGAGTTGGGACTGATTTGGACGCTACTATAGTTGAAATGAAACCTATACCCTTGGGATAGACCAGGGGTTACCAATCTTGCAGTTATATTTGCAGATTTTCGCTGCAACTCCCTAATTAGATTACTAATTAGAGGATTGATTGGCTGACGAGTCCACGCACCTGATCTAAAGGTTACCCCAAAAACCTGCATACACATCGGCCTTTTGTGGATTGCCATCCCCTAGGACAGATGGATGGATGGATGGATGGATGGATGGGTAGATTGATGGAATTTTATTTTTAATTTACAGCCATCCATTTGGTGATCCTCACTCTTATCCCATCCGCGCAGGCGCTTCACAGCCCCTGACTTTGTCCTTCACCACCATCCTCCTGGGCCTCTTCCACGGCCAAAAGTAGGGAAGTGCTTCCTTTAAAAAAAGGGGCCGCGCAGCACAGCGGTGATTCCCCAGCAGCCCTCGGCGCCCGTCTCTCTCCTGGCCGATCGTTCTTTTGGCCATTTGTTCCGATACCCAGCAGAGCGTGAAAAACAGCAGGCTGGCACAGGGGGCCCGGCTGGCATCCGACCACCTCAAGCCAGAGATGACAGGCTGAAAAAAAACACTCCGTAATAAAAAATGTGTCTGTCAGACGGCATCAAGTAATAAGATTATAACTGCTCTGTCAACAGGAGCAGCCATTGCTCTGCGTCCTGGTGAACCATCTGCTCATTCATATACATAATAACATTGGACACACAGCAAACATGTTAATTATATATCCGTAAATGACTAAATAGAGTTATTAACGCTAAAAATTTGTGGACAGTCTTGTTCTTGCGTTGTAGGCACGTTGCACCGTGCTAACTCTATGGTTCTCGCGAGGCATCGCCATACTGTACCTGCATCACACCCCACCCCCGTGCTAACCCATGGCACAGTAGCCCAGCCACATTAGCGGCTATGAATCCTCTGTTGCTCCTTAATGCTAATTCCACCACTGTGAAATCCTGGCAAGCTGTTCTGTCTGATGGGGGAGAGGATCTAATCCTGGTTTCGAACCCCACTGGTCACCCTGCGGCTCATAAATGGAATCAGATGTTGGGAGTGGCGAGAAGGTGGCACCCTGCCCGCGCAACACTGGGATCTAAGCTCGAGAATTGCTAACCTGGGATTGCCTTATAGTGAATTTGAATTATGGTTCCTCCTAAGCTAACGTGATAAGCGGCAGAAAAGATGAGTAATTCCGAACTGATGATTCCATTAATTCACCAGATCAATAATCAGACTCAGAATCAGAGGATTCATAGGATGATATTTATTATTCAACATTCAATCAATTAAACATTCGATTTTTATTGATTTACAGCATCCTCTGGTTAACCACCACATTTTAGGAATACAGAAAATAAAGTGATATGGACTAGTAATGAGTAAAATGAATAGAGCTTTTTTAATCCTTATTTTCCATAGTTAGAGTCCCCTTAATATTTTTTACAATGGTATAGTTATCGAAAGGGGGGGGGAGTGGTGACAGTATGAGTTAACAACCTGTGGGGTGGAAGATAAAACAAAGTTTGTACACACTATTTCCTGCCAACATGCTCTGTTTGTGTGCTGTAAATGATAAAAAAGTGATGCTTTTTACATTAACTGCAAATACTTTTATAATGCATTATGAATCTTCAGAAGCTGTATGTAAATACACCCTAACAATGCAACATATCTTAGCAGCTTTAATATACATTAATAACAAACATTATATAACTATTTTGTTTGTTATTAATGTATATTAAAGCTGTTAAGGTATGTTATGTTGTTAAGGATACTTTCATGCAGCTTATGAATGTTCTATGAATGCTTTATGAAGGTGCACTCAATGTAAAGCTTTACCAAATAAAGCAAAAATAGCAGAGGCTCCTGGGCTTCTGCTCTTGTGAACCTGTGTATGAAAGCAAGCCCCCACCGGATTGGTGTACATGCCTCTGGAACTATGGTGAAGCTGCTCCTGCCATCCCATTTATGCTGGAACCGAGCACCTAAAGCGCGTTCATCATACATCCTCGCTGTTATTCTATTTTCCACCTGCGCTACCCCGCCCTTGATTAGGGAATCCTCCAGTAAAAAACTGAGGTCCATTCTAGAATTCCACACATTTCTATGCAACACGTAGATATGTAACCCTGTACGAGGATGCTTGATGAAATGATGCATCTGTAGCATCACACACGGTTGCTCATCGCTCTCTTTATGAGTCACTAATGACATCATGAGCATTAAGGCTATGGCGCAGGCCGGCCACATGCTCCGTAACGCTGCAGTCACTGCAGCATTGGGGCTGGTTGCTACAGGAGACACTCATAGGAGGGACAGGACTCCCTCTGGCACTGCACTCTGAGTGCCAAGCCGCTGCTCTCCGCCACCCGGCCCGCTGTTTGACTCAAACGTGGAATCCTCCCCCCCTCCACTGACATCCACTACCAGCATCAGCCCTTGAGTTCCCCCTTTTTTGGTAATACCGTTCTGCGTGTCCCGTTGGCCGCAACCGGCATGCGGCTTCTCAGTTCCAACATCAATGTCTGTTCTCTGTGTCAGTCATTAACTCTGTGGGGCTCTGGCCTGTCTGAAGGTTGAGTTTTTTTAAAGATGATGACTTTTTTAAGATCTTTTTTAAGTCTGTATTTACATCTCATTGGATGAAGACAGGTTATTAGGATGGATATTATGTTGCATTAGTAAAGGAGGTGCAGGTTGGTGCTTTGTGATATCAAGGCAATGACCATCATATAAGGATAAGTTATCTGCAAGGGAGATATTATATATCCTCTGTTTTCCATCCATCAGTTTCTTCCTTTTCATGTGCAACGAGAAAGTTAGGGCTTTCCCATCATGCCTAGCTGAGTATGCTACAGCAAATACAGGCCTGCAGAATCAGGAAAAGGAGAGATATCCTCCTATACCTCGAAAGGTCAAGAAGTTCCAGTGATACCACAGACAAATGTTTCCCAGGATACAGGAACATAGGAAACTGGGTTTCCCGGGTTACAGGAACATAGGAAACCCAGTCACCCAGGTTACAGGAACATGGGAAACCCGATTAACCGGGTTACAGGAACATGGGAAACCCCGTTACCTGGGTTACAGGAACACAAGAAACTCGATTACCTAGGTTAAAAGGACACTGAACAGTAAAGCTGCAGTCTTTCCCCGTGCTTAATTTCTTCAAGCTGTCTTCCTTTAAATGGCAGAATTGTGTGCATTTAATGCTTATTCTGTTCTGTACTTCTGTTTTCTTATAGGCAGGTGCTTGTTAAAATGTATGTCAGTGTGTGTCGCTGGCTTGGGGAGAGTATGATGTGCTGGAAGCCGTCACCATGGCTCTGCTTTCTAAATATCTGAAATATGCGCAATAATGAGCTCGTTAAGGGAACCACTGCTTCGCCCCTGATGCATTTTACCAGGGTGCTAGGACCAGTTCATCGTCTCTCATCCATGATTCTCAGTACAGAGAGAGGAAAAGGGAAATTTATTATAGGAGACAAATTGAGGAGAGCACAATGGAACGAGAGGTTTTTCTTTGAGGAATTGACCATTATGTTTAAAACGGAGGCCGTTCTGACTCCCCTGGAGCCTGAATGCCCTTCATGTTTAACAAATAAGCTGAAGTTATCCATGGTATTAAGGGACTAACAAAGCATAAAAACCAAATTAAAAATTGATTAGCTCCCATTCAGGCCCCTCAAAAAAATCTATATCCTCAGCATAAAGATGTGACTGACTGTCTGTGTATGGTACAGAGCTTATGATTTATCATTCTGGTTTAAACAAAAAAAAAGGAAATATTAGATGTAACTTTAATGCCCCAGAGATGGCTGTTTAGGAGATGAAACTGTGCCAGACATTGGCTTTTGGAAAGATTAGTGTCCAGCTAGCAGCCAAAGGCAGAATGATGAACCAGTTAACATCAAGATGGTCAATGATTGGGTCTTATTCTTAAAAAGGGTTTAAACTTAAGCAAATTATACACAAAAATGAGGCTACTTACTGGTCCCCAGCATCTGTTTGACCCTTAATTTGCATATGTGGACTCGATCCTGTCAGAGCATTCTGGGAGAGTGGGACTTATAATGGTTCACTATAAAGGTGCTATCAAAGCTTAAAGTATATCCTGTATTATGTTTCCATAGTGATATACTCTCTGAATTATTTTACTACATCACTTTTCCCATAGACCTGGTATTGGCTCGACCATAATAAAAATTAACTGTATATAACATAACGAATATAGGCCCAGCAGAAAGCAAAGGGGTACATTATGGTGACCATTGTGTGTGTGTGTGTGTGCGCGTAATATTCTGCATTTACCCAGGGCATCCTGAGCTAATAGAGAGGAAAAACTGAACGGCATCCCTAGTGATGTTTTCCATGGTTACATCTGGCTTCCATGGTTACTAGTACCTCATGGTTATTTGTTACTTTTGGCAGGGCACACAGCCTCAGGACACAGTTATTCATACCTGTAGCTAGCTGAGACACAAGGAATACTGAGACATAGGACACACTCAAGCACAGGGAGCACTGAGACAGAGTGCAGTGAGACACAGGGCATAGTGGAGCATAGAGAGCACCAAGACACAGAGTGAGGTGAGACCGTGGGCACACTGAAGCACAGGGGACACTGAGACACAGGGTACAGTGAGACACAGGACACACTGAGTCACAGAGGACACTAAGACACAGGTCATAGTGAGACACAAGGGCCACTGAGACACAGGGCCACTGAGACACAGGGCACAGTGAAACACAAGGAGCAACAAGACAATAAGTGCAGTTGGACACAGGGCACACTGAAGCACAGGGAACATTGCGACACAGGGCACAGTGAGATGCAGGATGCAGGGAGGAAAAGGGTGCACTGAGACACAAGGTGCACTGAGACACAGGGCACAGTCACTGGGTGCAGTGACACACAGGGCACAGTGTAACACAAGATGCAGGGAGACAAAGGGTTCAGTAACTCGCAGCTCAGTCCCTCAGGATACAGTGAAACACAGGGCACAGTAGGACACAGAGCACAGTGAGAAACAGAGCGCTGTGAAACACAGGGTGTAGCGAAACACAGGGCATATTTACTCGCAGCTCAGCCCCTCTGAACACAGTGAGACACAGCTGAGACTTGCTATCACTTTGGTGGCCATCCCTTCTAAACCCAGATTTCAGGGTGTCCCCAAAAACACTTGGGGTCCAGTGTGTGACGGATTTATTACGTCAGTGGTCGTGGATATGTGAGGAAGCTGCTGGTGTTCACTGCAAAAGGCTGGCTGTCCTAGTTAAAAGTGTATTTTAAGTCTTCCCAGATTACTTGTTTGTCCTCTAAATGTCAACTGTCTCCTCAAGTATAAAACTCTCACTGCTTAAGTATTCTTGTATAGAACTGTTAACTTTTATTTAGGTGACTTAAGATACTTGGCATCAGTATTGTTCATTTGAGGTGTCTGGCATAATAAAAGGCTTTGAATTCATAGTAGTGTTGTAACTGCATGAATTTCTGCATATTAAGAGTTTTTTAATGAATCCAAAATAAGAGCAACACTTGACAAAACACATTTCAGAACATTTTCAAAGTAAACAATGACAGGGAGCCCTAAAGCTGTCTGATTGCACCCTGATCTGTACGAAAGCCAAATCAATCGTTGACACACACCTCTATCGGAAACACATAGGTTACATAAGTCCTATTAATGTGGGAAAAAAACACTGCCCCATTTCTTCTTTAAAAAGGACAAGACCGCTTCCATTAGTGAAAATGAGGTCACATTCTTTATAAGTAGTAACTCTGTCACAGACTCACTGCTCTTGTAAATTACAGTAGTCAGTGCATGGCAGAGAGCAGATTAATCAAACCCACCTCAGGTGACCAGTGTAGTAATTAGGACCAGGCCACTTTTGGCTCGGAGTTACCTTGTCCAGTTTGGAAAGGGAGCGTAATGGGGTGACGGGGCAGAGTGATTCTGCGGCTGCCAGGCGAATCTCCCCTGAATGTGCTGAGTTTTGGAAATCAGTCCACAAATGTCCCTTAAAATGTCCCTTAAAGAAGCCTTGAATTCGGGTAACTAGACTGGCTACTTTACCCAATATTCCCAGCTATTGACCATAATGTGGCCCCTGTCCTTATGACTGATGGATAGATGGATAGATAGATAGATAGATAGATAAATAGATAGATAGATAGATAGATCACACAGACCTCAGCAAACCATGTCTATGTTCCTGACTGTGTGCCAACAATAAACATAGGTACCAACAGGACAATCCCATTAAAGGGGATTTATCATTATATTAATGGAATTTGTAAACCTTGATATTGACCACTTCAGTTAGATAATG
>JAODKF010000050.1:17381859-17404363 GCA_026779585.1 Mormyrus proboscirostris | reverse complement strand
TGATTTTCATTGTGTGTGAGTCATTTTCCAGCCCTGTGACCTTCAGACCTTCAAAGCACAATTACCTTTAGACAGCTTGTTCATAGCAGAAAGCAAATAGGTACCATGGTAAATCAATTCGCTGATTACTAAATATGATGTAGTATTTGAAAGTATTTTATTAAATTATACTTCCTTGAGGCTACCATGATTCTTTTATGAAGTTAAAAAAAAACTAAAATAAAAAGAAACCTTTGTAGTTCGTTTTGGTTTGAAAACATTTTAAGTAATTGGATAATGTGTTTTATACGAGAAACAGAGCAGAACTGCACCCATTTAAATAGCTTTATCAAAGCTGACTAGGGAATATAATTTACATGACATTGGTTATTGTTTAAAGAGCTCATAATTTTATACACAATTATCTTCATCCTCTGTTGCATTAAATCCCTGCAAATATTACAGATGGAAATTGAGACAAAATCTTCCCGGGGCTGATTATTTCGCTGATTAGGTTCTCAGGATTTCAGACGAAGCAATATAGAAAGACTGATGAGCGTTTATTTGAAGTTGGGTGACGTTCCATTTATGATGTTTTTGAAGTTTGCGCCATCTCTGAGGGTGTAACTGAGCAGCATTAAACGTATATCGTGCCACACAAAAGCAAAACGCCGTAACTGTATCTTTTATCAAAATTACGTTATGACCAAAATCGGATCTCTTAGGCTCTGTTGTATTTTTGCGACAAGATATCTTATTTCAACCACGCTGGGATGTGAAGAGAACAGTCATTTACCGACCTACAACATGGGAAGACAGTCAAAAAACTTTGAAGCCCTTCCCCTCGGTTTCAGTGCCAGCGTAATTACTGTGTTTTGCTTTGGTGAGGCAGTAGTGATACATGGTGTCAGTCTGTGCATTTGGCAAATAGGTTCTTGACTGATCATTGTATCATTTTCTGTTCAATTTAGTCCCGGTTAGACCTCATACATCTCGTTTGTCAATGTACTTAATGTACTCATTGTAAGCAATTTACAGTAGAATACTCTTCATACTGACAGGCACTGAAGCCATCATGGATAAACTTGTATGTCATTGCAGAATTGAGTATTACCCAGCAGTCATAGTTACTGCCTCCAAACGTCCATGGTGACTATGAATTGTTACCGTAAAATGTAAGCGTAATGCATAACATGCTGTTTGAGTAACGGAAAACCAAAATGTTACAGCTCCCAAGCCCAATACGGAAATTATTGCTACATAAATCTACGCTATAAACTATCTCACTTTGTGGGAACTGCTGCTTTGTTATTATATTTATTCATTTTATTTTATTTACAAAATCTCTTGAACTCAAAAGTGCTACAGCTGGGTATTTTTGCAGGGAAGTTAAACACCTGGGTGATTTCAGATAAGAAAATTAAAGTCCAAGACATTATCAGACGTTCCAGGCTCGGCGATCTTCTTCTGCTCACCGTTCCCGGTTCTGTGCTTTCTATCCTTGCACCACGTGGACTTCTCTGCCGCGAGCCGAGTCTGAGCAGCAGGCCGTCGGTGGCAACGCCAAGGCCGCGCCACACGCTCTGCTCCCATCATCTCCCCCATAAACGGTCTTTGCCGCATCCTCGGGTTTTCAATCACCGGCAATCTGCCGCTTGCTGTCCGCTCTTCAATCTCCCCTCAAGCCTTCTGCCTCGTTTCCCGTCTGACAACACCTCGGCCTCTAAAGTGGTTTCTATCTACGGCCCCTTTTTTTTCAGCATTTTCTCGATTCCCCTGAAATCTCGCTTCACTCATTAGTGTCCCTTCCGGCATTCTCTGCCATCACTCCTCACTCTCATCTGCTATTTTTACGTCGCCCCCCCGGGCCAGGACCCAGTAGCCCCTCATCCAATAATCTCATTGTTTGGTTGCTCATTAAAAACAGCCAAATTCATGTTTCATGCCCTTATCTACTTCCAGGTCAAATTCACCCTCCCGTCATATCAGCTATTTTCAGCCCTCTTCTTCTCCAAGAAAAAAAAAAAACCTCTGGAAAAATTTTAAGCAAATATTTGCATGATATAAACATGGAAAAATCTCTTTGCATTCCCCTTGTCGTTATTTTATTGACCTTTAATATCTAATTGCAATTGCGCTATGCCTTGTTTTTCTAACTAAAGCATATTGTAGTCTTATTTATCTTACACTCACCCTGACTGCCTTGGAGGGGGTGTTGAAGCTGAGAAATGTGTCATACAAACACAGTTTACCCACACAGGCTAATTAGTATGGCACTTCCGCAATATGAATATTTTAACATCCTGTAATCAAGACACCAGTGAAAATGGAAAACTAGCAAAATGTGCTCTTGATATTGCTATGGGAATATAGCGCAATAAGTATGTCGAGCAATTACAGTGGCTCTTGGCTCTTGTGAAGTCTCAGAATTTTCTGCTTTGTTTGCGGTGTAGCGGAGCAGAGATCCAATCGCCAATGAAAGCAGTCAGACTGCTAATGCTATTGAGATTCTGGACCAGAGACACCTACCTGTATCTTCTGAATGCAGGAGAGGGGTTTCCCGTCTTCTCCTATCCTGCTTTAAGCTGTCTAGCTAAACATACCTTAAGAACAGCTGTCAGACCAATTGCTTGAGCATCCCTTTGGTCATGTTAGCGATGGAGCAGATCTGGCAGTGTTATTAACGTTATTGAGGTTGTGTCACGGTGTGACACCTATCAAGTCACAGTCACTATTGAGCTATGTTTTGCTGTAGTCGTTACTATTATTATCACACAATTGGCCTGTCACTGCTTCCATGTAGCCTGTAGCTTGCATGTGGCACTTAGGAGTCATGGTTTTGCCATATGGCCTATACACTGCACCAGTTAAATTTCATCAAATGGTCAACCATGCTTTGCTGGGTTATGCCACAGTCAGGTATGCTGATGGGCTGATGACACCCAAGTCAATTAAAAAAAATCTATCCTTCTGAATAATTTGCATGATAAAGCATGATCCTCACAGGCTAATTGAAAAACATAAATTAGTTCTATTGAATAACTTATCACCTGTAGGTCACTTAACATCATCATGAACGATGAACAAGAGCAAAGTTTCTTGTTAAATAAGTTAATGATTAAACTCTAATGTGGCATAGTATATACACATTTGTGAATTGCATAAGTTAATTTAGTCAGTGTGCATCTCTGCACAGTTTTAAAGTCCTGCCCTTGGACAGGTGTTCCAATAGGTCTTTGTTTTCATGTTCAGTAAAGAATATGATTACCGAAAGCAGGAACCGTTCTATATTTGGTGGTCAGTGTCAAAGGTCATCAGGATATTTGACCAGCATAGTACCGAATGTAGCTCCATATAAATTACATTCAAACCTGGGTTTATAGGTACAAGACTGTTTCAGTGAATTTCCCACTTGACTGTAACGTAATCTTTCTAATGAATAATGCAGATGCTGGTGTGGTCCGGAGATCCCTGAAACACATGATGACAATCTAACCCATAAATTCATGTCCAGACAGTGGTCAATTTCTAACATCTTGTTTCTTCATCTGTGTCAATGCCCAAGAACAGTCACCGTCTGTTCATATGCACACGTTAGTTATTGAAGCGACATGTTAACAGAACTATATTTAATCACTTAAACACACAACAATGATGAGTATGGTCATTGCCATGCGTTCATATAGAAGGACTCCTCTAAACACTTATTGCGTGTTATAGATCCATTAAATAATCTCTTATTGTGTCCAAGTGAAAGCAATAGATTATAAGAATATAAGCAGCTTGTTTGACCTCCTCAAACTGGCCAATAAGGACGGACCATGCAGACGGGGTTGTTGCCATGGCAAACATCTGCACAATCTTTCCTTTTTGAACTATTGGCAACTATAGATTCCATGTGGAGCTCATAAATTAAACCCCCTGCCAAGTCTGACAAATTCAATGTGGTTTTATAGACAGCAGCCCTCTCTAGCTAGATGCGTGATGCGGTCTGCTTTTCCAGAGGGATCGGGGGGTCAGGTGTGTAAGGGTAGAGGGACCTGTCTCAACTCGGACTGCTGGAGACCAGGACTCAGCTCAAGGGAAGCAAAACTCCAACTTTACTGGGCCGCGTTGGTCCAGCTGACCTACTTTGTCTGGGCTCATTGAGGAATGTTTATAAATAAATGAAGAAAATGTCCTATATGCAATTAAATAAAACATAATCATAATATTTAGAATCAATATCGCAGTCCATACTTTAGAAGGTCATGAAACTGTTCAATAAATTTCCCTGCAGAATAATAGCCTTGTTTCCAAGTTGGCAACAGTCAAAAAATTGCTTATTTTCTAGTATGTATTAGTATTCCATTGAAAGGTTTTTCAGAAATGCATTTCTTTTGCCCTCGTCATTCTTGAAGAGGGTTTCCGGCTCGTCACAGTGTGTGTAACAATGTCACCGTCGCATGGATGTGAGCAGCAGGGTCCCCTGCCCCGACCTGAATTTCCCCGTCCTGCCGGAATTCGCTCTTTCTGGCCCTGTTTCTGCTTCATTCTGCCCTCATCCACCAAGACGACACCTGCCAAGGCTGGGATAAAGGCAGCTTTGAATGATGTTACTTCTTGCTAATTGAAGAAGACATCAGATAAATCTGTGCTTATCCTTGCTACCAACTCGATGGAGCCGATCTTCCCAGGTAAAGACCATCGGTCTGCTTCTCTCTACGGGGCTCTGCCCTGTCTGAGGGACGTGGCATGAACAGATTGCAGAGCTAACTGACAGGTAATGCTCCCAATACCTTGGTCACCGTAAAGCTACATTTGTCGTTACTCCTACCTCTGTGGATAGAGCAAGACTGGGATTCGAACTCTAACTTCCCAGCTAATTTCCCAGATAAACTATTACCATCTTAGATAAGATGAATGGATTTATGCAATATTACAGCCAGTCCCCAGGTTAAGAATGTCCAACTTATGGACTTCTCCTATTTATGAACAGACCGCCATAAGGCCAATTATATAAAAACACTCAAGTTAAATACAATGCTTTGTAATAACAAACACATGACTTTGTGACGCTTGTGAAAATATTGCACAGCTTCAGTCGTTTGTTGGCTTCAGGTACAGTACAGTACCGGATGTAATTACTATTATTATTACTCCATAATACTAATTATTACTATGTACTGTATTAATACTTTTTGACTTACCTATAAATTCAACTTAAACACAGACTTAGGGAACGAATCTCATTCTTAAGCTGGGGACGACCCGTAATCTTCATAAATATCACAGTCTTCCTCTGTAGAAAGTGTATATGAATTTACAAAATATTATGCTGCTTTTTGTTCATATAGCTTTTATGCCAGTGAACGATTTACATCTCTCATGATTGCCTTGTAATAGTTCCTCATTTGCACTTGCACTTGTAATAGTGTATCATTTTTGCAAACTGTACCCAATCACGATGCACATTTCTGTCTTTTTAAAAGCAGTGCCTGGTCCTTGCATATTGTACTGTTAAGCAACATGGTTGTTTTGCCTTTGAAGGGTGACTCTGGTCCTGCCTCACCCAAATCCACGATGCTGAGCAGATAAACATCATATCAATAGAGCAGAGTCAGGTGGAAATGTGACATTCTTATAACTGCTTGTTCATGGACTGTGACAGAATTGCCTCTGTGAAGGATCCCATAGAATGTGCAGCACCTTTGACGTTACAGTGTGGTATGACCCAGATTTTGAAAAAAGCAATATAAATAACCATTCAAAATATTACGAGTACCTTAACTGGGTCAGAGAGAGCATATTTCTGAAAATAGCCAAGGTCATTATGGAAAAAAAGGGGATTTTGTTTTAGGCCAAAATCGTAAAATGAATTCATAATTCAAGTGGTTTATCTCAGTTTAGTTTGGATAACTTTTATTGTCAAACGCATGTTGAGCTCCACCAGGGTCAGTAGGTACATTGTTATTATTTCTGCGAGCTGTGCTCACTAATCGAGTATAGCTAAATTCAGCCATTTTATATTTAAGGTCAGCTGTGAATGACACCAGTGCCATGTGACTTTCTAATTTAGTTTTCCTTGTTCCTTTAAAACACACAAAGAAATCTGAGGTCTACAGAGTCATGGTGACAAACATAGAACACACTGTCTAAAGCATTATTCCTGAGCATGCTGAAACACTTGTAAGAACCTGAGCATGCAAGGTTGCTGATAAGAACCTGAGCACACCAGGCTGCTTGTTAGAACCTGAGCACATTGGGCCGCTCGTAAGAACCTACACATGCCAGGCTACTCGTAAAAAGCTGAACCCTCTGGACCACTTGTAAGAACCTGCACATGCCAGGCTGCTCATAAGGACCTGAGCGCACTGGGCCACCCGTAAGAACCAGCAGAGAACCTGAGAGCCCCAGGTGGTGAAGCAAAACAAACTAAATATCTTAGCCACCTGCTATAAGGCAACTTTGATAACCCATCAGACACCAGTTAGTTTCTGACTGCCAATCAGCACTTTGTTGATTATGAGCAACCAATCAGAAGGCAGCTATCATAATAGCATTTAATAGCTCATTTGTGTGTTCAGTCAAGATCCGCTATGAATTAGTAAGTGACTTTTACATATGATACTTAAGTGATGTGCTATTATACGAAAGTCAAGAGCAGGCACACCAAGAGAAACATGAAGGGGGCAGTAACAAGTCCAGGAGGGGGCAAGAGTGGCAGTTACTGGTTGATGATGTATAAAATAAAACTCAGCATTTGTTTTTAAACTGCATCTCTTCAGGGAGCTGATGAAAGAAAATACAAACGATGCATAGAAAATGTGATTCTGTTTTGTTGTGTCACTTCAGAGCCTGGTGATATTGGGTGCTTGGTAAACAGACCTAGTTATGGTTTGTGTTTGGATTTTCTTTAACGTACAAATCATAACAAGGTTCCTTATTTCTCCCTTAGGTAACCAGCAACACAATTACAGCCATCTGGATCTTACTGTTCTGACACCTAAAATCGGTAAGGAGACCAGCACAGGAGAATTATATACATCTTAAGATCAGATTGTCTGGCGCGATATTTGTCATTCTGTAGCAAAGGATTTTAGACAAATGATAACAACACCACTTCCTTTGTAATGTATTCCAGTCCCCCCTCCCAAATTTCCATTGGTTCCCCCATGACAGAACGTGCAATGCAATTTTTTCAAAGGCACACATGTGACCCAGCTGTGATTGTAGTAGTTCACAGAGTTGGATGAATATAAAAACTGCTACCCAGTGACCCTGAATAGGGTAAGTGGTCAAGAAAATTGGATGGATGGATGGACACGAATGCTAATATTTTTGTGTGCGGATTGGCTGCTTTCACAGATACAGGCCCCAGTTAGAGTTACCCAATGCCATTTCACCAGCAAGACCTATCGCAAACAAATCCTCCAAGATGGGCTTTTATGGCCAAACCTGACTCGTGGAAAATTATCATATCTGATTTGTTTTTAGTCAAAGAAGAAAACATAGAAGAATATACTTTCCTATAGTATTTTCTCATAATTTCCCCCTTTGGGTGTCCTACCCCAGGCCTCTCCCATGTAATATGCCAGATAAATAATATTTTGTTAATAGTTAATAGTGTTAATAGTAATTCACAATAGCAAGGATTTAGCAGACTTGGATCATTTCAAGCATCTTAAAGATGGCTAATACTGATTAATAGTAATGCCCCTGTTTCTAACAATAGCAAGGTGACCTGGCAGCTATTAATGTTAATATGTTAATATGGTTGTTGGTAGTTAAATCAGGTCCTGCTTATTTTATCCGGCATATTACTTTTCTTAATCCATATTTTGTCTGTCATCGTCTTAACATCACACAACATGTGACCTTTCTCAAAATTGCGAGGAAACTCCACTGAAACCTCCTCAAAGATTTACTAGAAGGTCGAAGTAGAATTCAGATCATTCTTTTTCTGAGGTTCTCATGATGCAGCAGCAGGACTTGAGATACGAACAAGCATTCCCTGAGTGGGAATTCTAAGTAAATTGCAAATGTGTGACTAAATAAATGCTTAATGTCACGTCTCACTCACATGGCTGAAAATCCCTGGTCACAGTGGAATGTTCTTACAGAAGTAAGATTCCTATTATATATAGAATATTGGTTAATAAAGTATTTTGGGGATTGCTCCTGGTAGTTTCCAAACAGCTTGAGCAAGACTCGAATTCGCATTCACTAATCTGAAAGATAAGATCTGATACCCTTTGAGAATCATTTTTTTTTTTGGAAAACAAAATGTTTGGTGTTTTGTATTTGCACACATATGGGGAAACTCTTTATCATTGACTTGACTGATGATCCCACAAAACAGTAATGAACATGCACTTTTTGTTGATGCGTAAATTCTTCTTTTTGTACTTGTGCCAGTCTCTCTAACACGTCAATGGCCTGTAGAACAGCTGACTCTGTGGGGGTAGATCTCACTGTTTGCTGCTGATATCTCAGATGGCCTGTTTTTTAAACTTGCCAGCAAGGCCCTTCAAGGCTCTGCTGGGCTGCCTTCTACTCCATCTCCAACCTCCTGAAGGCACAAGCCTCTTGAGAGTGTTGGAGGGTGGAGTTTGCCGCCCCAAGTCATGGGAGAAACCGAGGCGGCCAGTGGACGACCCTCAAGCGTCACCAGCCCCAGAATGTCGCTCCACACTGGGATGTCAGATTGGTTTCTGCGTAAAATGTGACTGTCTGTTGATTTATTCATTGCCATGATCTTCTGCTCTGCTTCCTCTCCACAGAGAAACCACGGCTGAACAGGATTCTTACCTCACAGACCGAGCCCTACGACCTCTCCTTCTCCCGCTCCTTCCAAAACCTCGCCCATTCACCCCCCTCCTTCGAGATGCCGATAAAATCCGACTTAAGTAAATATTCTTTACTCGAGACGTTAAGTGGGTGTACTTTGATTAAATATGCTGCGGTCTCTTCTCCACTGACTATACCCTGAGGAGAAAGATTATTGCCTTACTTAATGAATGAACACACAAGGCCATAGTTCAAAGTCCTATGTATATGGCCATAAAAGCATCACAGCCCAAACTGTAAGAAACTGTAAGAAAATGTAAAACTGAACCGAAACCCCCACAAACCTGCTCAGGGTAACCAGCTGGAAGATGACTGCATGAAATATTACAGGTTCTACTTAAAATGATCAGCAGCATCTCACCTTTCAAAGGCGCACAATACTATCTATCCACAGCAGCAAATGGCTAAAGTGAGGATTTCTTACTACCAGTCAAAAAATCCCTTTAATCCCAAACGCATATGAATCAGGTGAATCAGGACAGCTACACATCTTAAAGAAAAACAACGGCCTGCAGGAAAATCTCCAAAACACAACCATCTGTGTTTTTCTGCTAAAATTAATACGTTTTGTGCTTCTCTCTTGTTCAGAAGGCTTTCAGCTAATGGTCCCTTCAAGGACATTATAAATTACTTTGTTTTAAACCTTTCAATAGAGGCCGCAAGATTTGTGACCCTCAAATTACCAACTGCTAACTAATTAAAATGGCAAACTTATTCTGAACACGCAGTCCTAAACATCCTTCAATCGGTAAACTACAGAAAAGGGACTCTTATCATTGTATTTAAATGACCTCCAAAGATATTAAAAAGCCAAAATTCAAGCATATGTACTATTTTATCTCCAAAATAGTTTCATTTCATTTCACACATTTTACTCACAAATCCTTTTTAATCGGTCAATAATAAGGTAAATAGGTTCCAAACATTGTTCCCATTGTTGTGTTTTCAGATTAGGGGATTATAAATGTTTAAATACATTTCTTGTTTGTTGACAATCCATCTCTGTGCCTAATCATTCACAGTCAACAGGATGTTGCTTAAAGTCTTGATTCTGATACCCAGAATATGAGAAGTTACTTGTTTTTTTTTACAGATTTTTCCCGATGTGTAACTAAAGATTAGACATTTTTTTTCTCAAATACACATCATTGATGATCATTTCAGTAGAGAAAAATTAAGTATTTAAAACCACCGATTAAACTCTAAAAAATGTTTCCTGATTCCTTATACGATGCTTCCCCCCCACACACACAGGTGACAAGGACTTAGATGACTACTATCCACGGAAGCACCATCTACCAGAGCTGCCGCCACGAGGAATGCTGCCTCTGCACATGGGCCAGCAGGAGATGCCCCCCAGGCAGCGGCCGCGCCGCGTGCAGCGCGCCATGTCCCAGGACCACGTGCTGTCACCCGAGCGGGCGCCCCCACGCGACTACGGCCTCCCGTCTTTCACCCTCTCCCCTTACCACGGCCGCATCCTGTCAGAGGAGCAGCTACTGTCAGCAGAGCGTCTCCAATCCCAGGATCCCCTGCTCTCCCCTGAGAAGATGCTGACTCTGCGTCGCCACGGCCACCGGGACAAGGTCATGTCCCGCGCCTTGTCCCACGCCGACATGCTCATGCCCACCACGCCCGTCATGGACCGGCACGTGAAAAAGATACACTTAGAACCCAGTCCCTCCATCGATACGTACAACACCCTGACGGTGAACCAGTGCACCTCGAAGAGACAGGCCTTCGCCTCACGACGGACGCACACGGTGGATCACCTGCAATACATCCCCGGCCACCATCACCACTACCAACGCACCGCCAGCAAGACGGAGGTGACCGTTTGAGAGGACGGAGGCGGGGGCAGGGGGTGGAGGGCGTCTGTGAGGAGCACGATTGCCAGGAGTAGCACCCTGCTGTGTCTCCTGAGTGCCACAATCCCATTGGCCAAGTATGTCTCACACTTCCAAAGGTTAGACATGCTAAAACTAAGCGACAATAAAATGCATTATTTTTTCAGCACCAGCTTTCCGGTTTATCGCAAGAATAAAATATGAAATAAAGTAGTTTTTTGACGAAGGCTGCACCCTACACACTTAGGGTGTCTTACAAGGGCTTTAGAAGGCTGGCACGGGAAGAATGGTACAGCTCGTCTCTGTGGTTTACAGCGTGAGGAGTGATATCGTACCGACGAAGAACAAGCACCAAACGATTAAACTACAAACAGGTGCACTTCACATACCTCCCGTCCGCCTCGACACACTCACACATTTAAATAGCAGAATAGATCAGTGGGTTAAAAAGCACAACCTATTGAACTTTTTTTTTTTTTAACTATTCTTTCAATTATTTTTCTCTCTCGATATTGGCCAGCGCATATCTGCTAATAATTAGACAATTCTGAAATAATTTCCTTCAGGCAGACGATTGTAAATAGGCTATATTAGCAGATGGTACGAGGGATTTGGGATGAGGGGGTCACTTGTGAAATGTGTTCTTCACAGATACTGACTGCAGTTTCCTACACAGCACAAAACTTCATTAGAGGATAGTGGTGTGTGTGACATCTAAAATTTTAGGCGATTGGGAAGCGGATGAACTGAGCCAACATCAAAGTACACCGTAGCAACATCTTAACACCTCTGCTAACGATTTTTTTAATCACATTGTAACCATGCATCTCTTGTATGAAACACTGTAATGTATGTGCTTGGTTGGGACCACTGCGTTCATTTGTACATTTTATTAAGTCTGGTGTAGCTATATAAACTTTAAATCGATCTCGAAACGGAATAATTGCTGTCGTGAAATGGTCACATTTGTCGAACCGTCCTGTGTAACGATCGAAGAAAATGTCAACTCGGTTAGCGTAGTGAAGAGAAGATTTAAACTGTGAGTAGTTTGTTCCGATGTTTTCATTACGAAGCAATGCCTTATCTCGTGGGATCTCATAAGCCAGTGGATTTTTTAGTCACGTGTTTCGTCGTTTCACATTTTCGTCGTTAATTTCGTAGACTTGCTTCTCATCTTTACTTTGTAGCTTTGAGAAATTACGTAAAGTTGTACCAGCAACATTTAGACAAAATAAGCGATATACCTCAGACTTTTTGGAAACGACTGATGTTAAGATGGTTTACGTTACGTCAAGTTGTGGGAGGGGGTATTATAAGCCATTTTATGTTTCTACAATTTTTTTAATGTGGAATCATCCAAAATAGCGTTTGGCATGCGTAGCCAAAACTACAACGTAATCTAATATTTTTCCAGAAATGAACAGTTCTTAGCTTCAGTAAAGAAGAGATTACCGTATTATTTCTATAACATTTTGGAAACATGTTAATAAACACTTGAAATTAGGATCGTTAAATATTCCCACATATTTCTAAGCCATTATGAATTATTATGCATGCATCTGCATTTGCAGACATGCAAATACACTGCAACAGTGACGTAAACCCAGTTAAGCCCGTGAGTCTCATGGCGGGTCGGGTGCTTCCTGGCTCGAATCAGTACGTCCCGATACCCCGAGCAGACATTCATTTTCAGATCGGGGCCAGAAATCCGTAACTGTCAGCAAGAACTGATGATTTACGCAAAAGAGACGGAGGGAAAGACTGTGAATGTGTTACGCAGATAATGAGCATCACTGGGCAGCATAGGCACACCGCTTCGGGGAAAAGGCTGGTGCGATTTTGTAGCGTCATGAACTCTTTGCTCCTCGCGCTTAATGTGCTACTAGTGATCATTTTAGATCCACACTTCTAAAGGGATTTGCTTTGTAGTTTTTTTTCACTTATTAGAACTTCTGTAGGAAGCACTCATTTGCATTAAAAAACTTAATAGTACTGTAACAATTTTCCTTTGAGGACAATGCCTCCATTATGGGGTAACGTGGTATGTTTGTGTTTAGGTCCACTTACAGACTCTGTGTTTATAGTAGTACTGATGACGAAGTATCTTTGTATCTGTGACTTTGCACAAATATGGGTTACTCATTGAACGAACTTCTACATGAGCTGCAAATGACTGTTTTTTTGCGATGTTCCTGCTCTGATTTACTCATAAAAGTGCATTCTGTATATACCGTATAAAACCATAACCAATTTAGTAATCAGCCTAAAAAACAACTTTTTTCCCAATTCTATCATTTATTTATGGATCAGAAATAAAGGAGATCAAGCTAGGCTATTTCTGAAGTGAATTGTTAACTACCTGCAAAAAAGATTAAATAAACATGGACAAACTGCAGAACAATTTTACAAAAGTGTGTCGACCCTAAAATGCGCTGCCTTTCCATCTCCTGCGGAAGAAAATGTGGATCGGTGGGGTTCATATGGAACAGACGAACACATCGGTAACTAAACCCCTTGGAACTAATGAGCGATCGCGAAATTCGACTGCATTTGACGCACCGCAGACGGCGGAAGACGGCGCTGCTGGACTGGAGCTTCAAGGTCCAGAGTCACACGCGGCTGTGCAGAGCAACGTACTAAAGCAGGATATTTTAATATTGGATACTGGGATGAAACTTAAATGAAACGTCATTCTATATCTACCAAAATGTTAGAATAACGATATTAATTGTTTCAGCAGGTAATTATGATGTCAGATATTGAAATAATTATGTCATATAATCCAATAGTCTTTTGAAGACTTGATGTCGTTTTTGCAAATAAAACCACGGTTCATATTATGCCTGGGTTCATGACCGGATGTGATCCTTAACAGGGCAGAAGGTGCTTGATGTTAGGATTCAGCTTTTGTTTTCTGAGCAGCAATAGAGCAGGGCGAGCCGCTTCATCGGCGGCTTTCTGCAAGAACGTCAGTGAACATGTGCACAAACACACGCCCTGCGCAAAGCTTCATAAACTCCATAAAACGAGCATAAAGTTTCACTTTTTTTTTGAAAATTAGAAGGAAGGAAATTAGATATTTATTTACTTACTTACTTACCAGCTAAAGCGACCCAGGTTAAGTGCCTTGTTTAAATGCATGTACATAACAAAGAGATGGTTGATATCATTTTCACTGTGTGAGTAAACGGTTTTATTGCTATTCACATCCTAAAGGGTTCTGCAGATAGAATCGCACATTTTACTTTGAAAAAATGGCATTCTCAGGGAAAAAAACCCTTTTTACACAGACAAAACATTTAATCTAGTCAAAGAGGAAGAGCTATCTCCGAAAAATATGTGCTGAAAGTGCTGGGTAAAGATACGAAGGAAAAACGATTCCGGTCCTCAAAGCAAACACCGGCAGTTCAGACAAGAGGAAGCCGCCTCGACTCGGCTATTAATCACGGACGCCGACGCGGACGGAGGCTCCCAGACGCCGATTGGCAGTAACGTTATAACCTGCGGGCCGCGTCCACGCGAGTCTCCGGTGCTGCTGGACTGGGAGACTATTTTCCAAAAGAAATCGCTGAAGTAAGGGGTATGGGAGAAATTAATATATATTTTGGTTCTGCTTTGCCTTTTTGCTTGGCGCAGGTAAAGTTACAGGAACAAACTTAGAAATATTCAAATGGTTTTGGGCCCCAAAACCCATCTTATAGTTTATTTTTATAAATTAGCATACCCATCTTCGCGTTTTAGTCATCATCTGATCAACAGAGTCCGAATTCTCAGCATTCCCAGTGATTCGAATGCACGTAACAATTTATCACGTTTAAACTCAGTTAACAGCTGCACCGGCTCGACGGTTAAGAGGCTCGACGGTTATTTCCTGAAGTTGTCACGTTTTAATTTCTGTATGTGACTGAAGGATGGTTTGAGGGTTTCAGTGTGGGGCAAATTAAACGCAAGCAACCAAAGGCAAAACGGGAGGGGGTCTTTCTGTGACTCCATCAACCATTTATGATCATAAACAGGAATTGGAGTCTTACAGGTAGAAACGTCTCATCACTGGGAGTCTGTCCTATGAATGGCATTAACATTGTATATTTTCAGTTACTTCTCCTGTTAACACCTGATGAAGTAGTTTAAGCCACTTCAGAACTTGAAAACTGACTGCTCAGCCAAAAAGATGACTATTGTCAGTGAATTGCTGAGAACAATAATGAAATTGCGATGGTATTCCCAGATATGACAGGTCCAAGACAGGTAAACATCATTATGGTTAACTGGGCTTAGTATTGGTCTCATATAGATCTACACTCTCAGAAAACAGGGCAAAAAATTGTACCTTTGCTTGTCACTGGGACTGTATCCTCAAGGGTCTGCCAGTTGTACCCTTAGCTGTAGGTAATTGTACCTTTCAAGGTACATAAATGAACTGTGAGGAACATTTTTGTACCATGGGAAATGAATGTGTTCCTTTGGGATGTTCCAGAGTCTATTTCTGAACCTTAAAAGGTACAATTACAAGGGTACAGGTCCAGTGACAGAGTGAAGGTACAAATCGGTACCCCTTTTTCTGACAGTGTACTTTTCCCACTGCTTTTCCCACAATCCGTCTACCCACTGCAAATATTTCTGTTATATTAAAGAAATTATTCATCAGTACGAGTTAATGCTGACACAGGATTGTATGTGAGATGCTGAAAAAGTAATATATTAAGGGAATTTTAACTGTATTATGACGTGTCCAAGAAACGCAGACGGCTTGATTAAAGCCAGTTAATTATTTTTGCCGACAATTTCTCTCAATTCCGGTGTATCATGCTGCTAGTTAAACTGAGAATTGATTATAATTTGTACCGCTGTGCTGACATTTGTCTTCCGCTGAGTAAATAAGTGTCCGGATGCTGCTGTGATTTCTGTCGGAGATATTCGTGTTTATGGCTGAATGTGAGGTTAGCGAATTGCCCTGCAGGGATGCATCAGATATAGTTGTCCTGTATAATCGCATATTATGCAATTTTTAAATCTGAGTCTTCTCTGCCAGGGGAGACGAAGGAGGGACTAGATACTGCAGCAACACAACCTTTAATGCTACAGGGAAAGACAGGTTTTTTTTTTTTTGAGAGACAGGTTCCCCACTGATAGGGAGAAACATGCAGATGTATTAGGCTTTACTGTGAAAGTTGAACTACTCACCTTTCACTATAGGAATACCCAAACCATACTTATCCAATGGACCTATTGCCAGGCGACAGTACCAGAGTGCCGATAAAACTAGGTAACTTGTGTCATTTCACAAACATCGTAATACAGCATCCATGCTCCCAGTCACTTAAGATGTAAATGTTTAGAAGGGTTACGGTCCGCTTCAGTCCCAGCAGTTACTGGAGTGACTGGTTGTAAATAGATTGTTAGTTAATTAGTATCTAATAAGCAGTTTGCCGTTTACGAGAAGCAAGGTACACAAGTACAAAAGCTATGAACGACAGCAGGTTTTCAAACAAATGAGTTATCAAGATTAATATATTATACAGTAGGTATAATGTTTTATACTGTACGGTTAAGTTATCCACAGTTTTGGAGTAGCTGTGTAACAAACCGAGAATGCCTCTTAAGGATAGTTTCTACATATTAGACACATACCGAATCAAGGCTGAAATAATTTAAATTACTTTCATATGAGAGAAGCAGAGAGGAGAGAATGCTGTACGTTTCCTATGCATTTACAAATGATGACGGATTACAGATAAACCTTCTGTATGGTGCTGTAATCATCTACATATGGATACATAGTTGCAGTCGCTGTTTGCTTTTTGATACCATTTTGTACTGTGCTCCACAAACAGATTTATACAAAATATTAAGCGTCTGCCAAAAAAAAAAATACATACAATGGTCATATTTATGCACCTTATCAGGACATTTGCGTTTAAATGACACATATTCCAAGCGATTTTCACGTTCTGAGTGTTCAGCAACGTTTTCCTTTTTTTGACGCCATTCTAGTTAAGCACCTTTTTACCCTCTTATAGCAACCTAGATTTACGCAACTGATGCTCATGCCTCGCATTCACACGCCGTAGGAGCATTACTGCCCTCTGGAGGAAGGGGACAAATGCCACAGCAAAAGCTCAACTCATGAAAATGTCTACTTACTTGAATTTTTTTTTTTTTTTTTTTTTTAAATAAAAAAAAAAGGCAGCCTTGGGGCAATCTTTAAAAACAGCCTACATGCAATGAGGCAAAAAAGAAACGTATTTGCTTTATTAAACAAGCAAAGCCACACAATAAAATTATAAAGAATCTACAAGCAATATATATCAGCTTAAATTAAATGCATCTGGTCACATACATTTCATTTGTCATCATTAGTTCAGCTAATCAAGTCTCTCGTGTGCTAAACATGCGGCCGTCACAGCACTCGCCCCGCTAAGCTAGCTGGCTTTCAGCCTCTTGCTCTCCATCTCCTGGCTGACCTCCTCCAGCTCCCGTTTGCTCCCATTCCTACTCTCGGCTTCCTCCCTCTGCCGCAGGTCTCGCCGCTCCCGCTTCTCCCTCCGCTCCTCCATCTCGCCGATCTCCTCCGCAAACAGGGCTTTCAGCGAGGGCACCATCTTCGGGATGATGCCCACATCACCCAGACCCACCTGCGAAAGTACGGGATAATAACGCGAAATGGTGAAGCCTGTGATGATGCTTTTAAGCTTCAAAGAGCTGCATCTGAACCACGAGTAAGTGGGGAACCTCAACCTGGAGAATGACAGGTTGAAGCTACCAAGGCCATCTCCATCATGAATTTAAGTGGGCGGGGACTCATGCAGTTGGATGAAGTCCGTTGATGAAAACCCATCATCCAATCAGCATCAGCAGTTCTTGGCCTTTACCCTCTTTGCCCAATCAAAAGATAGGAAGTCCGGAACCTGACGTTCAAGACTGGCCAAACCTACTATACCCGATGAGGAAATTCCCTCAAATTTCTGAGGGATTCACCAGGCTGGCGGAAGCAGTTCTTACACCCAAAACACACCCTCGCAATCAGGCAGGAGCCCAGCTTTGAAAGAAGCAGCACTCAATCCGCAGAAGTGAAACAGTAACAAAATCCGTATCGTGCAGAAGAATCAAACTGAAAACCGGGGCTCAGGATCAACACCATGCCCGGGTCGTCATGCAGCAGAACACGGCCATCTAAAGCTTGAGACTCGCCAATCGTTCGCTCACCTTCATGTGGTCGAAGGATATGCCCACCCGGTCATTGAAGTCTGCGTTGAACAGGGGGATCTTGGCGTACCTCTGGCTGAAGTGGTTCAGCATGATGAACTCTGCATTCATCTTCATGCCAATGTCAATGGCCTGAGATGTCGTGCTACGATTCAAGCCAATTCAGTCACTTCCTGGGTCACTTCATTCGTTTGCTGCCTTACCACCCTAGTGGTACCAAATGGAACTGCGGTCCATTCAAATTACCGAGAACATTAAGCAAATTTTCCTTACAATTACAATATAGGCTTCTTACTCCACTTTGATGACAGGGGCTCCATTCTCATATCCAACCCATGTTCGAAAGATACACTCAAATAGTAATAGAAACTATACAAAGCATTAAATCCTTCATACATACTCTTAGCCAGAGGCAGAAAGTTCAGGTCCAGAAACTGAAAAACCAGACCGAGATTTTGTTGCAACCAACCCTTTGAGAGTAGAGTCACATATACAGAGTACTCAACTCATTAGTTGCAACAAAATCTCGGTCTGGATTTTCACTTTCTGGACCTGAACTTCCCACCTCTGCATTTGACTACATAAAACTGTTCCATCAGGGAAAGGTTTCAGGTGGCATGCAAGTACCTGTGCCGCTTGTCCCTGGCCTCCTCCTCCATCCCGTCCTCCAGCGTGGCCTCATGGATCAGCAGAGTGGCGCCCTTCCCTTGGGAAACCATTGCAGCCGTGTCACTAAACACCACACCCAGTGACTGACGCCCACTCCCCATTAGCAATGAATCGCTAACCCCGAAGCCAGGCGCTGGCGAGATAAAGCTGGCTGTATACTTTTTTTTTTTAAAAAAAACGACATTGTTTTGGCAACAACAGCAGGACTAATTATGCAGTTAACAGCATGCTTTGCAGAGCACTTTAAAATATGGTAAATTAATATACATATTTGTTAATATCATAAATCGTGTAACATTGAATGAGATGTGTTTGAGCAGGGATAGCCTGCAAACTGTTGCACGCTGGCCCTCCAGGACCGGAACTGGGGAACCACGCTCGAGTGGCACCCACATATAAAGACCTCCCACAAAATCCCCCCAGATACGAGATGCTTGAACACAGGGACACAGTAACACCTAACAGTTAATGAGATACTAAATTTCCTGGTTGTGGAGGACGCAGCCAACACACCCATCTGGACCAGGGCCTCGGACGGCATGGTGTCCCCCGAGAAGACGATCTTCCACCCAGAGGGATGCTGGAGGCTGCAGCCGAAGGAGCCCCTGCAGTGCGGAACCACGCACGTCTGGAACTGCGACGGCGGGCGGGTGGGTGTGGAAAAAGGGGAGTCGGTTACACACATGTATGCAGGCCATGTCCTCATTGGCCAAGCGGGGGCGTTCCTGAGTACGGCCATATCAATACTGCAGTTAATCATCAAGTCACTTCAATTTATTAATTCATTGTGGTACTGGGTAACACTGGTGCATTCTAACATTTTAAAAAATATGCTGTTTACAGTATATAGCCTATGCTATAAGTGCACCATAATGTCAAACGCTGCAGTGAAGCGTCCATCCCTGAAATGAAAGTCAAATGTTTCGTTCGTTTTTTTGTCCCCCTGCACATTTACAGTCTTAGAAACCGAAATGAGCAAACAAAATGCATGACGAAAGGCAAAGTTCATGCAACTGGGAGTTGAAGCGTGCAACGACTTTATTCATGAAACTGACTTATCCTTGGTAGTTGAAGGCCCTTAATACCTGTTGCTTACATTTGGCCCAATTTAAAATTAGTATTATTTAAATACTGGAATGTTAACCATCAGCGTACTATGGTAATATTGAAAAGCAGTGTGCTGCATTGAATCGTCACACTCGTATCGTGAGGAGGACTGTATTGTGGGCTTGCTGGGAGTAGAGTGGGATATCGCCAAGACGCAAATACCTTTTCCAGCTCGGACTTGTTGAGCATCGCCTGGATGAGAGATTTAGTTTTATTATTGGGCTCCTCACCCCCTTCAACCAAGAACCGTGAAGGGATGATGCTGTAGGAGAAAAAACGACCGCTTACAAAAAGATACAAAGGAGCAGATTCCATCACCCCTTATTCTACATGAACACTGTCGCAGGGAATATCAAACAGAATCCACAGGAGGCCCCTCGACACCTCACAGCAGCGTTTCCCAATCCAGTCCTCAGGGATGCACAGATAGTGAGGAAGCAAAAACGTGGACTGTTACATTTCAGTTAATTCCTCTGAGAAGGAGATTGTTGATTTTACATGCAGTGCTCACAGAGACTTGGGACACCTGCTTAATTTAGTAAAAATCTTTGCAAATTTATCGGTTTTATTACAAAAACTATTACTTTTATTCATTTGTATCACATGAGAACCAGTAGATTAAAGACATTTGTTTCAAGCAGTAATTAACTGAAACCCAAAATTATAAAAAAGTTCAAGAGTTGTTCCAAGTTAACTGACAAGCAGCCTTATTGGGTGCTTTTCAATTAGTAACAAAACACCAAACATTTGTGTTTAGTATCCCTTTGCGAGCCACTGACTACAATTGCAATTAACTATAAAATGGGAAAAACAGAACTGAATGACAGCCTGTCAATGGACTTTTGTGATGGAGGCAATTAATTTGCAACATCTTTATCAAGAATTAAGACTTTCTGTGAGCACAGCATGTAAAACAAAATAAAACCATCCACTTCAAGAGGAATTTGAAATGAAAGGAAACAGTGCCACCTGCTGGGGGTGTACTCACTTGAAATGCTTGAGGATGGGCTGACAGTGCTCATCATACTGCTGGAGCCAGTGCATAATCTGAACAGGCGCCACCAGGTACACGGGGGCAAAGGGTTTGCCCAGAGTCTCCTGGAGGATAAGAAGGGCAGGAGGGTGTGCTGAAACCTCTGCCATGCACAGACACCCTGAACACAACTTGGACTGCCTGAACTTGGGTCACATGACCATTTCACTTTCAAAATCAGAAAATGAAAACAAAAGCCTAAAATGCCTACTCACCAAAGCCCTTTCTCTTTGATACAACAAATGCAACAATCCCTACAGGCAGGAGAAAAAAAAGAATTTCAGAAATTTCACACCTAGTTATTTAGATTTAAGGAATATGATAGTGATGGCCACATGAAGCTTCATGAACCATATGCTGTATTTTCTGACACCACTAGGTGCGCTCTATTCAAATAAAGAGCTCTGTGCATACCCAAAAGCAAACCAAGAGTGCCATCTAGTGGGGTCAAAAAATAGAAAAATGGTTCAGGAAGCTTCATTTGGCCAGCACTAGAATATGGCATTTCGTTTTTTTGTATAAAAAATGCTGGGTCCAGGCCCTGAAAGCACCGGCTCACCGTGTGATGGTCGGCGTGCATGTGAGAGATGAACACAGTGGACAGCCTCGTCAAGAGCTCGTCCACATCGTCGCCATAGTGACGACACAGCTGGCCAAAGGTGCCTTCACCGCAGTCAAGCAGCAGGGATTGGCTAGTGCTGGGATGTGACACACCAAAGCAGTTACACACACGCAGTTACACACACGCAGTTACACACACACACACACAATCTATATGGGGATCTTCCATTCATTTCTATGGGAAAAACCCTAACCCTAACCCCAATCACAACACCCTTAATCCCTACCCAGCCCTAAACTAAACTCTAAAAGTAACCAAACAAAATAAGACTTTTAGCATTTACACTTTTTTATTGCATTATAAAACTGAGGGTAAAGGGGACCAGAAAAACTTCCCCAAAAATACAAAAGGTTTCACCACACTATGGGAACGTAATGGTCCCCAAATGTGATCCATGCAAACCCACACACTCATACAGAGCAAAGACGACCAACTCGTTCAGCTGACGGTTCCGTATTGCCTGAACAGTTACGCCACCATACCTAATATTCACCAGTGTTCCACTGACATTCCTGATCTTCATGGGAAGGGAAGACGCTGTGCCTAGGAACACCAGCTCAGGGTACCTCCCAGCTCTTCCTGAAAAGCGCCACACGTGGGAGTGAGAAAGTGCTGAGAGATGCTCCACCCCTCGACGTCATGTGACTCCCAGATAAACGGCCCGGTGGCCAGCCCCACCATCTCGCGGGCCTCCGTCTGCCGCCTGCAGCCTCCTCCACTCCTCCAGCTCGCCAAGGAAGTCGGGCAGCGCCATGGCCTCCCTCACAAACTCGTTACTGTCACATGTGGGGATGGCATCCCTGGGGACAGGACATTATGCTACGTGACCCAGCTAAACACCCAGGCCCACCTGTTTACACATGGCTGCATTTTTATTGAATATAAAAATGATCAGACCATCCTAAAGGTTTTATAGCAATGTTTCTTAAAGTCCTAAGGGTCCTCAATTTTTTCACATTTTTGCTCCTTCCCAGCTCCCAACACACCTATACCAGGTATTGGACATTCTTGATTGGCTGGTAGGGAGCAAAAAAGTTAACTGTCTGGAGGTCTCTGTAGACTGGGTTGTGAAACACTGGTTTATACCGTTTAAATAACTGACATTAGATAAACCCAAATTACTTACAATTGCACATACCGTAATTTCCGGACTATAAGCCGCTACTATTTTCACTTGCTTTGGACCCTGCGGCTTATACAACGGTGCGGCTT
>JAODKF010000050.1:17311039-17335283 GCA_026779585.1 Mormyrus proboscirostris | reverse complement strand
GCTTCGGATGACAAACTTGCAGTTGATGATAGCAGAAGTGCTGGAGATGTTTCTGCTCCCCATCCAATCCACCCGCGACAGCGGCGTGCGCGTGAAAGCTGTACAAACAGGAAATCAGGCTGCTTTGGGGGGGGCAGAGTGGATGCAGATGGCGGCTTGTGTAGAAAAATAATGATGATTAAAAAAAAAAAGTTTGAAAAAACGGTTAACTGGGCCTAAGTGTGTTGGAAGCGGGATTGAAATTAATTCCATTAACTGAATTTCTTGCACCCGTCACCTCCGGTCGCATTGTGTCCTGAAGCTAATCACCTTACTGTTGCGAACCTGTTCCTGCGCTTTGCTGTTGTCGCTGCCCTTTGGGACCGTGGCATCATCTTGTGGCCGTACTTGAATGTAAACGGACTGATCGGGGCCTGGAGATTTGGGAGCCACACCCACTGCTGTCAGACTGGTTACCTGTAGGCCGAGTATTTCTGTTAGCGATAACACAGCCTGGGGTGTCTGTGCTTGTCCGGTGTGGTATGTTCCCTGTCTGATCCTGCTGCTCTACAGCTTTCATTTCCATACCCCGCGTCCTTCACAACAGTAACATTCAGCCCTTAATTTGAGTGGTGGATTGCTGATTTCCGAAACGTAAATGTGATTCTAAAGAGCCGAAAAAGCAGTGATGAGGGGGGAAAAAATAAAATAAAATGAACCACAACCAACCCACATTGTCTCAGTATGTCTACATGACTGTTCTGCATTTCAGTCCTGCTGTTTTATTTCCCGTGTCTGTTGTTAGACGCTTTACCCTGAAAACATCTTCAAACTTGCCGTTCTTGATGTGCCATCCTGAGTGTTTCCTGTTAATTGACCAGAATGAAGATGTAGTCAGACTGATGTCTGCATAAAAATTAAAAGAATGCGTTTAAGAAATGTACAGAATGCATGTAATACTGGATGTACTCGCAGATAAGATCTCAAACCTTTCTGGTGACCTCAGTGGGTAACATAATATTTCCTTTTTCTCTTCGGATCTAAGGAAAAAGTAGCGGAGCAAAGGTTTATAGGAAGTCCTAAAATTGTCTTTGTTTTTCCATGTGTAACTAAAACGGTGGTAATTCAACTGTCTCATTCAGATTACTGTGGAGTTTTGATGTACCGCTGCATTTCACCACAAAAAGAGGCAAAAGTTGAACCTTGGACAGTGTTTGTACATTTTAAAAGGCTTAGTTTTGGTGGTGTATATATACATCTACACTCCCTTCAGCTGAACCATTGAATTCGAGTATCTGTGATGTCTGTGCGTGCTGCATGCATAGGTCCTCTCCAGTTTTTTTGTACTGTGTTTGCCAATGGATTAAAATAACGAGAGGAAAGTGTGAGGTTTTTGCGACTGCGGCAATTTACGACCTTTCGACTTTAATGATAAATAGCTTTTTCTTTGACGCAGTTCACACGGAGTCCATGATGACTGATCACTGTACGTTCGAGTTTTAGTGTCAAAACTTTTTCAGGCGTCTTGTACCTTTTAATAAAGCTCAGATTAAATAAGCCTTCATATGTTTGAAACTCTTCTTCTAATTTTGTACCCACAGCCGACATTGTAACCCCGAATACTTCACAGCTGCATATTTTAGCAACCTTGCTCAAAGATAACACCAGCAATCAACCCAAGTTCATGCACTTAACTACTGCGCAACATTTTACCTTAAGGCCCACCCTGCAACCAGCTATTCTTTGATTTCACAATTTTTGTTTTCACAAATATTGACCTTAAGCTAAGATCCGCTTAATTTATATATATAATAATATATATTTTTGGTGCTGTTTTATTGCAAAGGAAGTAGCTGCAGTTCCTTAAAACGCACAGCTGCCCTTTGTAGTCTATAAAATATAGCGGTGCCCCTTCTGGTGCTTGGATCTGCGTGTTACCAGCACACGTCCTTGTCACGCTACATGGTGAATCATTATCACGTACCATTCTGGAATATGCTGCTAAGTGTCTGGTTCGAGGCAAGAGGAGGCAAAACGACTACAACACAGTAATGCCAATACTCAGGATTGCCAATCTTGGTCAGCTGGCTGGCGTGAGATTTTCGATTCGAGACAAATCTGCACACACATTTACGTGTACGAAACAGTTTTTTACCTTCTAAATAGTCTGTAGGGTTTGCAAACTATCCCATCGCTTTTAATGTTGCTAATTTTAGGTTTATAATGGAATAATATAGATTTGCCGTAAGATTTCTTGCGCGTGTGTCGCTCCTGAGTATTTCAGTAACTGTTCTGAGTACAATTACTGATTCCAATAATGCCCCCTTACCCATTCACTAAAATTATTCATTAACAGCCGAAAAGCCTAACTGATGTTAACCATAGGTGGACAAAGTTTACAACTTTATCACTTCAGTCAAATATTACTCCCGTACAAGTTAAAACTATTCAGTCAAATTTAGTTCAAATACTGGATCACTCGCTATTAAAATACTTATAAATGGGTCATGGGTGCTCTGCTGAGGAACCTTTATCATCTTTATCTGCCGTAATAGCAGTCGTCATCAGTTTACTGTGATTGTTTTTTTTCTCCTGTGATGAACACAATATAGCCTATCGCATGTTAGAAAAGAATTCGTCCGCTGACTTCAAAGCTGTATTTTAACGTAGTGAGTTGCAATTAAGAACCTTCATTGAAATGTATTCGAGTCAAAAGTGCAATTTTTTTCTTTTAAATGTAGTGGAGTAAAAGTCATAAGTTTACAAACAATTTCATACTCTAGAAATTAATTTCTTCATACTTCATTAATTACTACCCACCCCGATGCTAACCCTGTAAAACTTTCAACTTTAGTAAATACGCGAGGGAGGAGAAGCTTGGAGTTGAAATACAATATTCACAATATTCATGAATCGCCAAATTAAACGAAATTAATTCAGTGCATCACCCCAAAATATAAAAATAACCCCATATACAATTCGCGTTTTTTTTTTAATCACAGTATATATAGGCATTTTGGACTATTGCATGGCCCGTAAGTAAGTGCTCGAACCACGCCCACATTAACAACGTCATCACTCCGGAAAAGCTACTTCCAATCAAATCTGAGAAAAGTGTGACGAACACGCCCCCTTGTTGCTGCCGGAGTTGAGAAGAAATGGCAACTGCATTGAGGCGGTTAGTGAAGTGCGGCGTTTCTGGTATGCTTCAATGTATTGTTCCTTGCACATTAACATCTCGGTGGTTTGCACAGACACGCTTGCAATATGTGATCTGTGCATTTTGCCCCGTATGCTTTCTTGAATTCAAGTTGACTAAATATGCCAGGCTAAACTAGTGCCCTTTTCAAGAATGATGTTAAAGGTAATCAGATCGTGTGATTTTTGTTATGCGCATCAGTAACGCAGCGCCCTGCGCGGCAGATTTACTAATTAAGAGCTTTTGTAGACAATTTGGTGAACAAGTCCCAAATTTAAGAATCGAAGAACCCTTTTCAGGGTATGCACCGTCTTCCTAGTGTCCCTACTTATTTAAAATTTTATTTTTTCCCCGCAAAAATATTACTTTTAAACAACGCCGGATGAGTAAGTGCTTAAAATCAAACTATGAACGTGTCCTACACAACGAGAGGTAAATTCGAGGCCGTACGGGCTGAAATACCTAATACCCTTTGCACACTTTGTAAACTTTCCTCAGCGAGGTTGTTGTCCTTCCCCGGGCACGGCCGCGGTAAGAGAGGTCATTTTGCTTGGCCATGCACGGTGACAGCTCAGAGGAACTTCTCATCGGCATCCACAATGACAGTGGACCTGGACAGCAGCACAGGTGAGCAACCCCGAACCTTATAATGGTAACCGAATACAATTACATGTTTTTGGGGTGGGAAAACTGTTTGTTATGGAAGCGTGTCTTCAAGTAGGGGCATTGTTGGCACGCTAATGGCTCCACATGTAAGCTAATTGAAAAGCTGAAATACTTGTTAAGGATTATATTTTCTATCTGCAGGGCTTGGGTTAATTTGTTCCATCTTGTTTAGAAACAGTTTATATTTATGTCTATGCTAAGACCCATTCTTATGTGCATTTATGTCACATACACGCTGTTTCAGCACCTCCATATCCTAAGTGTTTCTCATTCGATTTTGTTGGGGCAGGTATTGCGGTGATGAAGCTCCACAGCCCCCCGGTCAACAGCCTCAGCCTGGACTTCCTCACAGAGATTGCCATCAGCCTGGAGAAACTTGAAATGAACAAGGGTTGCCGGGGAGTAGTTGTGACCTCTGTAAGTTACCTGATTTAATCAGCAGTACCTCTTAATCACCAGCAGGTGGCATAGCAGTTTAAGCCCTCCCATTTGACCTAAAAGAACCTTCTAAAAGAACTGCTTAAGTTAAATATGTACACATATGCAGGTACATATTTAAGGAGTAGTTCTTTCTGTGAAAGCATCTTGTAAATGATTCTAAGAATGATTATTGTTGTTTTTCATCAGTAAAACAATTTAGGCATATAAAACATGCCTCCATCTATGGTCTTTGTGTCAGCCTTGGCGTGTGTTTTCCGTTTAACGTACTGTAGTCTTTAATCTGCATAGTGTTAAGCGTGATGTTCTGTCTGGTTTGTACCCGTCGTTCATGTCCCAAATGGAGAAGGCTCTAGATGTATGGGCGCTGTGTTTGGTTGCTGTGCTGCAGGCATTGCCGAAGATCTTCTCAGCGGGCTTGGACATCTTGGAGATGTATGGAAAAAGCCCGGAGCGCTGTGGCGAGTTCTGGAGAGCCGTGCAGGAGATATGGCTGAAGTTCTACAGCTCCAGGCTGGTCACCATCGCCGCCATTAATGTACGAGCCAGTGCTCAGCATGTGGAGCTCTCTCATGCCGTTTTTGCGGAAGAATGGAACCTGGCGCCACAGGGTTGCTGGGTTGCGTCCTGTTAGCGAGATGCTAAACCTTAAATAATTTAAACTACATTGGAAATGCACTGTGTAAATTCTGTTGAGAATCACAGTAAGTTTTAAAAATAACATTGAGTTATTTGTGGGTTTTTAGAAGTAATTTACAGTTCAAACCCATTTTAAATGCCTGTAATAGTTGCCAGGAGACTGTTAGTGTAAGAACATAACAGCAGTCATCAGAGGAGGTGTGTTTTCTTCCTGCCCCTCCCCATTTTACCCTTTTGACCTATCAGGGATCCAGCCCTGCGGGGGGCTGCCTTCTGTCCATGACATGTGACTACAGGATCATGGCCGATAATCCGCGCTACAGCATCGGACTGAATGAGACCCAGCTGGGCATTGTGGCACCTTTCTGGTGAGTGACGGAGGTCGTTATGGAAGGGGATGGTGTGGGGGGAGGTGCGTGGTAGATCGGAAAGTTGCTGGTTCAGATCCCAAGGCCCCGATTGCACCAGCGACTGGCTGGTCCTGCTTTCTCACAGAAAGGATCTGCAACGTAAGTAAAATGCAGTGCAGATGCAGCTTATGACGCGGGATTCACACAGTCCAAGGGTACAGGAAGTGGGCAACCTTTAACCAGCAGGGACTGTGGTGTTAAGCTTCCACGCGAGTGTCAGAGATGTGTGTCGCTCCAGGTTTAAGGACACTATGGTGAACACAGTGGGCCACAGGACGGCAGAGATAGCCCTGCAGCTGGGGCTGCTCTACCCCCCCCAGGACGCCCTGAAGATCGGTATGGTGGACGAGCTAGTGCCCGAGGAGAAGCTCGTGAGCACGGCCACGGAGGCCATGGCAAGGTGGTTCGCTATACCAGGTCAGAGACGTGGCCGTCATGTGACATGCCAGCAACCAATGAGCTGCCCCCAAAATCGGACCATGTGCTTTGTGGGGAGATTCAGGCCACATAGAGTCACAGATGTGCTGGAAGAGGCTCTAGAGTCATGTGATGTGATGTGATGTGACCAAATGTCCACCACAGTGTGATATAAACCAGTTATTTTAGCATTATGGGGACCATTTTTCTGTGCATGCAGTCAAAAAACAAACATGCCAAAAGTCTCACATTTTGTTTGGTTGCTTAAGGTTAGGGCTGGGTAGGGGTTAAGGTTGTCATGTTGAATGGAGAGTCCCCACAAAGATATAATTACAAACCTGTGTGTAACGGTCTTCTCACACCTCAGCATGCCTGTCAATTACCCTCCTCGTTTACTACGAATGAAGGTGTGTAATGCAGTGTGATGCAGTGTGATGCAGTGCACGCTCTGCGATTTTGGCGCATGCCCGAGCCAGCTGCCCTCATGCATGCCAGCCACTTGCTCTGACCCTCAGATCACGCCCGGCAAATCACCAAGTCCGCGATGAGGAAGCCCACCATCGACAAGCTGCTGTCTGCCAGGGAGATGGATATCAGCAACTTTGTGAGCTTCATCACCAAGGACTCCATCCAGAAGTCCCTCAAGCTGTACTTGGAGAACCTCAGAAAGAAAAAGGCATAGGTGGGGGTCCCCTCTGACCCCGAATTTGACAGCGATAAACTGTGACAGATCCCTCATTGATGTGTGTCAGGAGTACTCATCGCGATACTCATTAGTATTAAAGTAGTGTCTGAATACTCTTCTGAATGACTAATTATAAGCCTACAATTACAGGTTCTGCTTTTTGTAGACATAGAAATGAAACATAAAATCAACAGTAAACAATATACATCTTGGAAAGCTGAATAAACTTGCTCTCTCCTGCTTCTGTTTTGTCTTTTATTTAAAGGAGACGGTGTTGGGCTCTCTCTTATTGTTACGCCTCGAAGCACGCAGGCTTCGAATTTCCTTGGCTTCATTATCGATCACCTCTGTGGGTGGGGCTCATGGAATTCCTCAAGCTCCCTTGAGCTGCACTTCAACAGGAAAGTGGTCACTGACAGCTAGGGCCTAGACGGAGGAGACACAGTGAGAGCAAGCAGAGGTTCAGCATCTCGGGTTCACGCTCTGAATTTCAGCAGCACTTTAAGGTTCTTCTGGATGGTTCTTTTTTTCCACCCGGCGGGGTTCTGGTTCGACCCATCAGCCCTTGTTCTGATGGCAGTGTGAGCTCGCTTACCAGGCTTTGGCTCAGATTCAATTCCTTCATGAAGTCATAAACGGCCGCAGACCCCGGAACCACGTACTGCATCATTGTTGCCGTGGCGACAATTCTGATTAACGTTTCAAAGAGAAATGAGGACCAATGAGGTTGAAAGCTGGCGTGCTGGACGGTGTTGTGGTAGCGATACGTCGCTCTGGCAGCTCACCGGTCGTACGGGCACTCCGTGTCGGTCACGGTGGTGTCTGCACTGTCGAGGATCAGCCAATGATAGCTTCCGTCTGTGCGAAGTCGGATTTGCTCCCAGTCCGATTTATGGACGAAGTTACAACCAGCATTGAAGTCCCCTAAGAGCAGTATATTCTAGGAAAAAATGAGGCATTGCTAGCATGTTGTTATGCAGTGTACTACTTGCAAGAATGGTTACAGAAGTTATAGCGTAATACCTCAGAACCTTGTAGCTAAATAGTGATAAATATGATGAATATCTTAATAAAGAGCACTGACAGCACCCAAATCAGTAGAACATCCATTTTAAAGTGAGAATTTACTTAAATATTCATTTAAATATGCCAGTTTTCATAAGCAGTTTGTTCAATATTTGGATCGCAAATTTTCATTTCTGTGTGCTGCCATAAACCAAAGACCTTCATCATAATCCCTCGGGCGCGGCTTCTGACCCACATCTGTGCCCAAGAAGCTCCTCGTCTCGTCAGCGACGTCGTAAAGGGCGTCGATTTCCTTCACGGCGGAATCGGGGGAGGTGTGCTGCGGGACGAGTGCGAAGTCTGGCACACCTGGAAAGTCGCATAGGCAGTCGCTGGTTGTTAACTGTGGGTAAGGGCTGTGCATGATCCATGAGGTGCCCATGGGGATTGTGGGTAATGAAGTGACCGTGTGATCAAAGGGTTAAACCTGTATTAAGATAATTATCAGAATTACATGTGAAAGTACTTGTGTGTATACCCTATAAAACTGCCCCAGAGAACCTTAAAGTTTCAGGCTTTGCCTTGAGTTTTATTTGGTTGTTTTAATATCTTAATTTAATAGTGATTAATCTTGGGAATTGCTGGTAAATTTTGCTAAGAAGTGTAAACTGTTGAAGTGGTTTTGTGCATCGCCCACCGGAACGTTTGGATGAAAACTCGACGACAAAGGGCTCGCGGCTGAATGTGTCAGTGCCGTCGTCGTACAGGAAGCTCTGGACGACGGAGACCGTGTCATGTCTACCAAAAGAAAATGCAGGGATGCAGCTGTTATTGTTGGGAAATGAATTATCAATTTCAATGAACTGTGTAAATTGTACATATTTGACAATCAAAAAAGCCTTGTAGCCTTGTTTTGTGTAAATTTAAATTCTCATAAGGTGTGAACTTACCACATTTAATTCGCGGGAATGTTTATTTGACCAGAAAGGGTTACCTGTATATGAAGAGGTATCGTTCCTTGTACGTGTCTCTGCCAAGCGGCTCACTGACTATGTATTCATAGTGAAACGGTGAGATGCCGCTACAACAAAAGCAAAGCAGAAGGTCCATTCAGTACCAGCCATGCAGAGCCCAACTGTGGACTGACAGGATGGTTAAGTAAGAGGCGCCTGCTTTGATAACTTCCTACCTGTTGACACTCTCCATCAGTTTGCGCGTGGCTGTCAAGTCACTGTCTCTCACCTCCTGAATAAGTATGATGTCATACCTGTGGACTATCTGTCCCATATGGAAAGAGTCACCAGATCAGAATTATTGTCAGAGGCCTTATTCATGCATATGTACAGGAAAGGTCATGATTTGAAATCTCAGGGTTACAAAGGGTGAAACAAATGCAGAAGACCGACTGAAATAAAATAACATTGTCGTCCTTAAATAAAAGATAAAGCAGAAGTGGAAGAGAGCAATAGGGTGATATCTAATTTGCATAAAAGAAAATTTGTCATCGTCTTTTAATCATCCGCCTTTGCGACACTGACCAGGATAAATAGTTGTATGGTGGGTGGATGCCCATCCTTAAACCACCCTCACCCATGGATCCTGACGTTAAAGTTCAGATTGACTCACCTTAACAATGATATCAACCAGAGTGCTGTTGGATGCCTTTTTGTCTCCAAAGGTTTTGATGTTGAAGGCACCGATCATTAAGGATCCAGTGGCCAGATGTATCCAGGGTAGAAGCAGCAAAAAGGAAAAACCCAGCTTCATTCTGCCTGAACAATGAAGTAAAACTTCTTCAGAAACCATTACAGCCAGCTTTACAGATACATTCACTCCATTTTCATTACAACTGCCCCTTAAATGATAGGAATCAGAGACAAACTTAACTATTACACTGTAACCAATGCTATTTCTTTCATATTCTATCCTACCCTCACTACACTTCAGTAATGTATGTTAAATCACAAACATTCCCCATAATGATTCAGATATAAAACTCATTTATAAAAGAACATTTTCAAAAATCTATCTTATTGCCACATTTTTTCTAGTTCTTTCTTAATAGTTAGGAAGTGTAGAAGCCTCTACCTGTTCCTGATTTTGGGAACATCTCCTGGATTCAGATTAAGTGTTTTGCCAGTGAGCAGCTTGTTGTATGTGATGGAAGGATCACATGTTCTGGTATTTTTAAAATCAACAATGGCGTGTGAAAATGCACCATGTGCATGTTGATGAAGGGAGGGTCTCGGTGATAGCAGGGGGCACCCGTTGGGGGAGGGGGCAGGGGAGTCAGTCAAATCAACATGTGTAAAGCTTCACATGTGGAAGGGCATGGAGAAAATACTGGACTTTCAAATGTTTTTTCTCCACAAAACAATGGCGAATACCCCTTTCTGCTGCATAATGCACGCGTTCAACAGTCTATTAGTATTGGGAGGCAGAAAGTGTAATTTTTAAAGATTATTATTTTCTGATTATAAACAGTGAATTTCATGAATATAAAAACTGACCGCCATATCCTGCAAAAGATAAGCAGCTGGAAGAGTGGCTAGAGTAGGTGGATTTGCAGAATTGATCGAAGAATTATGATGTTTTATTGGCCAGGTGCAGTAAGTGAACTTCCTCTCTCAGCCCGTACAAGGAACAAAAGTTTGCAACGAATAAAAAACAGGCGATACAAAGGTATATGATCAATAACACAATATAATTATGTTAAACATCTAGTTTTATATAGAACGTGACTCACGTAATCATAATAGAATTATTTTAAAATTCTAAATCATTGAATTGTTCTCCCCCTCCTTTCATATTCTCTTGAGTGGCCTTCCGCGCATTGTATGTCCTAAAAGGGCCGCCGTACTTCGCAGTGCAGCGCGCCGCCGTTGTACATCGTGGGGACGTTTTCCTGTATCTTTTACTTATTTGTTGTGCCAAACGCTAATTTGTATGTGTTGTAGAGATATGCTAGAATAACACTGAGAAACTGGGTAAGGAAAACCCTTAATGGCATGTCGATGTAGCGGTTTCAAAAACCACCGATCATGATTTCTGTATCCGTGAATGCCAAAGCGGAGGTGTCATTGTTAGTACTTTAGCTGGTTTCAAGAGTTTGGAAATGAAATTTTAGTCTTCCCAGTAACAACGATTCAACCACCTGACAGTTTAATATGAATGAATGAGTTATAATCTCAAAGCGCAGCTTCAAGTTTTTTTTGTTGTTGCGAGTTTTACATCTGAAAAAATGATGCAACCAGTGATTTTTATTATGTTATTTTATGGTGATAGGTGATTCGTGAAGTCGGGGTTTCATTTTTAATCGTTTTATGTGGTCGTCTACGTGTTGGTACCGTCACCCCTATTGCTGTTTAGCATAGATTGTGAATTCATGTGATTGCTGTGTTTTTGGTAGGTCGCCGGTGAACATGCAGGTACGACACACTTACAGTAGGTCGTCACGTTGTAAAATAATCAGGAAGTACCTAGCTAGCATTTAGCTGTTTTGTTTTTTTAATATCATCTGGTTCAATTAAGTGGTCTGAGCATTTGTCTTAAAAGCCGAAACTAAACTGATCACACGCCGGATAAAGTTGATATAGTAAGTTACGAAAACTCCCAGCTCCGTTAAGAAATGCATTTGCAGGATAATATCGCGTGTACTCGAAACAAAAAGTACTATTGAGTTAAAGCATTGGTCCCTAAACTACCGTCAGCTGTAATAATATGACACTTCGTAACAATGGCTTTTACGGGACCCGACCACATGGGGGTAATGATGGACTTTATGTCTCCCCTACCGTCAGACTGAAAAAGCCCAAGGATCACGCCGCTTCATGTTTTTGTTATATTGAAAACAGACACCTCGCACTTATATTATGAATTTAGCCACGGGAGATGGGGGATGGTGGCTTGCTGAATAGGGAAGCGCATTCGTAATTGAAATATTCGTTTTGGGCTTTAAAGTTTTATGTAGTGACTGTACAACATTGTTTGTTAAAGGCATATATTGTGATCAGGGTTATGTATTCATTTACAAATGGACTTTCACAGACTGCCCCATTTTCTGTGATACTGACTCCCGTTCCTCCCTCCGCTTCCCCCAGACCCACCATGAGTGACATTCGCCATTCCCTGCTGCGACGAGATGCCCTGAGCGCTGCCAAGGAGGTGCTCTACCACCTTGACATCTACTTCAGCAGCCAGCTGCAGAGCACGGCGCTGCCCATTGTGGACAAGAGCACCATCGAGCTGGTGGAAGACTTCATCTTCCACGTCCCCAAGGACCGTGGAGTCCAGCTCAAGGTGAGCCTCCACCACCAAAGTGCGACTGCAAGTTTCCCAGTCTGTTTTGTGGTTACTTAGGAACTGAGATTCATTTCGAGTGGAGGTGGCCGTGGGCGATGACTCGATTTACAGATTTTTTTTAGGATTTGCACCTCAGGTTGTCTTTCAGAAACCTGTCAGGCCTGACTTCAGCCATTATTTTAACCCCCTGGTCCAAAATTCACATTTTCACTAAGTTTCCCCATAGATATCATGCTGTATTCCTGTGTGAAACTTGAGCCCCGTATCATCCTGTGAATTAAAAGTAATCGTTAAACTTGAGGCTTAGTTACACATCATCCAGTATAACAACTTTATAGGACATATTTTAACTCCAGGTGACTTACAAAGCAGCATCAGCCGGTCCCTGGGGCGATCAGAGGTTCAGGGTAGGGTCTCGTCCGAGGGCCCAACAGTGACGTCACTCTACCGACCCAGAGATTTGAACCAACAGCCTTCTGATCACAGGCTCGGCCCCCATAACTGTTTATAGTTGGGGGGGGGGGTAATTGATATATATCAGGCATGCTACATGGTGAAAGTATAAATCACTGCCACCAATTACATTCAGAATAAATGACCCCCCGCCCCGTCCCGTCCCACAGAGGATGAGCTCCCTGCAGGAGCTGCAGCTGCTGGAGATCATGTGCAGCTACTTCCAGGAGCAGAGCAAGGACGCCGTGCGCCAGCTCATCTTCTCGGCCCTGTTCAGCCCCCAGGGCAACAAGGCGGACGACAGCCGCATGGCCATGCTGGGCAAGCTGGTTTCCATGGCGGTGGCCGTGTGCCGCGTGCCCATCCTGGAGTGCGCCGCCTCCTGGCTGCAGGTGTGCGAAGGTCGGGGGGGGAGGGGGGGGGACACATAATTCCTTTAATGTCTAACAAGGTTAGAGGGAAAGTAAATATTTAAGTTGCTGCATTTAACACAAGGCCGTGAGGATGGAGCAGCTGACAGATCAGATAAGTACCGTCTGATTGGTGGTTCTTTTTTTGTACCTCCCCCCCCAGAGGACCCACGCGCTTTACTGCGTGCGGCTGGCTAAGGTCCTGGTAGACGATTACTGCAGCCTGGTCCCTGGATCCCTGCAGACCCTGCAGCACATCTACACAGCCAGCCCGCGATTCTGCTGCCAGTTCATCACGGCCGTCACTGCGCTTTATGACTTCTCCTCAGGTATCTCCCCCCCACCGCGTGACCTTTCTGCGGGGCGGCCTGACTGCCAACTGCGGCAGAGCAGAGGCCTTGGGTGCAGTGGTGTCTTGCTGGTTAGGGAGGCGCACGAATCCCCGACCATCAAGGCACCACTGAGGTACCCTGGGCAAGGTACCGTCCCCAAGCACTGCTCCAAGGGCACTGAATTAGCTGCCCCCTGCTATGTCACATTGGCACATATGGGTTAAATGCAGAGAACACATTTCATTTTTGTACACTGTGTGCTGTGGTGTGTCAACAATGACAATTAATCACTAAATTCTAAATTGTTAGACATGAGCAGGATTACTGGCCACCAGGTCAATCCATGCATCCCTAACCACCCAATCAGGAAACACGGGGAACAGGGCAGGGGACACCCAGAGTGGGATGCCGGTCCATCGCAGGCCACATAGTCACACCCTGTGCGCCATGGACCCCTCGGAAGGTCCGGGGGTGGTGAACCGGATCAGTGGGTGCGGCTCTCAATCAGCCAATAGCAGTGGGTCTCCAGAAGTGGAGTTCAGAACCACTGCTTTATTAGTGGCTGATGGAGAGGTCATCCCAAAAACCCGCTCCCGCAGCGGCTCTCCCTGGATCCCTGGCCACCCCTGTCTTAGACCTTAACTAATAACCTTGACGTTAAAAGGTCCTTGCGTTTGAACAATGTTGCCCTTATGCTTTAGCCTCCTGAAGGCCCTTCACTGCTTATTTCATCCTGTAAGTTTCCTTTTTAAACATCGTTGTGACGAATGTGGAGGGTTCATTCTTTCGGTTGGTCTGTTTCTCCTACAGAGGATTTAATCCCTTCCCCTGGCCTACTGGAGATGGTGGTCACCTGGATCGTGGACGATCCCAGGCTCACGCTCATCACGTTCCTCAACATGCCCATTTCGGCCAGTCTGCCGCTGGGCTCGCTGGGTGTGACGCCCCTGCTGGGCCTGGTGCGCTGGTGTGTCAAGGCCCCACTGGCCAAGCGGGCCAAGGAGTCGGCGCCGACTGCCGACACGGAGTCCTTCTATTCCAAGCTGCACCTGGGTGTCCTGCAGATTCTCCTGATGCTCCAAGTGCACCTGACCGAGAAGAACCTGTTCGGGCGGCTCGAGCTGCTGCAGTTTGAACACGTGGTGCAGCTGGTGGAGGAGCTGGCCAGGCTGGTGGAGGAGCTGGACCCCCTCAACGCCTCCAGAGAAATCGAGCTCTCCCTCAACCGGCTGGCTCAGGTGCTGCAGGTCTCCCTGTCAGCTGGGGCCCTGCTGTGCTCGAGAGGTGGGTTGGGAGTCCATGGCGCGCCGGCGTTCCTGGGGTTCCCCCCTTCTGACGGCCTGTTCCTTTCCTTTACAGAGGACCTCAGATCTCTGTGTTCCAGGTTACCGCACAACAAGTAAGTCGTCTGCCTTGTATTTTTAGATCCGGGATGCAGGGATCCGTTTCGATTTGACTCCAGATCGTTCTGACCCTAATTGCATGAGCAGCCTTGTGGGACTGACTGGCAGAATGGCTAGGTGACTTATCTTGTGATTGGTGCATGCTGATTTTTGAATGCCATTGCCTCTCCCCCCCCCCCCAGCCAAGCTAGACCTAGGACTGCTCTCTGCCCTCAACTGGAAAAGAGGCCGATGTTATTAAAATAATTAAGTGGCAGACCTACTGCTTAGAGCTCTTACCACGGTGACCTTGCGTGACACCCTTTTTGTAAAGAAGTGGTCTTGATTTTCTGTGTTGTCCCTCCCCAGCCTGCTTCAGCTGGTCATGTCCGGTCCAGTCCAGCAGCCGCCTCACTCTCCTTTTCAGCCTGGGTTTTACCCCCATATCCACACGCCGCCTCTGGGATACCCTCCTCGTCCCTCCCCCCCGGCCCACAGCACGCACCCACCCCACCCTGCGCCCCAGTTCCTCCCCGGGATGTCCTTCCCCTACCGCCCCATCCGTTGACCACGCCCCCCCACCTATTTGTAAAGCTCGTATGTATGTATGTATGTATGTATGTATGTATGTATGTATGTATGTTCACATTGCCATTGTACTAAACATGGAGGTTTTGTAACAAAATGATATGTAGGGTCTTGCAGCATAAGCTGTTAAGCTGTGAAAGATGAATAAATGTGTGAATGTAGAAACGTTCTGTTTTAAATATTTAATGTTTCCTTTGTTTTATCGTATTGTAAAAAAATATTACTCTGGGAACATGACTGACTTGTTGAAGTAAAATGGTCAAATTAGTGAATGCATCAAATGTTTCGGACGTCTGACACCGGTATTGTCTCAAGATTTCATTCTGAACAGAGAATTTTATACATTTGCCAAGCCAGAGGAATGGTTTGGTATCTAACCTGCTTTTGTTGGTATGACTGTAAGCCCAGAAATGGTAATATGTTGTTCTACCAAAGAGACACCTGTATGTTTGGCTGAAGTGCAAGGAAGGCTGCGATTCCTACTTTAAACATTTTAAAAAATAATTTGTTATCAGAAAACTATTTTTATTTGGATGTTTATTTTTATGGATGATATTGGTAGAACTGAAGTAATTTGGCACATAAATTTGAGGAAATGACTATACACGAGTATATCATTATCGACAAAATAATTTTTTGGGCACTTGTAATAAAGATTTAGTTAAAGTTAAAAAAGTTTGTTTCATTTTGATGACTTATGTGGATGACTTTAAAACACATCACATTTTTACCCTTAGTCTGTTATTTTAAAAAGCTACATTTGCCCGGAGTACTTCAAGTTAGATACCTTTTAGGCGAAATACTTATGATCACTACTATTGGCGATAGTTCTGCTAAAGAAACGTTCCTACATATTATATAATCACAACCATCAGACAGACACCACAAACTAAGATTCCTTGTACGATGACGTCATGCGGAATATCAGAACGAGGTTGGCTTCCGGTTCGGCGACGGAAGACGATGAGCTGCCCGGTCGACGGTCGTTACGGAAACCACGGGAGCTAGTGACCGAGCCGATCTGGAGCGCTCGTCTGAATGTTAATTTTCCTTGAAGCAGGAAGAAAACGAAAGTTCATGTTTTGCCATGGTTCTGCCGCTACACTGAACGAGCGCTGGGAACGACGAGGGAAACGACGGTTCACATTCTTTTTGCTTTAAGCACAGAAACAAGGCAGGTGGCCAAAACTATTTGGCTAGCCAACATTAGCTGCAGAGCGGAGTGCTACATGCAGCTGTGCATTTGATATTAGACACCTTGCTAGTTGTTATTTATTTGCCCTTTATACTATTTAGAGCAAGTCGACCTTTATGTGAATTATAGCATCTTCTAAGTAGCGCAATAAATGTGAACTTAAACGACCGCGCGCCCGAAGGTTGCTAATCTTCTGCCTAACGTAGTTCCTGGTGCTAAGCTGGGGGTCATTCGCTAGTCTGCCGGATTATAGACAGGGAAATGAAATGCGTGAGTTGCCGAGGGTCCCCCAGCAGCTGCTGCTTGTCATTCTGCTGAAGCCTCTAGTTAAGCAGGTAAAAAGTGCCTTTTGCTCATTCAGGTGGCTGACCGAAGTAAAAGTGCACCGTTATTTCTGTAGATGTGTGCTAGGGGTTAGTCGGCTCCGGGTGGTGGGTCATTCGCACGGCTACCGGCGTAGATGATTGTGGTCATTTTGGTTTCTGTTGACTGCTGCATCCCGCCAGGTCCTTGTAAGTGCCAGTAAAATCGGCTGCTGAGATGTTCTGCACAGGCATTAAGGTACCCTGTCAGGTGTGGGGTGATTTAACAGTGAAGGAAACAGTATTGCCAGCCAGGTGTGTCAAGAGCTTCCTGATTATTTAGTGTAATCTGTGTTATAACCTTTGTGTTCACTTATGGGGTTAACACGATGCTGTCTCATTAGTTTAGCGAATTGCGTTTGTCTTTCACGTGTCGCTATATATTTGCGTTGCAAATAATTGTATTAGTTTCAATTGAACTTGACTTGTTTTCTTGGCCAGCTTTCATGCACTGTTACAATCGTATGTATAATGGCTTCTCTTTTTTCTGTGATTGTCAAGTTAGAAGTGACAGTTGTTGGCCAGTAGGACTATGGAGCTTATGCTCACCTAAGGACTTCATTATTATTATCTATGTATCTATTTATTTATTTATTTATTTATTTGATTGGTTCAGGTGTGAATGACAGACGTGGTGCCCTCTGTGCTCAGTGAGATCAAGCTCCGCCTGCTTTGCCGCGATGACATAGACAGCATCAAGCTGCTGTGTGGTGATTGGTTCCCCATCGAGTGAGTACTGCCCCCCCCCACCATGCTTTAAAGTTCTTAAACTGTGTTCATAGTTACTGTTGTGATCTGCATTATAACTTTTGTTTGATTGCTTTTTTATATCTAGTTTTTTTCCTTTCCTTTTTTCCTCTTTTTTTGACTTATTTCTAGTTTAAGACAACATCACTGCCATAATAATTTACACATCCGCTCTGTCCTCCTCCTGATTCATTTACTGCAGTCTAGCCTATTTGTGACCAAGACAGTGTTTTTAACTCTTCTTTGAATAAAATCTCTCAGAGCATTGTCATAATCCCTATGACATCACTGTACCATATATTGTTTCTCCAAGTCAGGTGAGTTGATCATTTATTGATCTGCTGATCCCTGCTAACTTAACTTCTTATAATAGGTCACATCAACATGACCAGTGACTGTCAGACTATGTGCATTTAAGCGCGACACACGGGCCAAATGATGCCCATTAGTAACAGCGTGTTTGCTAACGAATGAATCAACACAAGGATGGAATGCAGGAAAATAAGTCTGTGTTTGCAACGGTAGCTCCTTTGTTCCAGGTACCCGGACTCATGGTATCACGACATCACCTCAAACAAGAAGTTCTTCTCCCTGGCTGCCACATTCAGAGGTAGCATCGTAGGAATGATTGTGGCTGAAATAAAAGGCAGAACGAAAGTGCACAAAGAGGTAGGCAAGGTGTCCGTCGCCTTGGGTGGGGCGTTCAGCTGTCAGTGGGGCTATGTGTGAACAGCTATTAGCTGTTGATCCCTTCAGAGAAACCGCCTAACGACTGGCACGGGTCGTTTGTGTTCGCATTTCTCCTTTTTTCAGCCTCAAAGTCCTCTAAATGGAACAACTGGATTGACAAAGTTCTGTTTTTAGACTGTGATTAATTAGCTTGTACTCTGTGGCCTTGACTTTTTTTTTCTTTCCAAGCAAAGAGGGACCTTATTACTGTTGCTTGGGTTGGTGATAACCAGCTGACGCTGCTCATCACTGGTTATCAGGGATTTTCTGGTTTTACTTAAGCTAGCTAATGAGGCAGCTTTTTCTTAGGTTTTGGGATTATCTGCTCCCACACCTAACCATGCACAACCGTTTACTGAGTCCGCAGTGACAAGTGCTTTTTATCATAAGCCACTTAACCTACTAAAGCCTCTGCTTCTGTACATGTCTGTACGCTGCCGCCGATGTTCCGATCCTTTCGCAGTACGAGAGAGCTCTCTCCTGAATGCAGAGCACACTCCTCATCACAGGTTGTTTTTTCCTGTCCTCCTCCTCCAAAACCCTCAGGATGGCGACATCCTGGCCTCTAGCTTTCCTGTCGACACTCAGGTCGCATACATCTTAAGTCTGGGAGTGGTGAAGGAGTTCCGTAAACATGGAATAGGTATGTCACCGGCTTTGTCCCCCCCCGTGACTTGGCCGCCTCGCTGCTCCGAAAGCCTCTATCATAGAGAGTGAGGCGGGTGGTAAGCACTTTGATTCTGATGGATCTGCACGTGCTTTCTGGCCCTTGCAGGCTCCCTTTTGCTGGACAGTTTGAAGGAGCACATCTCCACTACGGCTCAGGACCACTGCAAGGCCATCTACCTGCACGTACTGACCACCAACAACACCGCCATCCACTTCTATGAGAGCAGATACTTCAAACAGCATCACTACCTGCCCTATTACTACTCCATACGTGGCGTTCTTAAAGACGGCTTCACTTACGTTCTCTACATTAATGGTGGACATCCTCCCTGGACCATGTTATATCCTTTCCTGCTTCTTTGTAGGTCGTTTAATTGTCATAGCGGGAGTTTTACTTTCGTTTCAGTCACACTGGCTGAATTATTATTTTCTTAGATAGCAATTGGCCTATTGTGTAAAGCAGTAGACCTTTTTTTCTACTGTGATAGCTAAATTTACAGTAATCTGGGAGCTACTGAACCTTGGATGTATTTTGCCAGCTGGGGGACCGATTAAGGGGCGGGGGGTGGCGAGAAGGTCAGCTAGGAATGTCTTAAACATCCACCTGGTCGATCGCTGTTGACGAGTCGAGACCCCCTGCTCTTTGATTTGCTTTACTTATATATATATTTTTGTCTACCATCGCTAGGATAAACAATAACTTTACTAGCAATAGGGAAAATAATATGCTGAAATGCAAGGTGGGTCTTAATAAAGTAATCAATAGGACGGTGGTTTGGAAGCGTAATTTCTCCCGTCACTAACAACACACATGCTGTGAGAAATGCTGCCCCCTGCAGTCCATTAATTCTGGTCTTCGGTTATTCAGTGTGGTGAGTTTATTTTTCTTGTAGCTGTTGTTTTTCTTCAGGCATTCACCGTCCTTAAACTGAAATCGCTCAGTTTTTCTCGTTTTTCTCGTTTTCTCTGATCATAAATCAGAAAATATAAGCTATGTCCCAGCAAAGGGTATTCTTTAAAAATGTAAAAACTGTTACAATACTGGTTTCATTTTAGTTTATATGGTATGTTTCAGTGACATCAGACCTATAGCTGGTTCCTCACTAAAACAGCAACTTAAACAGTGAAGTAGCATGAACCATGTGACCCTCCGGGACTGATATACAGGAAGTGGCTTTTTTCCTTGACATTTTTCCCACTGACTATATCCAGCATATTGGCTCCACTCTGGCCAACCTGAGCCCGTGTACCATTCCTCAGAGGATTTATCGACAGGCTCATAACCTCCTGCGCAGTTTCCTGCCCTGGTCAGGGATCTCGTCGAAGAGTGGCATAGAGTACAGCAGGACCATGTGACCAGGCAGCGCCCGAGCGGGGGGGGGCATGTGCTCACCTCGGTGAGTGCCCAGAAAGGCCCCCTCAAATGGTGGATGCTCAGCTTGTTTTAATCTTCCAAGTGCCACTTCTTAGTCACCCGGTGTCAGATTAATAATGACATTTTTATTCAGTAGTATTAGTGGGTTTGCCGGTTTGCTTGTGTGAAAGTAAAAAATATTTGGATTTAAAATTGACAATTCAGATATCTAACGAGAAATATGGTTGTGTTTACTAGAGCAGTGTAGTATTTCATGATTTATGACTCTGTTTTTATAAGCATGTTTTGTTCTTTGTTTTAGGAGTGGAGTATTATTTTTCTTCCTTTGGAGCCATCGTTTTGGCCATCAGGACCCATAGGGCGAGTCTCATGATGAAAGAAGTCTTGAATGCACTCTTTTCTCCTCCCTGCTCAAAGACACAGACAATGTAATATACTTGTACATTATATATACTAATATATGAGCAGATTTTTTTTCACTTGCCATCTGCTTGCATAGTGCAGAATTTTTTTTTCCTTCAGTCAGTAATGTGCTGCTGTGCAGAGCACCTCTGTATGCCATGTCCATGTTTTTAATGTAGCATTAGCGCCATAGACGTGCTCATTTGTTTTTAAAGGAAAAAGTATCACATTTTCGGTAGTATGAGCGCATTCCTCAAGGCCCACATAGCCGCCCATCTGACACGACTGTCAACAAACCCGGAGTAAATGAAAGCATTGCTGACGTTCTGCCAGGTTTGTGTGACATTTCATTTCACTGGGTTTCTCCAAATTCTTTGCACTCAGCAGCTCATCGAGAGTAATGCATTTGGGACTGGCGGATGTGTTTGATACGAAACAGTTGTCTGTATGCAATATCCTGCAGTTTTTATTTTGAGATCACATCGTGCAGTTATTTGCATTTCGTAATAATTACCGCCCTTGTATAAGGAGATGCATGCCAACCTAACAGTACAAGAGTGAAATGTAATGCAATGTCAAAGCAGGGATGTTTATCTAAGATACACGTATGACTCTCTTAAGGATGCTTCATTGGGAGATAAGTTAAGGTGTCTTACCTGACATAAACCTGACATAGTTTAATGTTATGTCACTGCAGACATAATGACCCTCAGTGTCTTTAAGAAGAAGAGCTCGATTTTATCCAGCATTTATTATTAAAGTCAACATTTTAAAAAGAACATGTTCTTCAAATACATTTTAAAAGTTTATATTGTCCTGCATCTGAAAAGTATATAGGCAACGGTTGACAACATGATTCATGTGAACCCAGTGAAATCTAGCCTGCCTTTCAAAGTTATTTTAGAATTTGTGGTCACTTTTTAATGAGGGTTAAAAGCATTGGATGTGTGTGTTTTTTCTTTCTGTGACCCTGTAATGGGTACTGGGTTGGGAGGTAGAAAAATGGGTATTTGATTTCCCTCCCTGTTAATAATTGGTTAAATTTCAGATGCACTGCATTGGGTATTGCGTCATTGTTATTACACTTTGTTTTTAATGTTGTACAGTATCCCACGTGTTTTGATGATAATAGAGTTCTGTTGAACACCCTAACCATTGACTGATAAATATTTTTTTGGGTGGGCAATATTTGCTGGTATTTTCTCCTCAAATGTATTTGAAGAACAGGTATTGTGTCCTGTTTTTTTAACTTTCCAGACCCTGTTTTTGTACACAATATACGAATACTTTGTGAGATGTATATCTGTATACAATATTTATATAGGCTTGTACTGATGACCGTTAAAACACCAAAAATATATTAATTCATCCATTCATATAAGAAAGGCTTTAAGGCGATTATGACGCAAGCCTATCTTTTCTTTTTTGTAATTGAGCAATTTATTGGTTGCAGCTGATCATTAAATAAGAAAATTACGTTTGCAGCAGTTTCTTCGAATTGTTTTTAGTAGGAATATCGTAATTGCATGTAACGAAGTGTCATTTCCTTTGCTATTCGGAGGAATACGGTTGTATTTACTTTGTGACGTCAGTGTTGAACGAACGGTGCCGTGACGCCCCTTGAAATACGCCCGCGCTCCTGGCATCGGGAGTCGGTAGTTGTGAGTAGTGTGGTTGTTTGTCTTGCTTCGGAAGAGGAAAAGAAAATCGGCCCCTTGAAGTACTGTTTCCATCTAAGGCTAAATCTTGAAATACTTGTTTTTTACTAGATAACCTAGATTATAACCGTAAAAAAAACATTTTCCATCACTTACAACTGCAGAGTCGTTATAAGGTAGGTGACCTTAACGCTTAACTGTCCATGTAGAAATGACATGTTTCATCACGGAATTATCGTATCGTGAAGATAAAATTGTACTAAGAAAATCTGAATTTAAATAAGTAATGCTTGATAAATCTCTAAGTGTTTTGCTGGCTTAACTTGGTGAAAGCTACTTTCGTTTGCGATGATCTTTAAAACAACTCAATGACTACAAAGAGCGAAGCGGACTTCGAAATTTCAACAGGGAAATGTTTGTTCGACGCAATCTAATCTTTACATGCAGAATGAAAATAAGCCAAATGATTTGAAATAATACCAAGGTGCCCTTTTATTCGACCGGGCCAGTGGCAAGGAAGTGGTCTGATCTAGTCGGGAAATATTGTGATCTTTCTGGTGTGTTGCTAAACAGTGCACAAGTTACTCGCCAGATGTATATACACAATTTCCTATAAAGCATAATGATGTCCCCATGTGCTCCGTGTACTTATAAAGCGCGCACGAGTTATTAAAGTGACGATAACTTGAAAATGTTTACTATATTGGTTAAGCATTATTGGCTGTGTTTTTTTTATTGTGGTTTTCCGCTGATGTCGGTACAAAGACGGTGCACCTCTGTCGTCGCCTGCGATCGTGATAGCTTCCAGGACGGAAAAAAAGACACGCAATCCGTTGTTGCTTTTTCAGCCTGGGAAACGATCGCCGGGAACCGTACCAAGCATAAGAAAACTGATGGCTATCTGCAGCTTCATTGGGAAAATCCCCAGTATAATTAACACAGTTAATCGGTTTAGCAACCAGACCAAGCGGTAGTATTACACTGTCGTTTATTTCATCCGATGTTACTAAATTGATACGATTGTACGTGCTAAACCTATTACAGAAACCCACAATAATGAGTAACAATTGAAGATAATGATTTACGATTGGGACGGACTTCTATGTATGACTTTTTATTGGCATTTAGACATCAGTTCCTTAAAAGGTGCCCTTTTACTTTGGGGATGTGGGTGTGTTTGGTCTTGATTTTCCAGCAGCTCTCCCAAGATTGCTGTGTTTTCATAGCGTCATTCACACATACTTTCGGAAGTAAGCCAAGCAGATAGGATCGAGTCCGGAGCCACAGAAAGATATGCCGGAAACTGTTGCGATTTTTATGGCTTTCTCAAGCCTGTGTTTCCCAGAACTACTAATTTCCTGCAGAGCTGCTGTTATGGATGTTAAAGAGCGATGGATACATGTGTACCGATGACAGCTGTTAACATGGTACATCAACATAGCTCAAACTACCACGTTACTAGTCCCAAGAAAGGTAGTACCACAGTATTGTTAGGTGAAATACTCAAGATGTGCAAATGCACAACTGTCAGTAATCCGCAAAAGTAGTATGTTTAAGTAATATGTTAGCTTTATGTGCGTCCTCTCTCAGTACGGGCTGCCCGTCAGAGCCACAGTGAATGGATCCAAATTCCCCAGTGCTTGCACTGATGTGTCAGAGTACTTGGGAGTCTGAGTACTCTCCCTAATGCCTGTTTTACTTTATTCATCCAGATTAGTTGAATGGCCTTTTAGTTGATTTATATGCCGCTTTGAGGTCCTCTATTTCCAGGAACGAGTGCACCAAGAAAAACACCACTCATCTTTACTAAAGTGGTTATGGACAGGGGCCCGGAGAGACATGCTGCTGTCATCCAAGTTAAGGTGTCCGATTTCCAGCATTATCCTCCATCTAGATGGACTTTAACACAATGGGTTGTAAGTGTTAAAGCGCATTAAAACGCTTCCTTTTTCCAAACTACTTAGTCCAGTAGGGAACTAGAAATCATTCCTTTTTTTGTCATCCTGAGCTGCAGTGCAAGACTTATGTCCCGATTTTGAAAGATGAAATGCAGGGCTTGTCCTTTGAAAAATGCAGGCGTACACAAATTTGTGCACCTTAAAAGTGCTAGGTGCACAATTTTACCTTTTTTGTGCACCTAAAATGTGGTTGGACTTTGGTGCAATGGGTCAAAATGTACTTGTATTTGTACATATTTCTGTT
>JAODKF010000050.1:17291346-17302264 GCA_026779585.1 Mormyrus proboscirostris | reverse complement strand
CTCCCTCCCCTCCCTAGGACGACGCTAACGGGGAACATGCCTCCTCAGTTCACTGACTCCTCCCTCCCCTCCCTAGGACGACGCTAACGGGGAACATGCCTCCTCAGTTCACTGACTCCTCCCTCCCCTCCCTAGGGCCAGCCACGGTAGTCATGTCCTCGGAGGCATCGTCCCCAGTGCAGGCGGCCACATCGCCCACCTCCCCAGCCTCGCCGACATCGCCCGGCTCCCTGGACCTGCCCTCGTGCCGGCAACGGGGGCGTGACCGCTCCCCCTCCCCCTCCCCCATGCGGGACTACCTTATTCCCAGCCCCCTCCCCACACGTCGCACACGCACCTGCTCAGCGTGAGTATCCTCGCTATCCCAACCAATCATAACTGTTATTAGTGGGTTTAAGCCAATGGAAGCCAAGAACCAGGAGGATGTGGGAGGAACCAGATGGTAATTGACAACACGTGATGGCCCGAACCTCTTCTTTGATTGTGGTTGAACTCTCATCCGCGGCCTGAGGTGCTTATAAAAGACGCAGGACTGTGAAAGTTAACACATCAGTCTATTAGCATATCCAAGTCATAATGTCAACTCTTAATACATTAATTTTGACGTTCTAATGGGAGACTAGTATAAGCAAAGAATCTTAATAGGGCCATCACACGATTTAATTTTTAATCACAATTAATTGCACACCTTTGCGATTAATCATACAATTAATCGCCTACCTTGGAGACTAATGGCATATAGAATCATGTTACAATACTATCAAAAAAAGATTTTACAGTCTGCATGCTCAGTATAGAAAAATCTTATACTCATACTATTCATACTCATACTATTCTCCCCTAACAAAATTAATAGACAATCAAATAACAGCATTTTAGCTTTATGATTGACGCTCATATGTTAATGAGTTAACTTTCACAGCCCTAAAATGATGGATGAAACAGAGAGACATGCTCTTCCTCATCTGAGACATCGTCATCCTCTGCTTCCAGATGGCCAGTTTCTTTGTCTCCAGATACGTTGGATTTTTCTAGTCTCCGGTTTCACGTCTCTGGTGTCTGGGATTTGAAGCCTTAGGGGGGAGAGTATCGTGCCTGCCGTCCTTGGCACCGCTGTCATTTCCCTAGTAAAACGCTCGTAATACTGATAAAGAAATATTGAAAAAAAGGGAACTGTTGAGTGTTATGGTTTCAAATCCCCCAGCTGCTGTCTGTATGGAATTTGCATGCTCTCTTCGCATATGATTGTGTGCGTCCTGCAGTGAGTTAGCGTCCCGACCAGGGGGAACCCCAGGCTGTCAAAGTGCTTCTAGGGTCTCCGAGCACAACTGTACTTCTGATCAGGAGAGCAGTCAGAAGATGGAGAGATGAATCCTAACTCTAGTTGAATAGACCCCAAAATCTGATGAAAATCATTTAGATTAGAGAAGCTTTAGCTGTCTATAAGCAAGGTGCTGTCCCTCTGACGCTGCCTGGCCTTGCAGCACGGCGCGGGCCGCAGCGGGACCCATGTTCACCGGCGTGTGCAAGTGCTTCTCGCGCTCCAAAGGACACGGCTTCATCACGCCAGCTGACGGCGGCAGCGACGTCTTCGTGCACGTCTCAGAGTGAGTCCCCCGCCCACCAAATGCCTCTGGGTTCATGTGCATCCATGGAGACAAGGAAACCACTAGATATATACAACCATTGATATATCAATTACATTTCCCTTCCTGTTATTTATTATCCAAAGCAACATAGAACTGGATGAGCAGGGTCAGACGCTCTCTGGGGCTTTAGGGGTTAAGAACTTTGCTCAAGTGCCCAATCGTAAAATCGCTCTGCCAATCCAAGCATTTCAACCTCCAGCCTAATTGCAGGCACGGTTTCCAAACCCGCAGTCCCCAAAAGGGGTCTCAACCCAGATGGGACTCAAAACCACAATCACTGGCTTAGGAGACCAGTACCTTAGGGCTGCCTTCATTTCCCACGTATAATATTAACTGAGGGCCCTGGATCTTGTGGTTCCAGTTTGCATCCTGTGGCTCACGGAGTGTGTTTTTCTGAAGCACCTTTCAAACTCTGCATTTGTGTGGGACCTGGAGGTTTGGGGCCCCCTGTTGGCATATCTTAAAAACACATTATCACTGATGTTTTGTAGAAGCACGGTCGGCCGATCATCTAGCCAGCTACAATCCTCTCACTGTACTCGGTGTTTGTTTAGTTTTGGAAACTACCTGGGGGTGGGGTTGTTGGGCCCCAAAAACACCCCCGCCCCTGTCTGTCGCTATGTGGGAGGCTGCGTTAACAGCTACACAGTGAGAAATGCTAATATTCATTATCGCTGCATCTTAGCTCTGAATGTCCAGTCTTGACCTGCGCTAAACCAGTGGAAATTTGACCTTGCTGCACCAGACCAGGTCAGCTGCTATTTTCTTGCGATGCGGGTGAAAGATCGGGCCATGTTACATTTTTCTGGATTTAATTACAGGCGGCGTCAGCCACCGTGACTCACGTCGGGCACCCAGGCCTCATATACACATTCAGCGTGTGTCATTCATGAGATGCGCTTTAAATTGCCTCTTTGTTTCCTCTAAGGAACCTTTCATTAATTGCATGAGTATGAAGTTTGCCTTTTTGTTTTAATCCCCGTCGCCTTTTGTTTCCTTTGTTAGATAGTGTGTGTTAGTGAAACGGCCACAGCTGACAAACGGGGACGTGAGGGTTCCAAAAGCTGGGAAAGCAGTCCTTTCCCCGCGTCCTGGGGAGGGAACTACGCAGCTGACAATCTGAATGGCATGTGCCCCCTCCCGCGAGCCTGGGTGTAGCGTGGTCGTATTTGTACGGGATTGTTTTGAAGTTGATGCGCGTATTATTAAGACCCTTTGATCCCACCACCTTTCAATAACCATGGTGACCGGGGCAGCAGATGTCCTCAGAGGGAGGACATCTGTGGGGACCCGTTTGTCACCGATCCCGCGATCCCTGTCTCCCCGACAGCATCGAGGGCGAGTACGTGCCAGTCGAGGGCGACGAGGTCAGCTACAAGCTGTGTTCCATCCCACCCAAGCACCAGAAGGTCCAGGCTGTGGAGGTCACCATCACTCACCTGGCCCCAGGCACCAAGCATGAGACGTGGTCCGGCATGGTGCTGAACTCGTAAGGGAGACGACAGGCAGCTACATGCCGGCTTTGGGTCATTTGTGGTGCCGGCTGGTAGCGTCAAGGCAGGTGGTGAATCTTATCTTCAAGATGCCTTTTTTTGTATGGGGGGGTGTTGATAATTGGGACAAGAATATGTCTTACAAAGCATTCCTATCTAATAAAGTCTTCACTTACAGTATTAAAAAAAATACGCATGTTATTGGAAGGACTCTCTTCTTATCTGTGTTGGCTGACTCATCATTGCAGTCCTGGTAACAGACAGGGTCTCGCAGTCTGTATTTATGGGATGTTTAAAATGGTGATGACGACGCTGGAGACAGCGATGACACGGCAGTAGGAACGGCAGCTGCAGTCACTGCGTTTTTGCATTTGAGTATATGGGAGGAGCTACTTTTTGCATTGCAGGAAACCAGTCGTGCAAGTTGATGGTAGGAGTCTAAGCAGATGCGGACATTGTTTTTGAAAAACAACTTATTTTTTTGCAACGAATGTTTGGCAGTTAAGTGTAATTGGATGCAAACAATGTCATTGTTTTCCCTCAAGCCACAGTAGGAACAGATTTCTGGAGTTGACTAATTTATCCTCTGTTTTGGGTGGGAAAATAATAGTGAAATTAGCCTTTGGGAATGTGGCCCAGTCAGTCAGCCGATGTTTTCTTTCTGTTAAAAATGTACCAGTTGAATTTGGGGGGGAAGTTATGCCGATTTGCTCAACCTTGACCGACGACAGGATGAGGCTTTGTGTTGTTACTCCTGTAAGCAGAGTATAGTGTTAGAGAATATGGAGGTTTAATGATGATTAAAACATTCACATTGAATCATCACCCTCATTGGCCAGCTGCCATCGAAAATATCTCCCCACCTTAGGAGTTTCTCAAGGCAAAGTGACTTTACTATAAAGATCCCTAATTACAGCACCATGGCAACAACCCTCAAGGGACGAGATGAACGCAGGTGTCGCTTAAGAGACATGGTGATCGTGAGCGTTGTGGTCTGACGCACTAAAGCTGTTCTCTAGACGTGCTTTAAGCAAAGCACAGCTAGCATGTATATTTACTTCCGTATGTATGAAATCTTTCACACAAGTGTTATAGAGCCTTTGTATGGCAAAATGCATTCTTAGTTGCTTGCCAAATAATTTCCAGTGATTGCTAGTAAAAGTCAACTGAAATAGACTAATAAAACTCAGACTGCATACAGCTATGACAGTGTGAGTAACTAGATATAGATCAGTTATGAAATTGCAGTGGCAAAAGCATTCCCCGTACCGTGCCTCACATTGGGGTTACATGTGGTTCCTGATAATGCAAACCCATTATCAACACCATCATCCCATGACTAACCAAACAATGTCATCCTCAGCACTGAAAGTCTACCTCCAGGGTCTGGAGAGTCAGCGCTGTTTGTTTATCTCGTCTGTCAGCACCTCTCCCATGAGTCTGGTTGCAAAGGTTCCAATTTGTGGATTTATTTTTTTCCCCCCAGTCTTATTAGGAGTGTTTTTTGTTAAGGATACAAGAACCTCTGACACAGAAACCAATAAAAATACGATATTTGGAAAAAACTATATTAAACCTGAACATCTTCACTAGGCAACAAAGATCATCAGCCACTTTTTCCCCACCGCCAGTTTAATGTTAAGACTCAAAACATTCTTTAAAAAAAAAATAATACAAATTTTAAACAAATTAATGTAAATGTTATTTACAGATATTCACAACGATGGTGACAAAAATTAAAAGGTCTTTTAGAATTTTAGAACACATAGTCGTTAGACAACAATTAGACCAAACTTGTAATTACATCTAAACTAGCAATTCTTACATTACCATATAACAAAGTGTTTTCTCCTGTTAAATTGTGAACATCCTTTTACAGTAGACTGACTTGAAACATCTAATGCTTTTAATTCCTGGAAATAAAATTACAACCCTAGTATGGAGAAAGATTTTAAAATGACTGCAGCTTCAGGATGTGGTCACGACTTCTAAAAACGTTTAACATTCAAAATGTTTTAAACACCAGACCATTAACGCTTAAAACAGGTTTGGCAGCATCACAAAAATAAAAGTCGTTATTGACATGGTGTAAGACGGCTTCCACAAGTTACTTTCATTTGGGACTGAGACTGAGCTAACTGTGCCATAACTGGGCCAAAAAGTAGTGCCCAGTTCTATATGCACTGCAAAAGGTTAGGAGAACATCTGTGTTTAGGTTCACAATGGGACTACAATGGCTAAACTCAGTTTCTTGATCAGAGCAGATTCTCTCCTCTGTACAACCAGCAAAACGAGGCAGAAACTGTCAAACTGTAGATATTTACCCAAAGTCAAGACCGGCACACGGCCGCAAGGTAAAGTGCGATCGACATGAAGTAAAAACGGCGATTCACAGACTCGGGATGCGTTTTGAGCATGAAGCCACTCTATCTTGCTAGTCCTGGAAGTTTAGCATCTGGGTCGGGCATAACTGACGGTGCCAGGCTCACTTTAGCGGGGAACCAAAAAAACATCTCCAGTTTCCTTCTTTCAGCCATTTATCCTCCTCTCACTGACTCTTCCTCACACCAATATAAATAATTTTAAAAAGTACTCTGGGGTCACGTGGCACAGTACTTTCAAGCCGTTTACCTACTAGGAGCACAAACCCCTGCCACTTTTTTTTTTTTTTTAAATTATATATAAATTTGAATTTTAAAATGGCAAAAGTGTGACTAGCATTTCTGTAAACTACTGTAACGATAAGACCATTTACTTAAGGAATGAATATTGTGCGTGACATCATAAGCATTGCTGTTTGACAGTATTAATTAGTACATCAAATCTGCTAGTATCTAGTGCTACGAGCTAAATGCCCAGGTTGGTGTGAACTTGTTCTAAGGTTATACATTTATACAGCACCAAGACTTGAAGCTGTCCACTGGGCCGCCGCTTCGTAATGTTTAAGGAAACACTTCAGCAAGGTGTCATTTCACCGCCTTCCTCCACCACACCACCCATCTTCTGCACCCTCGAGTTCTACCAACTCCTGCAAATTAATCACAAATCCTTTCGGTGTCACGTCACTTGCAAGGATGACTAACAGGCTTCGTTAACGCCCCGTTACGCCGGTCAGTCGATGGGACGCACACAATGCTTTATGATGTCTGAAAACAGATGCCAGCCTCCGCCCCACCTAGTGGAGACCTACAGTACTGCTAGATTAACGGTCACAAAGTTAGCGTCTGAAATGCCTGGCCCCTCAACACTCTGACTGCACTCCCACCTCTGCAAATACAGACCTGACTTTGGAGGACTGGATGATTATTCCTGTAACATTACCGTCAGCAGATATGATCACATTTTGGAAAATAATTCACTGCATGAGACATGAAATAACTATCTAAAAGAGAAATTGTGCTGCTGCCCATGAGGGTTTAAGTACTGCTTTTGTGCAATTCTTAATATCTATACATGTTACTGAAAGAAAATGAATCTGGACTGAGCTTCTGTTAAAGAACGTGTGTGATTGGTTCATTCACATTATATCACTATTGATTACTCCCCGTATTGGTTTGACACTGTGCTTCTCCCCCATTGGCGAGCCCCCCCCCCCGACCCGCCACTAGCCTATTTATGCTCAGCCAGCACGTCATTGAAGATGTTGAGGAAGAGGTGGACGTGGTACTCCTTGAAGACCAGTGCAGGCCGGAACCGAATGGACTTGTCGCCACATCCGCCCAGGATGACCCCTGCGCATCAGAGCAGAGCGTGGGCTTTCATCAGACCACCTACCATATAATCAGTCACATTGAAAAACACCACATTTACCCCGATAAGCCGAAACATTACGACTGCGCCCATGTGAAGCAAAAATAATGTCTTGTAAGAACGGTGTGTGTCAGGCTCGGGATGTATTAGATAAGCTAACATTCGGGGCTCCTGGTTGACGTGGAACGCAGAAGAAGTGGGTGGGGATACAATCTGAATGACTTTGACCAGACGACCGGGACTGAGGTTCTCCAAACAAGGCTTGTGGGGCTCCCAGTCAGGCGAGGCGAGGCCTACTGCGGGGGCCGAGGGGGGACTGACCGCCGGCTGCCGTGACGCTGGCGGGTCAGACTAGGTCATCCCCCTGAAGCTAAGCTGGTTTGGGTCTGGCCAGTGCTTGGATGGGAGACCAACTAGGAAAGCTGGGTTGCTGCTGGAAGAGGTGCTGGTGTGGCCAGCAGGGGGAGCCCATCCTGCAGTCTGTGTGGGTCCCGATGTCTAGTGCAGTGATGGGGAAACTGTGCTGTGAAAATGGTGCCGTCCTTCGGATGAGCTATAAAAACCGAGGTCCTGACTCAGATCCCTGGGTGGTGTCCTGATGTTCTGGCTGAAATCGCCTACTGTAGCCCTTTCAAATCTGCCCCTATATGTAACTGGCAAATTCTCTCCTGCTACTGTGTGGTGTGCAGAGTGGGGGCCACACAATGGTGGCGGTTCAAGTGCGTCCCCATTGCTTCTATAAAGCACTCTGGGTGGCCAAGATGAAGGACGTGGATCAATCCCAGCTGAGCACAAGGCGTGTTGTCATATTTTGGCTCTTTGGTGTAGAAACTGCTTAACAATCTTGTATCAAGCTCATGTATTTATTTTAGTAATTCCATTTATTCTAATCAGTAAAATCATAAACTATTGAAGCTTTACAGTTATAGTTTGTGGTCTGAATTTTTGACGAGACTGAAGCAGGAAGTTCCAGCACCTCCTACTGGTGTTCGGTAAGCATCACACACCCGACATGCACCCAGTCACCTACCTTTGTCCCTGATCTTCTGGATCAGGCCGTCTCGCGTTTTGTCATCGCAGGTGTCGATGGCGCAGAAGGTGCCCAGGCCTCTGGCAGCGTTCAGGAGGTGGGGGTACTGGTTCTGGGTGGAAGAGGGTGGGGATGCAAGGCCCTGTCAGATGCTCAAATGCTGAACGAGCGGCTCGGCCGGCCGTCCACTACCTGGAGCTCGATGAGGCCGTGCAGCAGGGCCGTCCCAGAGCGCGTGACCTCGTCCAGCAGCCGCTCCGTCTTGATCACGTTCAGCACCGCGGATAAGAAGACGTTCTTGGAAGGGTCTCCCATCCAGGTGTTGAAGATGCGATACGGCTGTGAGGAACAAAAATTTTAAATGCAGCTTATTAGCCCCCCCACCCTCAATACCAGCCCCTCCCTTCTCACTATAAAATACCACAGTTAATTATACCTGGACGTGGGTCGATACCTCGCTATTTGCTCCTATTTAAAAGGTGGAATTCTACGGCAACTAAGAGGGTACATAAACTCCGCCTTAGACGCTCAAGTACCTTATCGGGCATGAGCTCGTCTCGGAAGTAAAAGCCCCCAGTCAGCATTTTCTTGCTGAAGGAGACGACGTCCACGGGCTCGTCCAGATCCCAGTGCTCGTGCGCCCAGAACTTTCCGGTAGGACCGCACCCGGTCTGGACCTCGTCCACTTGGAAAGCACAGCCATGCTGCCGAGGGTCAGATTGGAAAATCCCAAAATATATTAATAAGAAGCTGATCTGTAGCTATAACACAGGAGCCACACAGAGGCGTAAACAGGGGCGGGGCCACAGGGGCAGTGGACCCAGCTGATTGGTACACAGCATATCCATTTAAGATTGCGTGTATTATATTATTATCCTTCCTAGAATTTCCCCTGCACCCCACCTTGCGTGCGATGTTCCTCAGCTTCTTGAAGAAGTCTGGAGAGGCGTGGTTATCTCCCCCCTCAGCCTGGATTGGCTCGATCACGATCCCCGCCACGGTCTTGCCCTTCTGTCTCCACTTCACGATGAGGTCCTCCACCTGTGGGGGGGGGGGGGGCATGCTGTCAGACCTGCCCAAAGCCTCTGAGTCGCTGTTAAATTATCGCTTGTGAGAGTGAGGGAGCTGAAGAGCAGTGGCAGAGGAGGAAGTGCGTGGGAGAGAGAAAGGGCAGGGCGGACCTCCTCCAGGCAGCGCGCCTCCTCCTGGGCGTTCTCCCGCACAAACTCCTCCAGCGGGTACCGCAGCTTCGGGAAGGGGGCGATGGGCCAATCAAAGGAGGGCACGTCCAGCTTGTGGATGGCCTTGGAGTGCGTGGTGGCCAGGCAGCCTAAGGGCAGGAGAAACATCCCACAATGCACCACACCTCTAGCGAGGGACGACTTGGCTGTACCCGAGAGGCACACTGAGCCTCTACCCTCAAAGAAACGTTCCTGAAATGGGCTCCTGGCCCACGATGACATTCTGAAGCACCCTGATGCAGGTTGACTGCGGGAAGATGTCGACGTGACATCACCTACCCATAGTCCTTCCGTGGAAGCCGCCCATGAAAGACAGGATGCTGAGGTCAGGGCAGCCTGGGCCCTGAGTGAGGGACACAGAACAAAGGGGACAGTCCAATCAGGTTTAATCTCATCGCAAAACAAACAATCCAGTCACATTTGAAAAAACACAGAACAAACTAGAGCTGGAACACGCTCCCGCGGAGGTCGCCCGGCCTGGGCTGGCTCGATCTGGCTTGGAGGGGATGTTTTGTACCTGGTTGACCATGCATGAGGTCATCTCCTCCTGTGTCGGTGTTCTATGTCCCCGCTCCTTGTTCTGGGAATTAAAACAGTCATTACCTTGGCAACCCACACATTCTAAAAGCCGTAACGTTAGAAATATGGGCTCAGTTACAATTTGAATGCAAAAACTATGACTATTTCCAAGACCACAGATTGAAAATAACTCGGGGCCATGAGGAATAGATGTTAACGACTGTTGGATCCTCTTGTATTCTGCACACGATCAGGAAGGACAAGGACCGCAATCTGCGTCTATTCTCACGAAGTTTCTGGGGCCCAACACTCACCCTATGCCAGATGAACATGGTCTTGAAGGCGTTCTCATTGGAGCAGGAGCCGCAGGACATGGTCTGCACATGTCTCATGCCCCTGGGGGCCACCTTGAAAAGTAGGAAACTATACATTACTAACCCACTAGGGGGCAGCAGCAGTCACGATTTGGAACTGCATCTAAATATTACCATCAAACTCCAGGATGAGAATCTTGGCAGTAGCCCAGAGTGCAGATAACTAAACTCAAATATTTATTTTTCAATTAATCTCTATTTGAATGCCACGAGGAATACAGCTGCAGTCTGGTTCAAATATATTCACTTGTGATAGGGCTGGTAAATAAATTAAGTGGCAACATTGCCAGTAAGCAGTGAGGGACAGTTCAGGCCGGTGGAAACGGGAACAGCTCCCTGACGCAGATGACAAAAGCAGACGTGGAGCTTTTGCGCAATGCTGGATGTCATGAGTCCATCGGTAAACAGTCCAGCTGAAAAACGTGTCGAGGATATGAAGGTGTGTTTTCAGGACCCAGAGAACCACACTGGGACTCCAGCCTTCCTCTAAAAACCACCGACAGCACAGAGGCCCTGAGCGCGCTCACCGAAAGCAGGCTCTCGTTCAGCCTATCCGGAAAGTTCTCCGGCGGTAGGATTCCAAGGGCTGGCCGGTTCACAAACGTGCTCTGAAAAGCAATAGGGAAAAACATAATTAACCACTCAAAGACACTGCATTTCATTTAATTGTTTTATGCAGAACCAGGTGAGGAAGGATAAGCAGTAAAACCACATGCCAACATTGATACGTACAGATAAGGTCACACAGCTATGAAGCGGCTCGCGATAAGGGGCATCATCGGGCGAAGCAGTGAGATGCATTTTACCCATAATGCTTTGGGTCCCCCCCCCCCCCCCCCCCCCCAACCCCCCCCCCGCCCCC
>JAODKF010000050.1:17229665-17261677 GCA_026779585.1 Mormyrus proboscirostris | reverse complement strand
CTCCCCACACCATGATGTCATACCCTATGTCTCCCCACACCATGATGTCATACCCTATAACTCCCCACACCATGATGTCATACCCTATGTCTCCCCACACCATGATGTCATACCCTATAACTCCCCACACCATGATGCCAGGAGTAACGCCAGCGTGTCTCTCCACAACATTGGCAGGACTGGTCCTCTGCTATATACGCATGCAACGGTCATCCATGGAACGCAGCTGTCTCTGTGCTGTTGTTAACAGCAGCCTACACATAGTATGCTGAACCCTTAGTCCGGCCAATGCCAGTCGTCGAGATACGCTGTAGAGTACCTGTGTCGGGACAGCAGGCGTAGATGTCATGGGGTTCTGTAATGCGTGTGCCACAATACGACGATCCTCTCTTGCTGTGGTCTGTCTTGGGCGACCGGAACCTTTGCGACATGTGTGGGTGCCCTCACGTGCCCATTGGGTCCAGCATCTGGTGACTGTGACATCTGCACGCCCCACATGCTGGGCAATTGCATAAAACGACCATCCGGCCTCACGCAAACCCACAATGTGACCCCGATTAAATTCCGTCAAGTGCTGGTAATGCTGTCTGATGCTTCTACGAGGCATCCTCTGTGTGCGGAGACTAGACGCGCCAGCTCTTTGCAAATCGAGTCATTTACACGCCCATCACTGCTCTGCATGCGTACCACACTTCTGGCTGCTTACATTCTTTTGGTCACTGACTGTATTTGTCCTGTTACATGTACTTTCCTATTATGTCTTATTTGGACAACTCAGCGAGATTTTGTTGCCTGTTGATTCGAATTTTAAAGTGAATTACATTTCACATGTGAGAAGAAACAAGTAGTTTTTAAGGTCACTATGTAAGGCATGAAAAAAACTGCTCCTCTCGTTCTGTCTACGGTAAAGTAAACTAGTTGTAAAAATGGCGCGGTCACGTTTTCACCGGTTTCTCGAAAGTTCCGCAATAATTAAATGCATAGAATCATTTGGCCAGTGCCTGTCTGACCGCCGCTGATAAGTCTAAGTCACGGGATCCGAGAGTTTACAGTGACTTTGAAGTACCGGACGGGCAGAGCATACGACCAAAGTGGCTCTTAAGGAGACATTCGCGTTTTCCACAGCAAACGGCAAACAAAGTCGTACAGCTCAGAGTGGTAATTAAGAGCCATCAGGGGCCTGTACCCCTGCAGCAAAACCATCGCTAAGCATAACAATATATTAACTTTCCCCACTTACCGTTATCTATGACGAGCAAGGGCCAACGATTTGCTCGCTCGTTTTTAAAAGCCGACCCTGGATAAGCTATAATAGCTTTTATCGTACGCGTTTTATCTAATAATATAGTTACATCACATTGTATAATTGCTATATTAGATCATACCTCCTACAAGTCCCATGACAGTATCTCAGAGATTAGACACTATACTAAATCGGCACGTCAGGTGTTGGAGCGGCACCACGCTGGAGGGGATGTTTCACCTGCTTTCAAAGTATGAATATTCACGGCTGTGTTACAGCTTTCTTGTGATATTTTATCATATATTGTATGTTGCACCTAAAACACACACATTTGTTTACGCAAATACAAAATATCTCATCCCAACCTGGTAAGGACTAGAACAAGAAACCTGTTGAGAGATCAGGGACCGATAAAAGACTTCTTCTTTAAGATGTTAATCCCCTTTCCCCACATCCACGCTGGATGATATCCATCCTCTTCTTTCAGTGTAGGCTCTAGACGTAATCATGTGCCAACATAAACAGATCTGTCACACTGACACGCGTCTACCTTGGTTTGACAGCTCAATAGAGTCGTACAGGCATAGAGCATTTATAAACATATAGCAACAACAACCTGCCATTTTATCAAAGGGCAGGGTTTTCTTGCAAAACGCGAGTTGCACTTTCAAAACGCAATTCGGTTCGTCAAATAAATGTCAACCGGAAATCATTGCATCTTTGATAATGCAAAGGCTGAGAATGTAATTGGATAATTGTAATTCGAAATGCAGCTACGTGCATAATACAGGTGGGATTGAACTCCTGCTTAAATACTGTTCACCTGCAATGTACGACCTGGTTCGCTTGTACTTCGCTTTGGGCAAAAACGTCTGCTAAATATGCAAATTTAAATATATCTGTCCACGTTCAGGTAACTAGCGGCATTTACAGGTAGATACTGCGCGGCAGGGTAAGTATTGCTTAATATAAACGTTTTCAACATAAGCCTATAAATTCCCTAATGAGTATCTTTGTAGGGCGTTTAAACTGAGATTAATTTACCAAAAGGTCATTAATACAGCACTCAGATACAGCTGTACGCATATAAATGACTTCAGAAACACAGCTGGGGGTGTCTCGGCCAGTAATCCTGGGGAATTAGATGGTTTAAAAATCGATTCCATTAAAATGCAAATGCTTTCTGTCAAGCATCCACAGGAGGATGCTACACATGAGAACATAACATCGTCTAATGTAAAACTTGTTTTATTCGTCGATATTATGTCGTATCATGCAAATTGTCAGCTTGGATATATGCAAACTGTGCTCCAAGCAAAAAGGCTGAACTTTCAAATGTGTTCAAAGAAAAAAAAACCCTCAGTTTATGCTCCGGCAGCCACACAGTCTATGTACAGTCCATGGGTTTGAACACATTCTCAGCACTGTTGTCTAATCCATCGCCACCTCATCCTCTTCGTCATCCTCCTCCTCTTCTTCCTCTTCATCAAAGTAGCGCTCCTCCGCATCGCGGCTCACGATGTCCAGGTTGTCGTAGTCCGGATTCTCGTCCACCTCGCTGTAATGCAACATCACGGCATATTAGTCAGAGCCGCGTGTCCCGGTGGTCGGGGCTGGCCGCCTGGCCTCAGTCCCTGTGCGTTCTCGTCTAGTTTCAGCTTGTCGAACTCTCGCCACCTTACATATATACAGCCTGCTCTCGACCTCACTTGTCTTGAGAATTTCTAATTTTATTGTTTCTTTAAAAAAAACCTACATTTTCTCAAAACACCGCAACTTGCCCACAGACCCTCAAACACAACTGGATAAACAGACAAACATATAAAATGCAGGGCTTCTCACTTCGCATATACAGAGATTTACACCTGGAATTTCTTATCCACTAATATCACCCAGCCGCAGCCATATAACACTGTCAGGGAGTCCCACTCTCCCAGGCGTGACCTGCTGACCTGTAGTTGAAGTCCTCATCTTTTCCTTCCAGGAAGCGTTCATGCATCTGACTGACAAACTCCTCCCGCAGCCGGGCCTTCTCCTCTTGGGTGGGCTCCCACTCTGAACCCCTGGCTTCACAGGCCTCTGTGGGTGCAGGCCGGTAGCATGATGTGACAATGTGACATCCACCCACCTTCGTCAGGCGGAGTGAAGAAATACTGCAAATTTTGCTTACTGACTGCTCTGAGATATTCTGGGATGGCTTATGACAGGCGAATCCTGTCCATTGTTACCGTCTGTAAAGATAACTCTAAGGCACCAGGCAAAGGGACTAGAAGGTTCTGTGCTATAAAGGGACGATATGCATCATGCAACTAAAATAACCTGCAGTCCCCTGTCTGGTAAACCCTGGGTCAAATCACTCAGCTGCCTTTAAACCACTGATGACCTCAGGATTAGAGGAAAAGGCTAAAGTTAGCAAAAATGGCTCCCCATCGTTTGCGGAGAACGAGCAGTCACAACGGCGCCACATATGGGAAATCCGTGGCCAGTCAGATTATCAAAGCAAATAAGTCCAGAGGTAGACAGCTCTCACCATCGTCATCCTCATCATCCTCCTCCTGGGCGCCCTCTTCCTTGTCCTGCTGCCACTGCAGGCGGCGCTGGAGCAGCTGTTCCTGGTAGGAGTTGATGAGCAGGTCGGCCAGGCCTCCAGCGCCCCCTGCCAGCAGACCCTGGGAGCGCTCGGCCAGCTCGTCCTCGTTCAGGTACTGACCGATGTACTGCTCATACAGCAGGGGCTCTCGGCCCCTCATCTGCTCCTCGCTGAAATACTTGCCCTCGGGGGGGGGGGGGGGGAGGCTGCTGGTCAGAATAGGCAGGTGGCAGGAACACATTGCCTACGCTGACACCCAAGCATGCGCCGACTGGTGGACACTAAAGCAAGCTATCACTCCAAAAAAACAAACAAACACAAAATTAAAATAAAATAAGAAATACAACACGTGACTGAAAGCAGTTGAGCAGTGAGCCCTTTTGATTGGATAATGATGTGGGTCGGTTGCCCCGGCAACACAGCTCACGGCCCTCACCCTGCTGCAGGGCCCTGAGGGCGGCATAGCGGTGGTTCTTCACACTGGTCTTGCTGGCCTGGCCGGACGCCCTCCTGCGCACCTCCTCGCTGTAGTACTTGGTGCGGTAGTCGGCACTCAGGTGGGCGAAGGCGCCCAGGTGCTCAGGTTTCAGGTGAGCCTGGTAACGCTCCAGGAAGACCAAGGGCTTGGATCGGTACTGCTCCAGCAGGACGGCCCGCCGCTCCTCAAGCGTCAGGTCAGGTTCCCCGAGCTGCTGGCTCTTCACGGGGTTCGCACTCACCGCCACTGCCTCGATCATATCGGACAGGGCACCCGGATACTCGTCCTAAAACAGGAGCCAAAGCGTGATGTCACTGCAAGGGGCTGCCATATTGGAATTTACCAAGCTAGGAGGTCTCAATGCCAGTAACTACCCCTGGCTTATCTGGTCTAATAATTATGCTGTTTCATACTAGAACTACCACAAAAGCAGCAGTAAAGTATTTTCTAAATATATACCTCACGTAAGGATGTCTCCAGTTATAAATATCGTAATTAATGCAGGACGTTGTGTTCATAAAAAAATATATTTAGATGCACACAAAGCCCGCCAGGACTTTTAATGACGCCCGAGATAGACGTTACTGCCAATTGCACTTTGTCATTTTAATCTTTGTCATATTCTTTGAATTTTTGTGAGGCTGACAAGTGTTTCGAGTCATCAGAAATATGGTGAAGAGCACTGCAGTGAGACAGTTAAACTGTATGGCTATACTTTATTTTTGTAACATTATTAAAATGACGTCTTTACCTGTGTACTCTTTGGTTCTTCACCATCGTCCGCCACTTCACGCGCTGATGCGTAGCCCCGTGCTTCGAAACTGCAGCCACCCGATACCGTCGATCCGGTGGACGGTTCGATTTCACCCCACATGCCTATGATGAGCCATCCACGTTTTATATACAAGTTTAGTTTAGCCTGCAATGTATATAGGCATATTTTGGCAGATGCTTAAGTATACAGCAAATGTATATAATGTACGCTGCAGGCGGTTGTAGTAATATTTTACATCGGTAAAGGCCTAGGAAATAACCTGGATAATCTTTGCCACGGCAGACATTCGCCAGCAGTTTAATTACTTACTTAGTTACAATTATTTAAAACACAGTTACCTTTTTAGCTCTAGCGAATGCACGTTCCTTTTTAATCCGAATAAAACATAAATCACAGAATACAGAACCATGTAACCATGTAGATGTAATTAATTATTGCACGGCATTCTAGTAGCTATAATAATTTATTTACTTGCTAAAGTTTAAAACGTCTGAAAATCTTTTCTTGACGGCTGTTTCTACAATCCCATATTTTATACTACACTTGTCCGTCAATATTATCAGTCCCCGGCGCACGCTATACGTGGGAGAGTAGTTCCACCGCTGACGATTTGTCCTTGTAGGAACGTTTACCGATCGTTGCGATTAATGTATGGAAATAGTCTATGTTCCCAGAACGTAATTATCCAACTGCTTCGACTACTACCACAATTAAGACTAATATTATAAAAGCCAATGAATGGCATTGTAGATCATCGGGTAACACCGTCACTTTACACATAAAAGATCATGGACGGCATATTCGTAATATGCGCTTATAGAACTTAAAAATTATGTTTTATTATAAAACGTTATATCTCAACCTTAATTGTGTGAAAAGGGTGTTCAGGTAATAATTTATTATTAATTATCGCGTTGACATTGACAGAACCTTTGTTGAGGTGTAAAACGTGGAAATAACGTTCTCTGACAAATTGGAGAAGATCTTACACATAACGTTGGCTAATACTTCGTTAAAACTCTGGGAACGTTACCTATGTCCGCTTAGTTACACCATGGGGGTATACTTTGAATGAATGATTATTTCGTGTTTTATCAAAACACCACTGGATGGTGCTATACATTCACAGAAGAGAACGCTTGTGTTCTTGTCCTTAACACCCTGAACAGGATACAATTTGAAAGACATTTCAATAACATTCGCAATTTCGACCTACATTTTTATACGATTTAGAGTGACAATCAATCTCTAAATCAAAATTATATTAAAACTTTCATGTATAACCATTTTTCTTGGCTTAAGTGACAAATAGCTACAGGAGTAGTAAACAAAAGATATTTATTAAAAAATAAATAAACCAATGAGCATGATGCAATATATTACATTGTAATATGTGATTCAGGCCATTTTTGAATAAAAAGAAAAACATTTTGAATAAAAAGTAATTTTCAGTAATCTAGAATAAAAAACAAACATTGAAATCGAGGGAAATCGACTTCTAAATTTCAAAGCTTTTCTAAAACTATTTTTTTTTCCTACAGCTAATCTTTTCTTCCTTGCACGCTCATATTTTTAGTTTTATTATGGATATATATTAACGGCAGTTAACGGCAACATAACTAAACACGTAACTTCAAGTAGAGAATAAGACAAAGATAAATACTTTCATTTCTTAATTCCCATTCATGGTCTAAACAGACTATGGCTTTTCAGCAATTATCGTACAAACGCTCACAATACTAATTTCATGAAGTTACAACAGAAAGCCAGCTCACGTAATACATATGTGAGACTATAGTTCCACACATCTACAGCCCAAACGTGTATTGGAAAGACAGAACCGTTTACATAAACGCTGACACAATATGTGAATGTGCGGTCACTACTAAGAGCAGGTCTTTGTGTAAAGAAGCAAGATATTTTAACTTTTTTTTATATCATTTTAATCTTGACAGACTACACCCCTTCTGTACATATCAAACAACCAGTCTCAATAATAATAATCATCAATGACATTGATGTTGATTTTAATCTGGTTGCCAGCAAATGAATAATAAAATAAAATCGTTTTTTTCAATAGCATTTCAGAGAAAACGTGAAATACAAGAAGTGTCCCTTTGTTACCGTCCGCTGTTTCTGGATTCTCGCGCTGCCAGTTCTGTGCTAAATCAGCAACTACTGGAGTTTCTGCAAGTCCTCGGCACACCCATTTGAAAAGTCCATTTGCGCTACACAGTATCAATGCTACGTCTGTTTTAGCCATTTTACTTCTGGACCTGCAAGGCTTTTGCTAATTTTTCCACGTCACCAGTGAACGGATATCAGCATCGGCTACATAAAGCTATCGACTGCAAAATATATTCGCAGGATCATGATTATTAGAATGTCAGAACGTACATGTCCTTATTTAGACTTTTTATTTTCTTTTAGCCTGTAAAAATTTCTGTCCAGTTATTCAGCCAAGCACAGCAAGCCAGTGAATAAAACTGGGCTTCTTATATAAAACAGAGAGCGTAAACCAGGGAGAACATCTTCGGCGTATTAAATATAAAAAATATTGGAGTATTTTTGCGTCCTTAATTAAAATGAAATAACAGAATGATCTACCACAAAGTTGCTCTTAAAAGATGCCACAATATATATTATATCCCATAGCTTTACCCACACAACTGACTACCAAGATCACGTTTGCCTTTTTGTGACTCGGCGCCGTTAAAATTAAGTTAATATTATCGATCGAGTACTTACACAAAATGTAATACCATCGATAAAAACGACAGATGTGCAGCGTTCATCTTTGAATCAATGTTTTTTCTTTTAGTATTAACAGGGACTAAAGTCTCCGCACACACCGTTGATGTTCCGAGGCGCCAAAACGCGCGAGTTGTTTCTTATCCTACATTATCAGCAGGACGAAATTCTTTGGATCTGCATGCGTTCAACGAGTGTAAATATTAATTAAAATACTTCTTTTTATTGCAAGTGAAACAAAAACACACAAATAATTCAGAGTGTTCTGTGAGGAAAACACGTTTGCCATTACTATGGACTGTATATTTGAGGCACTACTGCGTATTCCCAAGCTTTTAAATATCAATGCTTCTTCTGAGGTAAATGTTTATACTCACAATAAATTTCATTTCAAAAGTACCCTTTAAGTATTTAAAAAATTCGGAATTGTTTTTACTAGTACGGGACTTGAAGATTCAGATTAAAAATATTTAAATATCACCTGTGTAATTTTCAAAACATATAAATACTGAAGAGGTTTCCTACTGTGTACATATTAAAATGATTTTTCCCCTTTCTTCCTATCAAAGCCTAAACTACTCATTAAAGTGTGGGAGAGCTTTAAACATTGCATTTTTATACAAAAAGCCCTGAACCCACAATAACATACTAGTCTGAAGGCCGAAATGAGTCAAAATGGGTCATCGGCCATGTAAAATCATTGGTATTCATGCAACTTTATACTTGTACATGTGATAAATATGTTACAAACTTCAGATTTGTTCTAATCCCCTAAGTAGTCTCACTGTTACCGCTGAACACCACAAAAAAAGCCACAAAGTTCTCCTTCTGTGTGCAACATAATCAAATATCGTTTGATAAGTGAGAAACTTCACATCCTGTTCAAAATTAGCTTCTGAACTCTTGTCAAAACCTGAAATTCCCAACTCTAAAGGCACCACTTCAAGGCGGAAAAATCAAATGGTTTTAGTGGGACGTCTAATTAGATTTCTTGTATCACACCATAACATCACGACCAATTGACTTTTTTTGTAACAACTTAAGCCTTACTCCCAACAACTACAAACATAAAATACAATACAGGAAAACACACTTTGTGACAATTATTATTTGATTGGCAATTCAAAGTGTTTCATGTACAGTCGGGTTGGTGGTAAATTCCGAGTGAGTTCATGTCACTAGCACAGTTGGGAGAGAAATTCATAAAAGTGTAGTTAAAAGTTTGTCTCCTTTTCAATGAAAAAGGGTTGGTTGTTGATCATTCTGGTCACACTGCACTTCCGGTGGGAATTCCATATATTCACACAATCTCTTTGTAATAAATTGAACCCTGAATATCACTTATTGCACTCGGGTTACAGAAAATTAGTAGTTTGGTTTTCAGTGGATTTCATCAATACAAAAAATCTGTGTTCTCCACAGAATAAAAAAATAAACTTAAATTTTCAGCAGCTCTATGTATGCAAGAATCAATCCAACGACTGCTGAAATAATAATTAAAAAAAAAACTGTACATTCACAAAAGGACAACAAAACACCAACCCACTTCAATTTCAAACTGGTATGTGCAAAACGGCACTCATCTCTATAAAAATATGTGCATATGAACACAGCTATTTTCTTCAATGGTACAATATTTTCCTGTTATACCACAAGATGTACAGAACACGTACAAGTTTTTTTTCTGAAGATGTACCTTAACGTACTGTGTCTTTAAGGAAATGACAGTAAATAAATAAATCTATAAAATAAAACAAGTCGGTACATATTTTGGAACCCAAATCAATGTGATTGAGCCATGGGAAGTAAAGATCCCAGTGCGAAAAGAGTTAAATTGCATATCCAATGGAAAGTACCGGAACCCAGGTCAGGTGGGCTCCCTCTGTTCCACACAGCGATGCAGTATCTGATAAGCTCCGGCTATGCCACAGCGTCATCCACATCTTCAGTCCTGGTGCCCGCCACTGCAATGAGGCCCCTCTTCCGGAGCGGACTCCTGGCAGGGCTGGCCAAAGCAGGGTCACCGGCCTCACCAGAGTGAATGTTCGGACCGTCCTGGACCCCAGCTTCCCGGGCTGCAGAGAAGGACGATGAGCCCAGTGGCTCAGAATCTCGAGAGACATCTGCCACGCTGTTCCGCACATTCAGGTCCGGCAACTGCAGTACAGACAGGTGCCCACGGCTGCTAGGACAGCGCCGGAGGCTCTCAGATTGGGAGGCAACCTCTGCAGGCTGCAGCGCCTCCTGCAGGTCCAGTGTGGGGTCACCACGCTGTGGGGGCAGCTCAGAGGAGGGGGTTCTCCTGCGCAGCAGTGTGCTGGTCTCTGGTGGGGGAACGAGGGAGACGGTCGCAAGCTCTGCCTCCCGGGGCGGCTCCACTGAGATGCAAGGTGGGCTCATCTTCTTCTTCCTGGAGCCGGTTTGGCTCCGGGTTGGCGCAGACCTTCCCCGTGATGAGCCTTGCCATAGGTGCTGGGTTGGAAGCCCGAGAACTGAGCTGTCGCCATCACCATTTTTGGCAAAGCGGCAAATCTCGATAGAGTGACGGCGAGCCTCGTTGGCCCCAGAGGGCTTGGCCAGGAAGCCGTCGGCATCCACACTAGAGAACTTCTTCGGGTCCTTCTCCTTGGTCCGGCAAGCCGCCAGGTGGGTAGAACTGCCTCTCCTCTGCAGCCGGGCAGCAGGCGTGGCACACGGTGAGAGCGAGTGGCTGCGGGAGGCCGGCTGGCTGCGTCCCCCCCGGCGCCGGGCTGAGCTGTTGATGTGCCAGACTTCCTCATCAGTTGGGTCCTTCAAGCTGGGAAGCGGGCCGTCGGGGATGGCAGCTCGGCACGAAACACGGTTTTGGCCTAGAACTGGACAGCGGGGGTACATGCTGCCCTTGTGAGGTCGTGAGGATGGTGGAAGGGAACCCTGTGGGCTGCCTGGTCCAGAGGACGCCATCCAGGGCAGTGATAGAGTCAAGCTGTCTGGCATTCTAGCTCCAGACTGCCTTTCCAGGCCATCAAAGCTTCTGGCCTCCAAAGAATCCTTTTTCATCTTCTTCCTGAAGTCCTCCTGGAGGAAACATGACAGCCTGAGAAACAGCTCAGGGTCCATGGACCGTGTTGACCATGCCGGTAGGGCCTCCTCATTACCTGTTGGCGGCGTGACTTGCCGTTGCCCAAGTAGGCTTTCATTGGGGGTGGCTGGATCCTTGGCCGGCCCCCGTCGTCACACTGTGTCTGGGGAGACGCTCCAGGCACCTGCAGCAGGAAGCTCTCCCCACAGGGTTGGGACTGAACAGAAGTTGTGGAACCTGCAGAAGCGGAAAGCCAAACCACGGGGATGGGTTTCTAATGCTGGCCATGAGTCTGACACAGGTCACCTGAAATTTGTTATCAAGTGCTATTGTGACTCGCAATAACTTGATACCAGAGATATCATGTCCTAAAAACCTTTGGGACATAGCTAGCTCAATTGATTTTGCCTGGTTGGAGCAAAAACACATCAACTCACTGAAAGGTAGCTAACTGGGCCCTTCAACACAAAGTCTTAACCTCATGCTGACTCAGTGACCATGAATAGTTAAGACATTACCTAAATGAAGACTTCTGACAATGGGACCATCCTCCGGCAAAGGATAGGGGGCGCTGGCTGGTCTCACGGGCCGGAACATGTAGCTATCATTAGGCAACGAGTGCATCCTGGACACAGACATCTTCTGCAAAGACAGTGAGTCCTCCTTGGGCTGATAAGACCCTCCTTCCTGTAGGCAGAAAACCCTGTTTACTCATTCTTTCCTTCCTTCTTTCATCTCATTAACGTCTAGAAAATTGAAACAGGTTATTCGAATAAGGCACGGTGGCCTGGGTGTGAAAAAGAAAAAAAATCAAGATTTATGGACCTCAGCTGCTTACATTTCAAAGAACAGATAAGAGCTCAAAAACGTCTTCTCTTCTGCAATGCTAATTTTCATTCTGTGTTTGTTCAATGACTTTAAGGCTCATTTTTGTTTTGACTGCCTTAGAAAACCCCCCAGTTATTTTTGACCCGTTTGTCCTGCAGTTTCTAGCGCATCATTGGCATCCCCTTACTGCCCGATGACTGACAAGAGAACTAATGCCTGCATCCGTCCACCAAATCACCACTTACATGCTCTAAAGCAGAGGATGACTGACAGTGCTTTCAGCGCGACCCCTGTCTGGAGAAGCCAGTGGATGCCGATTAGCTGTGTTTGCCTTCAGATCGAATTAAAGACCCTGGTATTATGCCCCGTTCTTCTTCTGCCAGCTCCATGTGGCAATTAAAGTCCCATCTAGTGGATGTTTCGCTAAATGATTTTTATTTAGGGACTGGATAATGGACAAGATTGGCTCACTGCTGCTGAGCCAGGCCTCTAGCAGAAACTGTACTACCGGAGCAAATCAGGTGATGCTGGAAGAATGAGTCATGTGATCAGATTCTTCTTCCCTGACCCAAACCCTTTCAGCGCCAGAACCCCTATGGCTATATGGCAAATCGTGCCAACTAGATGCCCCTGGAGGAGCAATGTTATGGATTAATGTATCTGTGAGCGGGGAAAGCACAGTCACTCGCCTGATCTGGTGAGCCAGAGCGTGGTGTTATGTCGGTGGGCCGGTTCTCCGGTTCCAGGTCCAAGCTGTCCGAGGCCGCGCTGAATTGCCGCTCCTCCTCAGCCTCCATCTCGGCGTCCATGTCGTCATCGTCATTCATGTCCTTGTTGCTCTCCTCCAGGTGCTTCATCAGCACGGCCACCACCACGTTGACCAGCACGAACTGGGCGATCAGCACGAAGGTGACGAAGTAGAGAGGCGAGAAGATTGGCAGGTAGCTCAGGCAGTGCTTATCCTCAGCCCTGCACTCCCGCAGTGTGTCCTGCAGAGGGCAGCACGTGTCCTGGATCACCTTCACATCCATAACATTTCACACTCCTACGTCGACTTCAATTCGCCGCACTCCAGCATCTCATACTCAAACACGACGTTCCTCCAACATGACAGTTCATCGTCACATTCTCCTACATCAGCTTTCTTCATCATCCCACACCTTCAGAAGACTCCTAAATCCCCTTCCATCAGACCACATACCGGGGCAATTCTAGGATCTTCTAAGGTGTGGGGGGGGCAACCTTATCATTAGCCAATGATATATTTTGAATTGGTGAGTGACAGGGGAGAGGGCACTCTGGGGGCCAATCAACTAGGATCAGTGACCCTGTGGTCCCACCCCTAACTACATACTCAAAAAAAGTTAATTTTGGTGGGAAGAAGCTGCAGGCGCACTTGCCTTCATAATGCCGTTCCAGTTGTCCCCGGTGGACACCCTGAACAGGGTCAGGAACGCCATCCCAAAGTTCTCGAACGTGGCGTGCCTGCTCAGACCTTCACAGGGGTTGTCATCTGTACATTCTGGAATGTAAATCGGAATTATCAATAATGCCCCGAGCACAAAATTAGTATACCATTAGCATAAAACAGGCATCAAATTCATTAGTTGTGAAAGCACGCTGTGTCTTCATGTTCCGCTTTGCTTAAAAAAAGATTTTAATGGCTGCATATTTTACGGAACTGATCCTGACTTATTTTTTTCTCAGCCGCTCACCCCGAAAGATATTTAATTCTCTGTTATCTCAAAAGTGTTACATTTTTCATGACCTGCCTTCCGAAGCGCGTCAGAAACTGCAGTGTAACACCCTTTCGCATGCAGTGTCCAATATTGCGGCTGGCTTTTTATGCTGTTGTGCAAAAACCACGCTCCTTCTCCCGCCTGTACCGTTCCCTGCAGTGTTACCATGGTGACCGGCGAACGTTTACATTGTCTCCCAACACTAGCCCCTAGTTAGCCACTGCACAGAAATATGTTATTGAAATCTTAAAACTCCTGCTAATGTGATTTGACATTTCTGACGAGAACACGGCGGCTTTTTCCTGTCACGTAGCCCAGCAGTTTGTGTCTTTTAAAGTGGCTCTTGCAGAGAACAGTGACCTATTTGACAGGAGCGGCCATACTGTGGCGCCTATAAGGCCGTAGCCGTGCAGTTTTCGCTTTCTGACGGCGGAAGAGGCACAGCAGGACCCGAGGTAACAGGAGGCCTGGACGTGGTAATGAAAAAACGTGCGGATGATCACTTCACACATAAATACGGTTTCGATGCCTCTACACAAACAGGGACACAGTGACAGCAGGTCTGCTCGAGTCAGAACGCGTTCTCCCGGCGGTTCTCGACTGAGCTAATCTTCAATCTGGAATATAACAGGCCATTGCCCTTCTAAATAAGGACCCATGAGAAACTGTCTCACAATCTAACCACCCACTGCACAAGTTTCAGACCCTTATAGATTCTTTTGCACTACACAAGCTGTTTGCACATTACATTTATCCATTTATTTGTTTCTTTATGTATTTATCCACGTTTGTCTCATCATGCCATATCATTTTTATTTTATTTTCTTTATTATAATGTGTATATATGTATGTGTGTGTGTTTCTTCTGAAAAAGACCAGTTCTTTATTCTAATTGATTGTATTTTTACATTTAGATTTTTAGTTGTATGTTTAATTTGCTTCAGTCATGACACCACCCATGGCCAGAGAAATTCCTCGTACTTCTCTGTACTTGGCAAATAAAAAGATTCTGATAAGAGTCTGTCACTGCAGTATTCCTGTCAGGTTCCTGCAGATTGAAAAAAACAATAACAGGGACATCTTTCACAGAGCGCATCCGGACAATGCAGATCTTGGGAGCTGCATCTCAGATGTTCTGAGGAGAGATACCAACCCAGCTTCCCAAAGAGCTCCACGCCGAGGGCCGCGTAGATGAAAAACAGCAACATGAAGAGCAGCCCCAAATTCCCCACCTGGAGGGCAGAGAAGCGGATGATGCAGGGCATGATGGGATAGCGGAGGTGGCAGAGCCCTGCACGCACTTGGCCTTTCGCATGCTCACATTCGCAAACACACACACACACACACACCTGTGGTAAGGCCTGGACCACTGTGTCCAACAAGGCCCTCATCCCTGTGGCCATCTTCAGCAGCTTCAGCACTGGTGTGGGGGGGGCATTGGCAAGGAAACAGTGAGTGAGGGGGGTTCAGACTTAAGAAATCATACCAAACCATAACATCCTCGCTAAGCAACCAGGACGGGTTAAGGGGGTTACCTCTGGCGATCCTGAGGACCCTCATGATGCGGATGATGGTGGGATTTATGGGCAGGGAAGCATTGATCTCAATCTCCTCCAACGTGATCCCCATGATGGACAGTAAGACAATTCCCAGATCCAGCTGGTTCCACCTGAGAAAAGACGGCATTCCTGAAACCCTGAACTCACAAGCCACCAGCTACTTCATCTATCCCCTTGCACAAATTAATTGAAACAAATTCAACATATCAACATGACCTCCTTGGTTTTTTTTGCAGCATTTGGATTCGATTTGGGATGACATCCAGCAATTTTGAGCAGCCTTTAATGATCTTGGGGTCTTAGCTCCATTACTGAATTAACACCTGAATAAGCTTATCTTTTGTGGTACAGTCCATTCCACGAAAGCCCATTGAAAAAGTGATTAATGAAGGTATAGTTTTGGCTTTACAGAAGGAAACTTATAGTCAGTCTATAATTTGCACAAGGTTGTAGTTATACAGCAGGAAATTTTCTGAAGTATTTCCACTTAATTACCTCAACACTCTTATAGAAAGGACCCTCAACGGATTTGAACTAGCGACCTTCAAGTCCTCACTGCGCTATGTGTTGCCCACAGTCCCTGGGAGACAGGATTTGCCTTGCTGTCATCCCCAGAGTTAAACTGGGAGGGTAGATGTCACATCCTTCAGTGGAACTTCAAAAGGCGAAGTACCAAGCCATCTAAGATAATTTCCCCATTAATGGAAAAAAACACTTCACTGTGGGTGACAAACACCTCCCCTCTAATGGGTGATAATGAGCTCGAACCATTCCGCTTCAGACTGGCGCTTCTATGGGCTTCGCTGGTGTCGAGCTTCAGTGTGAGCCAGGTGATAAAGTCCATGGCCCAGGAAGCTCTACCCCCTGGCTAGACGATAGCGCTGCATGCCGGCCGCACCGTCCCGCTACCTGTCTTTAAAGAACCGGCGGAATCCGAACGCGATCAGCTTGAGCAGGGCCTCGAGGATGAAGATCACGGTGAAGAAGTAGTTGCAGTACTTCAGCGCCACCTCAAGGTACTGCGAGACAAAAAAAAGGGGGTTACGGGTCAACGGCTTGTTCCATCTCACCACATCTGCGGAAACCATCATCCTTCTGGACGTCATGTTTTCAGACCCCAACCGAGGGGTTTTTCACTCTGGACACGGAGCACCTAAGATTATGTGACTTTTTCGTGCCAGGTGGACACTTAATGCCTTAAATCCAGGGGTCTCCTACTCCTGGCATATTGCGTACATGAGACTGGAGGGATTAACACAGGAACAAGCTGCAACGGTGAATGACTTAGACCAGTGTTCCTCAATCTGGTCCTTGGGGAACCAAAGACACGTTTTTGTGGACTGTCTGCCAGGGAGCTCAGAGGGAGCAAGAAAAACATGGACTGGTCGCGGATCCCTGAGGATTGGATTGCGGAACACTGACTTAGACCTACTGCTGAAATGGTTCACATTTCTAAACGAAAATTTTAAGCCTGCGATGACTTAACAGACATATTATACAAGTAAAACTGGCAGAATACATTAGTACAAACCTTATAGGTAATTAGATCAACGAGCTCAGCAGAGGTCGAGCGTGAAGGTGTACTGTACTGATAAGAAGACAAGCCAGCAAAAGAAAATTGTCCAATTTCAAATGGTAGCATAGTAGCAAATGTAATTTTTGAATCATTCAGCTCTCTAAACAGGATTCCTTAACCTTTCCAAACACAAAGCCCTACTATTCAGCATTTATCATTTTGGAGGCCTGGGGGCGGGGGTCCTCGACCCTCTAAATTTCATGGACCGGGGGGGGACCTCTGTATATTTTGCTGTGCGAGTCAGTGTTTGGGGAACCCTTCCATGAAGTATTTACTAAGTTCTGGTCTTCGGGGAAGATTAAGAAGCTGAACGGTTTGTTAGAACTAATTCCTTTGCACAAAAATTTGCATTAGCGGAGGCAAATGATTGGAACCAGTTCATTTAAGTAATTGTATTTCACACAACATACTTAAAACAAGAGACAGATACGTGGTAATTGGCAGTAATAGGGAAATCCAGATAGTCTTTTTGGAACTGCCAAATTAAAACTTTATCAGTCATCAGGCTTGGTGCAACAAAATCACATGGTCGCTTCCCAGATTTGAGACGCTGTAGCGTGGGCAAGCGTGGTGGGGGGGGGGGGGGGCAGGGCGGAAAGGATTCGCCTACCTGCGGCGGCCTGTAGTGCTCCAGAGACATGGTGATCACGTTGACGCCGATGATGATGGTGATGAAGATGTCCAAGTAATGGTTGGTGCACAGTGTGTGGATGTAGAGCCGGACAGGTGAGTAGTTGGCGTAGTAAGGTCGCTGTTGGGCCTCTGCAGGGGGGGAGCGGGGGAGAGAACAAAACCAACATGATCACATGACTGCCTGGCCTCACATGACCATCAACCATCCTCTGTTGATCCACAGAACTCTACAGCACATGCCTTTCATGCTTGTACCAAATTAAACCATTAGGATTAAATGAAAACCCATCATTTGATAACGTTGTATGTAACATTGCATGGCTGTTGCATACAAGGTGCATCAACTCTCTTCGGAGCCCAATGCTCGTCCTCAGATCTCCTCAATGGGACTGAAGGCCCAAACAAGGCTGTGGACCTGCCATGCCACAGGGGAGACGCACACAAGTATCTGGAATAAAGGATGCTTTTAAATAAAATCCGGAATGGGTTTCGGTTCTGGGAGAACATGTAAAACAAAGGATCGGGGAAATCGAACGGCAGGGGAGTCATCCATCTGAGGAAAGCTGAGGGTGCAGATCTGCTTCTGGACTTATGGTCTGGTGACATGCAGTCAGCTCATAGACAGGAACACACTTCTCGACAAATGCACATGTTTTCGATATCTATGTGTAAATGAAACTCTCCTTGGCCGAATCACAGCTTCCCAAACACCCACAATCTCGCAGGTCAGCTAAAAGCTTTGTCTGGATAACAGCTATTTAATCAGTAAAATATTATCATATTTGCTCAGATTGTTGATCGCAAATATTGATAGAAACAGGTAGAATTAACATTGCTGTACATCAATGTTTATTCAGATGTCCCGATTTCATCACAAGTGAGAATTTCATGAAGTCCCATGATTATTGTGTAAAAATCACACTGTCATAAGTGTGCCTACAGCCTTTCAGACACACTAATCTGAAAGGATCCGTGTCTAAAACAATAATCACTGGGAAAAGTACTGAACTGGACAACTACAACACAACAGGTTTGCTGCCAGAGGATCAGAGATCCAGAAGAACCCTTAGCGTTCAAGGTTCTGCTACTCCGATGCACACCAGTGGTCCTCAGAAGCGCATATCTGTTTGTCCAGCAAACCTGCTCATCACGTCATTCCACAACACAGTTTCCCATGATGCTTTGCTCATCATAGACACTGCTGTTTAGTTTCCGTAAGTAAAGCATGAAAGGCTTACGTTGTACCATGTGAGGCATGGCAATAACCCAAGAACGTTGACTCGAGATGTTGGGTAGGGCGGTAAGTAGAGTATGAGGTGTGTTTGTGGGAGGTCACTCAGTTTCTAACCTCAGATTTACCTCTTTACCTGAACAAAATGAACCAAATGGATTTTTAGTGTTCAGCTTGGTGTTAGTCCACTTGCTGGTTGGCCCAACTTGGGGCCTCTGTCTGTGCTGGGCCTGTCCCAGGGCATATCAGGGGCCACTAGGCTGGCTTCATGCCCTCATGCAGTGCACCTCTAGGGGGCATGCGGGGGTCCATGCCGCCACCTGGGGGCTTCTGCCTCTAGGTGACTGTATGTCTCAGGCTGTAGAGGCAGGCAGGTTTCAGAAAGGTTACCGACCCGACCGCCGGCCCGACCCGCCTATCTCCTTACTCCTGCGCCTCCTCTCCAGGCGCCGCTGCCGCTTCTCCTCACGCCGTCTGGTCTCCTCCTCCTCCTGGTCCTGTCGACATTTGTGGAAGTTCTCCACCACCACGCCCACGAACATGTTGAGCACGAAGAAGCTGACGATGAGCAGGAAGGAGATGAAGTAGAGCAGCATCCAGGGGTTGTGGTTCCTCACCGGCTGCGGGGGTTGGGGAGGCGGCTTGGGTTAGAGACGCCCTGCTAAACCCAGAGGTCCTGGTCACGTGAGGCTCCTTCTGTCAGCTGCTAACCTCCAGAGTGAGAGCGTCATGTGACTTTACCGTTGTCCCGCATCAACCACGAAGTCATCTTGCCGAGGGGTGACTTTTGCATTAAAATAAATAAACTGTGCACGATTTAAACCTGTTACTTCAGCAGCCGTAACAGTATGTAGCTCCCACATTAAATGCATCGCGTAATTAATAACATCAGGAGAACTAATTAGGCCGTCCAGCTAATTGCTGCTAGCCGGTTCAATGGTAAATCGCTCTCAGCAAAGACCTTGCACCTTGTGTACCCATCAACTGAATCACTGAAATTAAGAGCCGTTGTTCTTTACCCCCCCTCCAAACACCGTTATCTGCAGGCCGGGTTCTATTTGCATTTGTTATGGGGGAGGCCCACCCTGTGTGCTGGTCAGCATTTGTTGGAATTGAGGATGATTGAAAAACGTTGTTGGCCATTTGCCCATGTGCTCACCTGCTGGTCCACAGCCACGGCATCCAGGCCATCATACATGATGTTCACCCAGCCATCTTTGGAAGCCAGGACGAATAGGGTCATCAGGGCCTGAGATGAGAGGCCACAGCGGCGACGTCAACAGAGCTGGCCCGCCCCCCCACTCGGCCTGCCACCCGCGTATCCGATGGCAACGTATGTATGAAACCCAGAATCTAATCTTTTAGAAGAATCTAAAACTTTTAGAATGCTAATATTCTAAGAAGCCAATTAAAAAACCAACTATGAATCCAGAAAGCCAACATATCACATGCTATTATCATACGTTACGCTATGGACACCATTGAGGCAAACCAGTCACCTGGCCCAGGTTGTCGAAGTTGTACTTCCTCCGTATCCAGCGATGGTTGGCACTGAGGCAGTCCGATTTGTTGGTGATGTTTTTCATGTCAGGTCCTTCGCAGTGGTAAAACTTCCCCTTAAAAAGCTACAGAGGAAATGGGGAGGGGCAGTTAGTCTGAGGGGGGATTCCAGCGGAGACCTACCACTCTGATGAACATCACCTTCATAAACTTCCTAAGCTCGTCAGCTATATAAGCATATGGTGTCTGTTTACACAAGAGCGTTCCCTCAGGAAATCAGAGAAAAACGGTAATTAGGAATCTTAAAAGACAACCAGAAAAAAACATGAAACCGCAGAAACGCTGTGTTGCCTCCCCCACAAAGACGCTGTAAAAGTCTCCTTAAAAGTAGCTTCACTTTTTGTCTACGGTAAACGTTAAACACAGCCAGCAAACAAGATCCCGACTCAAGAGTCCCTGTCAGCGGGATGAGGAATGGACAAGTCCTGCCCATAAATCAGCCCAGAGTGAACCTAGAACACCCTCTATGGCCCCACCCGCTCTCTTGAAATCCCATAATTCATCAGGAGCCCAGTCAGCCATTGCCCAAGGGGTGAAGGGGAACTAATTCCATTATACATGCTCTGTATACTCCCCAAGGCAAGGAAGAGACTCACTGGGAGGTAGCAGGAGGGAGTCCATCCTGTCTTGATTTCATGCCCCATGTCACCGTGACAACTGATAATGTCACACCCCAGCAGAGGTGGATAGTTCAGATCCAGGAAGTACAAATCCAGACCAAGATTTTATTTGAACCAACAAATCGAATATAAAGAGTCACAGTCATAAAGTACTCAACTGGTTGAGTCTAGATTTGTACTTTCTGGGCCTGAAATTTCCACCTCTACACCCCAGAATGGAGTGGAATCCCACAAGAAGTACCACTGTCATGCCAAATCTCTTCCTCCATCCAAATTCCTTCCCCAAGTGACGTATCATTCAGCTGTTTGGCTGAGGACACAATGGTGATGATGCAGTTTTGAGTTGCCCCGTTTCAAGTTCACACGGACTGCATTACTTTTATCTGGACCCACAACTAGAAACATACAGATTCAGATCCTAGGAGACAAATTACAATCAGGAATAGTAAGGTGCTACAGGATTCTTGAGGTTGTACTAAAAGCTTCTGCAGTTCTTGACAGGAACAGCAGGAGGCGTAACTGTTAACTCGAGCCACAACCTGAAACATCCAGGTTCAGATTCTAGGAAGAAAGACTACCAGTGTGAAGTTAATCCGAACTGTGGAGCTGAACCACAAGGAGAGAGGAAGGTGACAATAATGGAGACCAATATTTCCCTCGCAATGGGGCAGCATGGCCCTGAGAGGCAAACCCAAGTCTGATCTCTCTTGCGTGAGCCTCCAGCAATAAAATAAAGACATGAGGGTGAATGACACCCCTGGCCCCCCCACTAGGAGTTTCATTTTTGGGGCTCTGCCTTGTCATGCAGGAGACAAAGGTCAGAAAAACAGCCTGACTAATCTTTTCTGAGCTTACAAAGACAAATCAGTATTATAATGCTATTTGCTTGCATTCTCCAGGTGCAAGGCGGCCATATTTCTGAACCACACGCTAACCTGAACTCCCAGGATGCCGAACACAATGAAGAAGGCGCAGCATATCAGCACGATGTTCCCGATGGGCCGTAGCGATGTGATCAGGGTCTCCACCACCAGCTTCAGGCCTGGAGCCCGGCTGATCACCCTGAATTTGGCGGGGTGGGGTTAATCAGTCAGACTTGGGGATCTACATCGTACTACCTGGTCATTTTCTCCCATCTTTTATATCTAAGTGTTCTTTTAATACAAGATGCACTTCTCAGCATTAAAGCAGAATTTTTGCAGAATTTTAACCAGCAGTTACTATGAAACACTGATTCACTGGTTCTCAGACTCCTGCAGTGTTTGTTTGATACATAGAAATACAACATACATACTGGAGACAGGCAGTTTTGGCGTGACGGAAGGGTAAAGAGAGATCGGTGTTAGTTACGAGAGTTGGTTAATTCAGGTCTAGAGAGTAAAAGTCCAGGCCGGGATTTTGTTTCAACCAACCAGTTGAGTCTCTGTGACTGTGACTCTTTATGCTCAACTGGTTGGTTGAAATAAAATCGCGGCCTGGACTTTTACTCTCTAGACCTAAATTGCCCAACTCCGTTACCAGCATGAGTTACTGCCACCCGTCACGGGCCCCCACCTCAACGGCCGCAGCGTCCTCAGCAAGCGCAGAACTCTCAGGATGCCCAGGATCCGGTTTCCGCTGGCGGAAGCCAGCGACGCCAGGAGGTCCACCAACGAGACCATCACCAGACCGCCGTCCAGCACATTCCAGCTGCTACGCAGGTAGCTTCCACGGCCCACGCAGAGGCCCAGCGCCACCACCTGCCGTTACACGTCATTTCAGACATACAACCCAGTCATTCAAAAATCTACTAATTACATAAAAAACAAATTTCCCACACAGATATTTAAAAACTGTAATTTAATGTATATTTTGTATATTACGGCAAAATATATGTAATTGTAATTAAATGTTTTGTAATTGTAACTGTAATTGTAATTGTAAAATATGAGTTTAATTATAGTCACCACGCTGGTGACTGTAACTAAACGCATATTTCTGCGGGCATTTTCTACTTTCTGCATTATTCCAGCTAAGTAACAATCCAGTAACAGCCTTAGGAAATGCAGCATTCAGGCACCTCAGGCTTTGTCTGAGATCTCGCATGCTTGTCTTGTTCGTTAATGAACCTGAAATCCAGTAGGCGCTGCCAATTTTCAGTGGTGCCAGTACACAATAACAACCTGAACAACCTGAACTGAATTTCTGTGTAGAAACAAATACACTCACAACATACTGTTTCAATATGGCTCACAGCACATAACTCTCTAAGGTGACTGGCTCCAGATCGGTGCTAGTCTCTCTGTACAATTGAACCTGACTGCACAATTAATCACAGTTAATGAATGAAGTGTGGGAATACAGCGAGGGGAATGGGTCCACAGAATGAAAAGCGAAGAGGCTAAATGACACAAGAACACATTTCCCAGGTGTGCTAGTGAAGTACCCACCCACCCCCGCAAAACCCCAATGCTACTTCACATAAATACACACCCCCCCCATCCCAATACAAATTAAATAAGCATGTTACCTTTACAGTCATCTCAGCAACAAAGATCACAGTGAAAACGTAATTGGAGATAGTGAGGAACAGGCGCTCCTGAAAGCAGAACATCATTCATGTGTGGCAGAATTCATGAAACGTGCCCCCCAAGGGCCATCACCAAATTTCCGCACTGGTCGGTTCAGAAAGCAGGTGCGGCATACCCTGCTGCGAGGGAGGATGTCGGGCCTTTCCAAGGCAATGGTGATGCAGTTGAGGAAGATGAAGACCAGCACCACATGGTCGAACATCCTGTGCGAGATTAGCCGCTGGCAGGCCCCTCGGAACCTATGGGAGATGGGATGGGTTTCCTTGGGGACTGATTTCACGGGCGGACACCCAGCCGGTGAGACCTGCGAGGGCGGGTGCACTCACCTGTTCTGTGGGGAGAAGATGTATAGGGACCAATCCTTGTGATCGACACACCACCAGGGCCTGTACCTCTCCCAAGTCTTCCTCAGCCGGATACCACAGGTCTGTACAACGAGGGCGTCAGATGAGACACTCCATAGTCATACATAGTCCAAGAAAACCTTCTTTATTCAAATCTAAAAAGGTCCTTAAGTTGATGAGGAGGCGTAAACTTTAAATTAAAAGAATGCAAGGCAGTTTACAGATAAGACACTAGAGACAGTTGCATTTTCACTGCTCCCCCAATGACAACCTATCAGAAGAGCATCCACCTTAAGTGGCACAACCTTGCATTCTGGAGGTTACTCCTGCCTGGTTCTGACCCGGCACACCCCAGCTCCTGGCCCTCTGCTGATCCTACTCCCCCAGAGCAGCAGCCAAATCGTCGTGTGCGGAGTCATCAAAGTTTTTGCTAAAGTCACACCAGGTTTTCTCTCTTTTTTTTTCTTCCTTTTTCTTAATCCCAGCTCTGGCTGATAAGCTCCTACTGAACTGTCTTTCTCATAATCTAAGCGCGTATCCAGGACAGGGCTGTGGGGAGGCTCGGGGCCAATCCCAGGTGGCCTAGTGCACGAAGCGGACACATCCAGTCCTTTGTGGGGCACATACACAAAAGCCAGAGGCGATTTATAGATGCCGGAAGCCTAAGCGAATGTGTCTGGACTATGGGAGCTAACCAGAGTAGCTCTAAGAATCCTACATGGGGCATGGAGGACATGCAGGCTCGCGCACACGCGCAGCCTGGCACAGAGGTAGCATGCGGATCCCAGCCGTAGAGGTGTGAGGCGTCAGCGCCACCCACTGAGACACTGTGTCACCCCATTTAGCAAACAATTAATGTAAACAGAAAAGGCCTGCAGGTGCTCTTGTGCCTTAAATTATGTCCCCTTTAATTGATCATTTATGGAATAAACAGAAAATTAGTACGAGGCCTCGTTCAAATTAATTAAGTGCCGTCAAGGACCATGGGAAGATTCAAAAGTCACGTTCAGCGGCGCATTTCCCGGCCGTTCGAATTGTGCCATTAATTCAGTTAAGCGTTAGATCGAGGCTAATTAATTACGGGCTCAATGGGAAACACATGCTTCCGCTTCCCCTGGGGGACGGGGTTCGGCAATCCCACCTGAACGGTAAAATCGCTCGGCACTAAAATCCCAAACAGTGAAGATCACAGCTATAATTTTTTTTAATTCCAGACTAAGGCTAAAAATGAAAGCTCTATGCTGGACTTTGTATTCCACTGAGAGGAAAGTTTGGTGACTCTCCCCTTGGCATTTTGTTTTGAGTCTAAAACGCTGAGTTTCTCCGGAGTCCCCAGTGACCACAGAGGTGACTTTCTAACTGCCCGAACACCATTTTTCCGCCCGCGAGGCAAAACGCCGGATGCATCAAAGCCCCGACCGGCCCCCTCCCCCGGCGAACTCGGGGGGGAGTGAGGTTTTGTTTGAGCTTAATTATTCCTCTTATTTTTGTATGATGACCAGGAGGGACAAGGCGCAGGTGGGTCTGAGCAGGCCGTGTGGGCGATGGGACTGGCTACTTACGTCATCCGTGTCCTCCTCGCTGTCGGGGTTTTCCTTGGGGGGTCTTAATAACCCCACGTGGGGAGGGTGGAGGGTCCTGCCATTGCGGTCAAGCATCTCGACAGACGAGCGGCCCGTGGATCCGTGGAACAGCTCAGGGAGGTCCAGGGTTTCGGGGTGGGGGTGGAGAAGTGGCCCCCCGCCTGCGGCCCCCCTTCCGGCACCTGGCTCGCCATCCTCGTCCGACTCATCGACGCCCCTGCGGCCCACACCTGACAGCAGCGACTCCCGCTCTCCTGACGGGTCCCGCCGCTTCAGGCTGGGGGCGCGGCTCAGACTGTTCCAGCTGGAGCGCCGGCTGCCCCAGGCACTACCTGACCCCCATGGGGCACAAGGGGAGCCCTGTCGACTGGACTGAGGGTGAGACGTGGGGGTGGGGGGGTGCAGGGAGAGGTAAGCAAGGCACAAATTTGTCAGTGTCCTCACCCCAGAAAAAAAACCAAACGGATGGGACTAAACTGCTGCCAAGGAACTGAAATATCACATTATAATTAATCACATTAACCTGTCCTGAGTTCGTCTGAGGCCCAGTAAAGCACATCGTAAGTCTGACACGCAATGAAATGTAATGCCAAAGCACGCAGAATATTTAAGTCAGAAGAATTGCCCCCTTAAAAAAACACCTCGCATCACCATAGCAACTGGCCCCCCAACCCACAATACTGGGGGCTGCCTTTTCATCTGCAAGAGTAGACCAGACCGCAGCAACTGTGAATTTCATGAACACCACTGCCATTAAACTTTATCTAACACGGAATATCCATTAAACAGCTAAAATGAGTGAAACTGAATGAATATGTATGTGTTGGGTGTCATGTGACCTGTCATGTGACCAGGGCTGCCCACTCACCGGGGACCTCTGGTCACAGCTGCCGGGCTCCACAAAGGCACCGCTGCCCCTGCGTGACTCACAGGCGGCGTGCATCAGGTCAGCGCCCAGCGAGCTCCGGGGCGTGGCCGCCGTATGCATGATGGCCGGCGCGGGCAGGCCGCCGGCGCTGCCCTCCAGGTGCCCGTTTCCCACCACGAGAGAGTACGTCTTCATTTCTGGGGTAGGAAAGGCACAAGATGGCAAAATGAGAGTGTTCCTGCTGGGGAGGAGTGTGACGACGTGGCGGATGGGAGCATTAATCAGCCGCTGCTTTGGTAGCGTGCCCGACTCGCGAGCCATGCGGACAGCAGGAGGCCCCTCCCAGCTTCCCATACCCTCCGCTCCATTTGCTTTATAGCTGCCATTATTCGGACATAAGTTTGCTGTCAACCGCCCATCAGTTGCTAATTAAAAAGCATTAAACGCCGTCTGGAGCGTCACCTGCGGCCTGGCACTCCGGCTGCTTCTCATCCTCAGGACACGTCACTGATGACTTCTCCTCACCGGCATCCGATCTGTTGGCATCTCCCTGCAGGGTGATGGGGGTGGAGGCTCCGGTAACTGAATTCCGCTCTCTCTCTCCATACCCCCCAAAGAACAGGCCGGCCCGGCGCCTCACCTCCGCCTGGAAGCCCTCCACCAGGATGGCCACCAGCAGGTTGAAGAGCACGTAGTTGCCGAAGGTCATGAGGGCCACGAAGTAGAGGGCGGCCCAGGGGGAGGTGGAGGCCATGCCGTTGTAGAGCACCACATTCCAGTCCTCCTGAGTCAGGATCTGTGGGCACAGAGTCATGGGTCCACGGGGGTCCATGGCAGATCAACAGTGGCAGAGTGACCACCGGCTCTCCTATCAAAAGCCCACATCTCCAAACTTGGAGTTCATGATCTCCAACTCTCAGCTGACAGTGGGAGCAGGAGTGTCTCATGTTTGCAGATAAATAATTCCGCTAATCCCGGGGTCAGCAGCCATCCTTGCTGAGTCTCCGTCGCTTATATAACATCCTGTTTTGGGAGATGCTGAGCGCAGCGCCGCAGAGGGTGGTGAAAATCTCACGGAGCGTTACCGAGACGCGCCTGACAGCGGGCCGGGACACACACACACCGCAACCGGAGAGCGTGATAAAGGACTCCGGTCGCCCTGCACAGACACTATGCTCCCTACTCCATCTGCCACACAGTAGGACTTTAAGCTCATGGACTCTAAGACTCGGACAGTTTCACCCGCAGGCTTCTCAGCAAAAGCTAATTACACACAAAATCTTGCTATTATTAACACTGTGACAGCTCTTATTCCCTTGGTTCACCCCTCCGATGCACCTCTTGCACATGTAAATTCAAAGCATTTGTTTGTCTACAGCAGTGTTATTTTCTGTTATTTATTGTTATTTATTGTTGGCTGCTGTGTCTATTTGGTACTATGGGTCTGCAGGAAGTCTGTAAGAATCCCATCGTACTGTGTAAACGTGACGATAAAAGAACATTGACCCTTGGTCAATGAGCCATTTGCTGCAAATGGACAATACTGTGAGTTAGGGCAAACTAGGCAGCACAGGGACACCTGGTCAACTAATGTAAATGGAGCCACCTGGTCAACTAAATGCAAATGGGGCCACCTGGCCCTCTAAGTGTAAGTCCGGTTGCCTGGTCCACTAACTAGCCATTGAGGGACACGAAAAAAAAAGCAGAATGCCTGGGAAGTGTTTGGGGATTACAGCCCCACCCCCAGGGAACCTCTTTTAAACCAAAGAGACTCAGGAGAGAGTTAGCGTGTCTATGTAGGTCCCTTGGTTTTTACAGCCCCTGCAGGCATGTCCGCTCTTCACGCCAGCGCCTCTGACCTGAAAGACGGTGACAATCGCCCACAGCAAGGAGTCAAAGTTCTTCCTGTCTGGGATGGTGTCTCCGTTTTCTGTCCTCTGGCTGAACTTGCAGCCGAACAGATGCATTCCTAGAATACTGAGGGAGACCGAAGACGAGAGAAGAATGAACGATTGATTAAACTTCACCTCATTCACGATGGCCGCTTGTTCATGAAAACACGTTTAGCCTCATTAAATTAAGTGTTTAAGGGTCTGGAGGTAACAATTACTGGCTCTGGATCCCAGGGGGGGTGGGGGTGGAACTGTCGTACCCTTGAGAGAGAATTTAACTCGAACCATCGCCAATAAGTACAAAATAGACCAGTGGCAGAAATCCATAACAATCGACTGCTGGCTAATTCAGCCCCTTCATCACGTCAAAAAGCAACACAACCCCCGAATGGCACCTGAAGATGAAGATGAAGAGCATGAGGAGCATGCAGAAGGTGGCCACGTTGTCCATGGTCTTCATCAGCACCACCAGCTGACGGCGCAGCGCTGGCAGGAAGCGCACCAGCTTGAGGACCCGAAGGAGCCGGAATGTCCGGAGCACTGACAGGCCTCCGTCTGCCTGGCCCACGATCTCCCACACGCTGCAGAAAGGCACAGACACGCACACACGCGCCGGCCCGGTTACTGACACACACACACAAATGCCAGGCATGTCACCAACATGCACTCGGTCCTGGTAAGCACTGACTTCTTGATGGTGAAGAAAACGGAACAGGGCTGATACACGTTGCTGACAAGATCCGAAGATGCCTACATACTGAGACAAGCAGTGTGACTTTGCTTGAACTGTGTTTACGCAAAATCTGCAACAAAAAAAATTGGACCTCAAAGGGCCAGAGAGTGCAGACTTTCATTCAGCTTCAGCTCTTAATTAATGAGTCAGATGGATTTTAAGTCATCTTCCTTGGGTTTTTTTTTCAGCGTAATGTGGGTGCTAATTAAGATGTATTCCCCGAAAACCTCGCTTGGAAGAACGATGGGTGTTAATTTTAGAGAAGAAGGAGCAAGCAGAAAAGGAGGGAGCGTGAACCTGATGATGACGATGATCCCGTCAAAGATGTTATAGGGGTTCCTGATGTAGCCCAGGAGACTGAAGGCCAGGAGTTTGAGCAGCATCTCCAGTGCAAACATGCTGGTGAAGACGATATTGCTGATCTCCAGGATGTCCGTCAGCTCGTCTGGCTGCCAGAACAATAAAAAATGGACACAGACCGCAGAAGAGGGGTCGTCCCCAAGGATCTCAATGTAATAAAACACAGAAATGTACGCAGTATATACAAAATAAACAATAAAGGTGAGGGGACGCTAAAACTACCACGTCTGATTCTGGATCAAAAAAGCTAACCAATGACTCTCTAAGTTCCTTTGCCTAGAACCCCCAAAAGTTGATGGGTATGACCCACAGAAATTGGTTGCCCTCCATTTTGGAGCAGCTAATAACAGAGGATCCCTCACATGCCTGATGCATGAGCAACAAGACCTTTGCCTGTCTTCTGATTGGCCCAGCTGTCGCCATGGACTTCTGTAAATCAATGATTGGCCTGGAAACCATGTCAGCTGCCTACGCCAGTTCATAATACCTATAAGACCATCATGCTCAAACATTAGGGTTTCTGTACCCGCTATATCTGAGAGACAAGCCCGACTTCCTGAGAACTCACCATCAACCTTACACAACAATACACTTCTTATGAAAAACACCATGACTGCTCCAAAGTCACCAGCACGGCTTTCCATGATGGATGGTTCTTAGACCACCAAACCAACAATGTGAGCAGTGTCTCCACACCCTCACCTGTTGGTGGTACTCGATGCCCATGCTCAAAGTGTTGACCAGGATGGCGATCATTATGCCACGGTTGAAGTACTTGCTCTCCGCGACCCTCTTCAGCTTCATCTGGAATTTCTCCCACAGTCGTGGCACTGAATGCTGCCTTTTGCGGGGCCAGCTCCGGCCACCCCAACTGCCTCTGCCACGCCTAACCTCACGGGGGAACTCCAGGGCTACCCCCTCCGCCTCGGAGCCGTTGCTGTCCGAGTCACAGACCGTATCCAGGGTCCCAGCACAGTATGGGCAGCCAGGGGCCTCGAGGCGAGGCCGGGTTGGGACCGTCCCCCCTGCGGGGAGCTGCAGGCTGAGGCAAACAGCCCCTCGATGCAGGCCTGTGGAAAAGACTCATGCTGTTTGTTCTGCTGAACGGACGACAGCATTCGCCACAGTCGAGTTCTATCCTAGATCCCCGAATTGTCACTCTACCGCAATCATTAGTCCCGGAGCTACGATGATTCATGAATTATGTCAAGAGCCATCAAGACTGTCGCAGAGAATTGGCGATACTTTTCAATGGCCAATAATCTATTACCATAAGACTACCATTAAGGTAGATTTAACTAAACGGTACTGTGTACCGTGAAAATTCTATAGAGGTCTCATACCTGTGCTTTATACTGATGGTAAATCAGTAAACATAATATGGTAAAGCCAACATGGGGGTCGTCCTCATACCTTGCTCACCGGCAAATGGGTGCAGCCTATCACAGGAGTCAGGGAGGCTATAATTTAAAGCAGCTGTCGCCGGATTCTTGCCCTTTCGTCTGGGGGTGGCACTGATGTAGCCAGAGAGGACTGAGGACATGACGGTGGGGTAATTGATACCGCCATTAATGTAGGAGGTGTGTCCTGGGCCGGGCCTCCAGGGCCGGGGGCTGGCTTGAGAGAAGCCCCGCCTCTCTGAAGTTTCATAGGTCCCCTGGGAGTGGGTGGGGCTGCCATTACTGAAGTGGTAATGGCGCTGGTGGTTGGAGCGCGTCCATCGGCGGTCGCCGCTAGCAGCCCGGGCCCGCCTCCGGCCGCCACCGGTCCCACCCCTGCTGCCATTGGGGTTCACCTTCTTGCGTCGCCTGCTCTGCCAGTTGCCGTAGACGCGCAGCGCCCGGCGCTTCACCTTGCGGTACAGGTGGCCCACGTACTTGAGCAGCTCCTCGTAGCAGCTGCCCGGCTCTGAGTAGCTGGCCAGTGTGCTGTCGTTGGACAGGAAGCGAGCACGCTGCTCCCGCATTAGCTGGTTTTCCCGCTGCTTGGTCTCCGAAAACTGGGTGGCAATGACCACCAGGCACAGGTTGATCATGAAGAAGGAGCCCACCTGGGAAAAGCACAGAGAGCTCTACCTTCATGTCCTCCATACCATACTCAATTGCCATAACCATTTTTCCTAATTTCTTACCTCTTCCGTACTCATTAGCTCTAAGTATGCCTTCTCTTACTATTTTATCAGTTCTGTTTTGTCTTTAATGCTTAGACCTCATTCCTTACTTTATCATCACTTGTTATTTCTCATTACTCATTAATCCTCTCCACTTGCTCCTTCTTTGCTGATTAGTCCTCACTCCTTTACCATTAGCCCTTTGTACTTCCTCCTTACATTATAACCTTCTCACCATAAGTCCCCATTACTCATAAATCCTCTTTCCTTGCTCCTTCTTTACTCATTAGTTCTATTTCCATACTCTTTCTTTACTCAGTAGCTTTCCTTACTTTATCCTTAATTTGGTGCCCTCAAACCACACTTCTCCCTTACTCATAAATCCTCCGTCCTTATTCACTCTACTAATTAGTCCTTTCTCCTTGCTCTTTTTTACTCATTAATCCTTACTCCTTACTTCTTCTTTACTCATTAGTCCCCTTCACTTCCACCTTACTCTGTAACCCTCTTACTTTCCCATAACTTATGCATCCTCTGTCCTTACTCCTTCTTTGTTGATTAGTCCTCACTCCTTAGTCCTTCTTCACTCCTTACTCTGTAGTTCTCTCACCAAACTTCTTTTACTGATAAATCCTCTTTCCTTACTCCTTCTTTACTCATTAGTAGTCTTTATTCTGTAGTCCTCTCACCAAACTCATCCCTTACTCATAAATCCTCTTTCCTTACTCCTACTTTACTCCTTACTCTGTAGCCCTCTAACCATACTTCTTCCTTACTCAGAAATCCACTTCCCTTACTCCTTCTTTACTCATTTGTCTTCTCTCCTTACTTATCCATCAATCACAATCACTTTAAAGGCTCTGAGATGCTTTCTGTAGTGTGGGGGGGGGGGGGGGGGGGGGGGGGGG
>JAODKF010000050.1:17204697-17215478 GCA_026779585.1 Mormyrus proboscirostris | reverse complement strand
ACCCCCCCACCCCTTTTCGCTGCAGCGCGCGCAGCAAGGTCTGCCGCAACGGCGAACGGAAGCACGACGCATGAGCGGCTGTGGAGGACTGTAAACAAATAAAAAATAAAAATTAAAAAAAAACAACAGAATTTAGGGATTTAGCCAACCAGGCTCTGCCGTTGACTTTTGGGAACCATGGCGATACCCGAGCGATTGGCTCACGATGTTCACAAAGAACAAATACATTAAGGAATACATCTATGGGATACCAGTCAGACACCCCCCCCCCCAAAAAAAATCTTTACATCTTCACATAATAACCAGCTATTAGCAATTATTTATTTGTTGCAGATTAATGGGCACATGAAGGAGACCATGTGACAAACCTGCATAAAACCACGTGTGTCCAGCTCTGCTGCTGTATATTTAACCCTGAAATTAACTGATTTAAGGTGCGGGTCAGTGAACATTTGCCTCAAGGTCAAAATTTGGAGGCAGGTTGCATGGGTGGTTCATTAGACATCCCTGCCCCCTCCATGTATGAGAGCACAGTGTCCTAGTAAGTACACTTCCTGTAACTATGGCAATGTGGACCACACCTCAACACTGTTGCCCCCGGCAACAGCCCCTGCTTTCCAAAATGCTACAAGGAACTACCACACAGGGTGGGGCTAGAGTGATGCTCAAGTGACCTGTAAGTCTGGTTTGAATCCGGAAGCCACGTCTTCCTTTGGAGAAAAGGCACCATTAGAAATTCAGTCTAGGAAGGATCTGAGCTCTCCCTCTTAATCGCCTCTGGAATTCTGGGATTGCTGCCAGAGGCTAAAAGGATATTTTCTCCATGTCATGCAGTAATTTACAGCAGTGTTTCCCAGTCCGGCCCTTAGGGACTCACTGTCGGTCCATATTTTTGCTCCCTCCCAGGAGGGACTGTGTGTGGGTCCCTGACGACCGGACCGAGAAATACCAATTTACAGTAACAAGAAGTGCTGATGACCCCCAACCCCCCATCAAACTGGCACCTGCATCTAGGCAACGGGACGGGCCTCTTCCAGGGTAACGGGTCACGCCTCCCAGCTTGGCGGCACCCAAAGATGCCCGATGTCCTTTGCCATTCCGGTGTGTCGTCATGGTGACCATGCTACAAGTGCTAATACAGCTCACCGGGCCCCGATACGGGGGACTCCTCCAAGACCCCCGTCCTGGACAGTCAAGCACTAGTTCTGCTCAGACCTTCTGTCGGGCTGTGAGGGCTTTTTGGTCCTCATGGCTGGAGTGGATCTTAGTTTCAGTCCAGGGAATTTGTCAAACCTTGGGTTATTGTTTCCTCACTGTCATCACGAGCCAACAGGGTGACCCATCGGGAAGGCAAGTGTATTTATATAGCGTAATTCAGATGCAAGGCAATTCAAAGTGCTTTTCAGAGGCACAGAGATACATGGAAATAGGAGACATTAAAGTTACATTTAAAAGACAATAAAAACAAAACAATAGGAATCCAGCAGCTAATGCTGCTTGCACCCCTAAAAAACCTAAAAGCAAAGCAAACAAGTAAATGGTTAATGAAAAAAAGTTACATCATAGAGGCAGGGTGTGGATGAACTCCTGCTGATTTATTTTATTGAAAAGCTTCAGCAAACAGTAACGTTTTAAGCTCTGGTTTAAATGAGATCCCAGCCACTCCGGCATTGGGTTTCAGCCAGAGATAGAGCTCCGAGTAACCAGCGCGCCTCTGAGCGGCTCCTACTGCGGCAAACATCCGAACTCCACGGCGCCCTCTGGCCGCAGTTTGTTCTCCAGTTCTGCCCGTGGAGGGAGATGTTCTCAGGAATGTCTTGTCCCCGGAGAGTTGCCTGGCGACGGGCTAGATCGCAGCCGCGCACGCGGAGGGCCGCTGACACGGGGGACTCTCGCCGCCTCATCCTGCGATAACAGACGCCAGCGCACTCTGTGTCCTCAAGCATGCAGAGTCACCGAGTCGCGGACAGCAGCGGCAGCCGCAGTCAGAGCCACCAAATGCCACGCTGAGCTGTAGCGGAATAAAGGACCTTTTTGTTTGGAAGACCCTGTGCTGTGGTTCATTAGCTAAAGGACGGGCTTGTGTGTGTGTGTGTGTGTGTGTGTGTGTGGGACAATGTGTATGCATGTGTTGGTGTGTGGGTGAGAGCGTGTGTAGCTGTGTGTGTGTCTCTGAGTACGTATGTCGGTGTGTGTGAGAGAGTGTGTTGCTGTGTGCGAGTGTGTGTTGGTGCTTGTGTGTACGTGCGTGTGAGTCTGTGTCTCAGTGTGCGTCAGTCGGTGTGTGTGTGAGTCACTGTGTGCGTGTGATGGCGTGTGTGTGTCTCTGAGCGTGTGATGGCGTGTGTGTGTCTCTGTGAGCGTGTGATGGCGTGTGTGTGTCTGTGTGAGCGTGTGATGGCGTGTGTGTCTCTGTGAGCGTGTGACGGCGTGTGTGTGTCTCTATGAGCGTGTGACGGCGTGTGTGTCTCTGTGAGCGTGTGACGGCGTGTGTGTCTCTGTGAGCGTGTGACGGCGTGTGTGTGTCTCTGTGAGCGTGTGATGGCGTGTGTGTCTCTGTGAGTGTGTGTCAGTGCGAGTGGGAAAAATCTTATCTTCCTTGCACCTTCTTCATTTTATGGCAGAATTCACAATACCAGTGTCAAGCCCAAAACTGCATCATGTCTAAAACCAAAAATATTTGGTACAACCTCCAATGTAAGCACAGTGACGTGTGTTAATGTGAGTGTGAGATTGTGAGAAAGTGAGAGTGTGATTGTAAGAAATTAAGAGAGTGTGGAATACTGAGAAAGTGTGATGTAAGTGAGAACAAGAGTGTGAGAGAGTGTGAAGAGAAAGTGTGTGAGAAAGTAAGAGTGTGAAAAAAGAGAGAGAATGAGAATCTGAGAGAGTGTGTGAGGGAGGGTGTAACAATGTGTCAGGGAGTTTGTGAGCATGTGTGACTGTCTGAGACAGTGTGTGAGTGTGAGAGGCTGTGAGCATGTGTGAGCGTGTGTGAATTTGTGAGTGTGTGCGAGTGTGTGAGAGTGTGCGACAGTGTGTGAGAGCGCTCCTCGATTAAAGCTAGCACAGACGAAAGGTAAAGAAGCCAATCAGGTCAAATGTAAATGATAATTGTTCCTCTAAAGTGCAGAGCACATATGAAGTAAATCCCTCTCTGGAGTTGTGCTGCTATTTTGGAGTCATGCATCGCAGCCTGACGTGAGCATGTGACGCCAACCTGCCAGCCAGCCACGCCCCCCCCCACAGCGAGTGAGTGAGTGAGTGAGTGAGTGAGTGAGTGAGTGAGCGGTCCCGACCGCCTCCCACAAACTGCAACCTGTTTTTGAGGCAGCAAAATCAAGGACAAATGTAAAGACGAAGATTTGTAAACTCCAAGAAAAAAATACCTGAGAGCATCATCCCAACAGGGCTTGGGGGTGTCTATACCCTGCAGCCCCCGTCTCTGCAAACAGCCATAACCCAGCAGAGGTGTTTACAGAAGGAGTCGCCTCGTGAATTTCTTCCTTTTCATACCCCTTGATGTGAACGACACCAGCAGACCTTCCTCTCCTCGGGCTCCTCAGGAAGCAGACGGGTTTCATTAAGTCCACACACAGGGGCACCGTTCCGGCCCGGTCACAGCGACGACAGAAGCCCTGAGACCCGGATACCCGGGCCCAGCCACAGCTACACAGGCTTAAGAGCGACTCTGAGGCTCAGCCCGACATGGGTGGGTGGGTACTGCCCCCCCACAGGGACTCCCTGACACTCCACTACGGCAGCCAGGTGTCACTGCCATAGGCCACCATCAAGACTCAAGGTTGTATGCTCATAAAAGAACACTAGAAGCTTCTATTCCATCAGGGATTCCTCAACAACCACACATGGCCTATGCAGACATCTGCACATCCATTACTATAGCACTATCACTTTTCTGTACTCTCCTATGTGAATATCATTCTAATATGCTACAGTATAATGACAAACCAAGTTAGAACCACATCCTGGCCTGTAATGTGGTTTTTCCACAGATGGCGCAATGTCAAACTGCTCATAGTAAACTATTACTGCCTGGGTTGCATTCAAACACATTTTCAATTCCAAGAGCTTTATGACCTCAGATTTTTTTTCTTCCTTGTGAAATAGAATGATTGGTAAAGCATATAAATTTTGACTAAAACTCATGCATTACTCACACTGAAGTACATCTACGCCAGCAGAAACTCTTCATGTTTTTGGTTACACTGGCAGAGAAGTGTTTGGCTTTTCTCCAGGTTTCACACAGAAACAGGAAGTTGGCCCAGCTCCCCGACAGGAAGTAGCATTAAAATCAAAGGCTTGACCAGGTAGCTTCAGCAGAAGGCTAACAGTGAACCACTGGCCATATCAGTCTCAAATCCCTCATCTGTTCGCCCTTCAAATGGCAATAAAGGAGCAGGGGACTGCAAGGCAAACCAAGTCTTAAATCAAAAAAATCGATTAAGTCGAAACGCTGGCGATGTAATGGCTTCAAACGCATTGGGCTGCACAAACGAAAAAGAGCAGTTACCACGCCTTCATGACGTAACTGTGGGACTTCAGCCAAAAACACGAGACCAATCCTCCACAGCGCTCTGCTGTTGACCACCGTCCTCCGCTGATTAACGATCCCTCTGCAGAGAGCCTGTCGCTTCACAGCCTTCAGCACAGTGATTTCTAAGGCTGCCTCCCTGGGTACTTTCCTCACTACTATAGCTGTCACTTTGCTAATACTTCATACCCAAAAGCACTTTTCAATTTACTGTTTACATTTATACAAACTGACTCCTTGTAAACCCTGGGGTCAGAAATCCAGCTCCTTAAATGTTGGACCGATGCCAGTGTTCCCCTCCTTGCTGAATTCCGGTTTACATCCCGGAGAACCTAAAATGAAATTAGTAAGAGAGCAATACGCGTCTCTTGGTTACATCCTCCCGGATGGTGAACAGACCTAATTCTGACATGTGTTGTTCTGATAGCTACAAGTTAATTACAGCATTTGCTCAAGGTTTAACTGCTAATTGCTTTATTGCATTCGGGGTGATAATGTCAGGGAGAGACTTAAACATCTGTGCTGATGTCTGAATCTTTGACGACCTCACAGCAGATTAGAGAGAGAGGAGAATGACATCACTGAGGAACCCTGTGGTGTGAAAAGGGAAGGACAGACCAAGAAATTACTGTAGGATACTTAATTTAAAATCGTTATTTTTTTGTTTAGTTTTTATATTTTGTTCTTTCGCCCATTTCGTTTGCTGCGACAGATGTGACCGGATCTTCTAACCCGGTCTGCAAATGGCGGTCAGCACCCCCAAACTGAAGCACTCTCCAGGTGCACGTTCACACTGGAGACCGACACACACACTCACACAAAAAAGCTTCAACCTTGGGCTGGAGCTGACATGATTATAATTTCATGACAGACTAAGTACAGGATAGCAAAGCCTTAGAAGACATCAACAAGGTGTGGCACACGCCCACTGGCTGCAGCCGTGCAACGCGATTGGGTCCAGCCTCAACCTTGCTTTGCGGGATTGGCCGCAGATCCACCAAAATAATAATATATTGGACCAAGCTGAAGAGCCACACAAGCCTATTGCATTTACTCTGGAGCCAATTAAGGTTCTTTCTTAAGGTAGATGATTCCTGGTGACCCAACCAGAACCCCTTAAACTTCAGAACACTAAGAGAAGCCAAACCCACAGCATAAGGTTCATGACAAATATCTCAAAAATATCTCATTTGGTCTTTAAAAATTGTTTAAATGACATAAACCTGTCATTGTTGAATCATTTAACAAGACTCAGGCCATCAGCAATTTTCTGTCACATTGGCTTCTGTGGAACGTTTCGCATTCTAGAGTTGTCTGAGGCTCAGAGCCAATAAAAATGGAGGACAGGGGTCATCGGCCGGTCAGGGCAGCAGGGAGGAGACCCCGCGTGCCGGCAGCCTGGAGTTCGCGTTCCTGACACACGTCTAAAGGCCACCCTCAAGGCCGACCGTTTCTGGAAGGAACCGGAGATTCTTGCGTGATTCATGGGAAGGGGAGCGGAGCCTTTCCTGGGCGAGCAGCCAGCTGTCACTACGGCGATGGACAAACGGTTTACATTCGCATTTGTATTTAAATGACTCGATTACACAGCCATAAAAAGGGCTGGGAAAGCTCTGAAGAACAAGAATCGCAAATGACCTGAACTGTCAACCTGCAGGATTTGCAGGATTGTGTGGTTTAACATGATTACCGCTCACAAATACATTGCAAATATCTATAAATACCCATTTAGTAAACATAGTGCAAAAAGCTGTTGTGCAAATTGTTTAAGGTTGAAATGGCTATGAAATATACAGCCACGGAAAAAATTAAGAGACCACAGGACAATTTATTTTCACTCATTTCTCAATTTTTGGGTCTGTGTCTGTGAATAGCATGATTTTCTTTTGCAAACTGCAGCCTGGTTCCTCCCTGTTTCTCATTAATGAAGGTCTTCTTCCTTGCTTTATGGGTCTTCAGTCCTGCTTCTAGGAGCCTGATATGAACTGTCCTAGCAGTGCACCTCACACCTGCACTTAATGTTTCCATTCCTTTTGAAGGTCACTCGATGTCATCATACGATTCATGAGAAACCGCCAGATAAATTGACGGTCATCTCTGCCATTAGAAAGTGGCTTCTGACCTTTACCTGGCTGCTTTCAGGTCATTCCCAGTTTCCCCTGCTTCACCTTGTTCTTGTGCACTGCTGTCTTAGTGCCTAGAAGCAGCCTGCAGCTCAACATAGCCAGGATTAAACCGGGATTTAAAAATGCAGATTTAAATGGTCTCTTAATTTATATATATGGAAAACTTTAATTACAACACGATGACCCTAATCCCTACTCAACCCTAACCTTAACCATATGTAACCAAACAACATACAAGAGTTTTTGCATTTTTAGTTTTTTCATTGCAGTCACTGATTTTTATAAAATACAGTTTTTCCCTGTAGTTGGGCTGAGAGAAAAACAGATATTTATCACATTTTATCACATTTTGTCCCCATAAGGTAAAGTATACCCACTCACAAACACACACACACACACACTCATACAGACACAACTGCCCATACACATTTCACATCTACTGCTTGCAGAATAACCTTTTGGATTATATTTACCATAGTAGTAAATTCTATTGCCCAGTTCTTTTATCTACTACTTCTCCGTTGATATCATTGATATTCCTGAACATTTTCTTTTTACTTACATCATCCTTTGCTGTAATTTTTTCTGTGCTCCTGGACAGAAACACATTTCCCCCACAGGGATCAATAAATTTCCATCTTACATAACACTTATTCGTATTAACAGATCGTCCAAAATTCAGCTTCTAGATTTTCCTGCAAGATGCTGTGGCTTATTGACTTTTGTTCAGCCTCTCTAAACCTATTCCCCAGTTTCCCCAGTCCTACTGGTTATGGCTCTTGATGGTGACACTGGTCTACCATCGCCTCTCTCATCTGCCCTGCTCTTCGTTCATTCTGCATTTTCCCATCCATATTTCTGCCGTACATGTCCCATCAGCCCCTGGGAGTGTTCATCCTTCACACAACCTGTCCTCTAAGCTGAAACCTCTTTGGGGCTTTTAGTCAAAAACAAACAGCTACATAATCTCCACCGTCGCGAGAAAGCTGTCAGCCACACTTGGAGGACATGGGGGAATGGATGTTTGTTTTCCGAAGTCACGCCGGAACTCCTGGACGAGCTGGACGTGGAGCAGGTTGGGCAGATGTTGGTGTCAGATGCGTGTCGACGGAGCGGCTGATCAGCGAGCCGGTGGTGCGATGACTTGCCGGCGTCACGCCCCACCGACGCCTCACAGATGCTGTCTCCTGATAGCTGCGGGGGGGGGGGGTAGCTTTCACCAGCAACAGTACCTGACAGATGTGGAGCATGTTACGCGATGAAGATGTGAAAAACACGCGACCTTCAGCAACAACCCTTCACTGCCTTTCGAGACATGTCTGCAAAGCTCTGACCGTCGATGCTGAGGGACGGAGATGGAGCCAGATCGCTCGTCTTTAAAGCTAAATGAGATGGATGAGACACATGGAGAAGACAGCCGGGACCATCAGCGCCAACGAGGGGCCCTGCAGGAGATCCCAAGCGGCCCCAAAAGGTGCTCCAATCAATGTCATCCTCAACACAATCCAGAGCACCAAGAGGCTGAATCCACCACTTAGCGGTAATTTACGCAGCCATTTGCATCATTAATTAGGTCTCAGTAATCCACCGAAGGAAATATGGTAAATATTTAATAAACGTTTCAAACACTGCTGCCGATTAAAAACGGTCATCTGTTAGAATTTACTAATGTTGCTACAAGCCTTTAACGTGAATTGATTTGATATTTATGGTCTCACATACCCGTAAACACAGCAGAGCGTGATGTCGGTGCACCTGTGACAGTTCCGATTTCTGTTGTGAAATGCGGGAGGCAGATTATGCTGATTGCTGTAAAAATCAACGTGATGTGATTTGACAGGGCTGACAGCGGCTGTACCGCATGCAAGCGAGCAGCGGTTTGCTGCAATTTCAGCCCATGTCCTGCAATAAGGCTGCAAAGATAACTGCGGTCGAAGGGCAGCGGCCTCAAACAGCCGTCTCCAAACTCACTAATCTGGATTCATCTTCAACTTAAATTTAAGTCAAATATTTAAATCGAGCCAATCTTAGTAAAGAAACCCGAATGATGATGTAGAAGTTTACTAAAGGTTTGCCCAGCTCCCACCCGTGAAAGCAACTACTAATCAATAAATAAATAACGTCTGGAAATAGTCAGCCCCAAGCAGAACAAGACAGCCAGATGCTCGGGTCAGATGTAGCCATGCTTCTAATCAAAGTTTTTGTGAATCTGCACGGTTTAAATCACATGCTCATTGGACAAGGGAAGCCAATCAAAAATAGGCAATGGATCACATGTACATTTTACATATTTAGCAGACACTTTTGTCCAAAGTGACGCACAAGTGAGGCAAGTAGCACACTGCAAACATACTTGCTGTCAAGGAGTCGACTGGGCTGAGCTACTGATGAACGGCCAGGTAGCTACAGAACTAGATCTAAAAATGTAAGACCCAAATAAGACTATTCAATGACCAGAAGTGCAACAAAAGAACATTCAGAAAACAAGAAGCTAGTTGAGGAATTCATGGAACGTACGGTACCAGTCAAAGGTTTGGACACACCCACCCACAAAAATGTTTATTTACACTATTCTCTACATTTAAGAATAATTATAAAGGTATCAAAACTACAAAAGAACGTACATGGAATTATTTACTGACCAAAAGAATATTAAACAAATAAAATTTCTTGGGGAGGGGGGCAGCTCTATAGGTTGGGACTCAGAAGCTTGCTAGTTCAAATCCCATGATTGGCAGAATGATCCCACTGCTGGGCCCTTGAGCAAGGTCTGTCTCCTCTACGCCCAGTTCCATGAGGCCTCCTGAGATGCCTTTCCAGCTGACCTGAAGGAGCTCCCTCATATGCTGAGCTCTCAATGGCCGCTTTTCCTTCACTCTCTGGTCAAACCAAAACTATTTCTCTTGTGTTTAGGTCAGGTGGCCTGGCCAACACCATCACTCTCTTTTGTAGGTGGCTTGGCTTGTCCAAACTTTTGACTGGTTTGGTATCAGACCAAAATTAATGTACCTACAATATGCTTTCAAAGACGTTGTCAGTGAAACTGAATTCAAACCACGGCAAGACGGGATTCACCTAGATGATCATCTAGAGGTCGTTAAGTCCAAACCATGACCTGAAGCCTGATGAAATGACTTGCTCATTGTCCTCGGTCCCAGTTTTTTGGTCGTCCTGAGCCCCCCCACCTTGGCAAAGGAGTCGACGTGAAGCAGTACTTGGGCCCAAAGGTGAGCTGCAGTTTGTAGCCAGTGACAGCAGCTCATGTCAGGGCCACCACCTGCTCCCTTGCGCCCCCATGTGGACAGGATTTCAAAAAGAACTGCACACATTACGCATCAACACCACAAAATGCCACTTGGGGGAAAAAGTACAGTATATTTCAAAATCCATACCCCCCCCCGCGGAGTCTGAAGGCCCATGCGAGGAACTTCATGTTCAGAAAGGTCATGGACACAAGTGAAGCACTAAGTTAACCGCTTTCGGCCCAGAAGAGTAAAAAACGGCTCTTTCTAATTTGCAGTACAGAAAGAAACCATTTTCAGACAGAGGGGTAAAAATCAGTGCTGGAAAATTCTCCACGGCAACAGCTGCGCACTCGAGCCTCTCTGAAGCGACACGACCCGCGTATCTGAATTTTTAAAAATGTGGGGAATGCGCTCAAAGACCAAACGTATTGTCGGTAGAACACAACTGGTGTCGCGAAACGTGATCATTTAAACACTAGGAAGGATCGTAAGCTTAGGGGAGCACAGATATCCACACACTCTGAGAGCAAGTAGCATCAAATACAAAGGTGTCTGTCGGGGCTCCTGTTTCTCTCCCCCCGCCCCTGCAGTTTTGCTGGGCGTGAACACTTTGATCTCATCTCTCCTCCCTGAGATCATGGGCTGAGATGGTGGTTTCACTGAAATGTCACGTAACGACCCGACCTCCATCTGCGCCTCGCCCTCCGGATCATTCATCTATCAGACGTCGTGCGACGCACGTGCACTGACTTGGCGGAAATCCCACCAGCATGGGGCAACCGCGCCTCCGCACGCCCCCCGCCCCCCCCCCCGCCTCCGCAACCGTGCACGAAGGTTTTTTTTTTTTTTTTTTTTTAC
>JAODKF010000050.1:17177520-17189073 GCA_026779585.1 Mormyrus proboscirostris | reverse complement strand
GCCCGGGAGTGTGCGATCTACTGAGCCAGCATGAAAGGAGATGGGGGAGGGGGGAACAGCCGGGGGTGGGGCATCTCAGGGGTGGGCTGGGCTGGGTGGCTTTGCCGCACTGGAGAACCGGAATGCTATTGCGGAAAATCAATTAGCAGCGCATCTCCCCGAGCTCCGCCCCCCTCCCAACCCCATGACCACGTCACGCTCTCTGAAACCTGATTTAAGAACGTGTGAAGCCGGCTCACGCTGTGACTTTATTTCCCCCTTTCCGTAAACGCGCATAGCGGCCGGCTGCACTGCCGAGCCCCCGCTACTCTCCTCTGCGTGACAGCTTGGCCTCACCGCCGCCATCTGACCCTCTCATCCTCCGTCGAGCACGCGGTGCCCGTCAGCGCGGCCGGGGGTGTGGGGTACGAGGGATGCAGCATGGGAGGCAGACAGAAGCCACCGCTCTAAGAGAAATGAAATTAACCAAGAACCCAATTCGGAGATACACCCTCAAAGCTTCCCCCCCCCCCGACAGTCACGCCCTACAGCTGATAATTAGCCCAGAAGGGCCAGCGTGCGTGTGGCTGATCCACTGCGGCTTACTGCAAACACAAATAAGCTCCGGGACTCTCAGAGCCAGACCCAGAAGATCTATGGGCGACTTTCCAGGGTAGGATTCATCCAAAGTGACTGAAAATGCTACCATTCGAACAACTGAGCATTTAGTGCAGCAACACACACACACGCACACAAACACACACACTCCTGTCAGCTCCTCTCCTTATACGTTTAATTATTTAAACTCCTCCATCCTTCTTTTTAACCACAATGTTGCCCCCGTTTGCAGTTTGGCAGCCAGACATCTGTTTCGTGCTCAGGGGCCTAGGCAATAATCACCCCCCCCCCCACACACACACACACACACCTTCCCCAGGAGGCACATCACCCCAAGGGACACTAGCATGTGTGTGGGATGGGGGGGTGGGTTAATCTCACAGCCTTTTTTAACACACTCGTCCCAGGTCCCCGGCTCTCACCAAAAAGGAAAAAAAGGAATGCAGAAAACTGAGGGTTGTGGGGGGGGGGGGGCAAAGCAGTGCCTAATCCCCACCCCCCACCCCGGAGGGAGGATGGGCATAGCTGGGTAAACAAATGGTGCCATGAGGACTTAGTAAGCACAGGGTTAGCGGTGAATAGACCTGAACGGCAGCGAGTTTTACCGCTCAGACCCGGTATTTAGAGATTAACCCCCCCCCCCGGGTGACATTCCGCGCAGACTGGCAGACGTGTCACCACCCGCCCTTAAGCGAGCGTCGCTACACTCGAGGAGAGTAAAGCTAAAAAAAAAAAAAATATACAAAAACTGAGCCATAGGTCGAGAGGTAAGTACATGTAACGGCGCTGGGTGATTTGGGGTGTAACTGAGGTAGCAGGAGCCAGAGGAAGCGGTAGCAGGTACCTTAGATAACTTAGTTGCTATGCAACCACGCCATTCTGTTTGAAACCCTCCAACGTTGCGCTGGGTTAAAAAGCCACCGTGAAAACGCAGCGAAAAGCGCTGCGATAATGCTCCTGCGACAGCTCCGAAACCAGCCCCCCCCACCCCGACCCTGCACCCCCTGCTCCGCACCAGCGCTGCATTTCAAACAAGCCCCCAGATACCCCATCACAGAGCCAGCAGATGATGCTGTCTATTGCTGAATCATTACCCCGTTTTTTAGTGTTGGGGTGGGGGCAGGGTGGGGTTGTGGCCATTGTAACACTGGGGTGTTTTTTCTTGGCCCCAGTAAACCCAGCAGACCCTGATGACTGAACCCACACCCACCTGTACATCACCCCATCCTGACCCCTGTTCTCCTGATCCCCAAACAGCTGAATTATGCTTTTTTTCTCCACTCCTCTGTCCTCCCGATCCTTCCATTCTTCTGTCACATGGTTCACTTCACCATCCCGCCAGGAATGTTTGTTTTTCTCTCTCCATTTTCTGTTTCGTGTTTGTCTGCCTCCCTGTCGCCTCTCATGTCATGTCTCATACTGCGTTGTTTTTGTTGATAATAATTTTTTAGGCCACTTTTTTTCCTGCAAAATGACCAACCATTGGACCGGCTTAACGAAAAGACGTGGTTGTGACACCCCGAAGTTAAACAAATTAGTCATTGGGAATCATCATTTTACAACTTGCAAGCTCACCGGATCATTGCGAGATGTGTTGCTTTTTTTAAACTGCTGATGGCATAGACTGCAATTAATTTCTGAGGTAACAGCTGACAATTTTGACTGCATTACAACACGTGTACTGCAACACAGTAACACGCAAACCCTTCCATATCTGCCAAGAACCATTGTTACAGATCTGACCTCCAACTATCGGCCGCAATAAACATGTTATATAACTTCCCTACATTCTGTCTCTTTTTTCAAAAGGACTATTATTCACACCTTCACGACAGGTTTTTGATGCGCTGTGATTCTGGGGGCCAGGACATCGATTCTTTAAAAGATGCCTCTTACTCAGAAATTGCAAGTAATTCAAAATGATTGCAACACAGACATTGTCACCCCCCCCCCAATATCTAAACCTTCAGGAAGTTGCTTTGGGATTGTTTGTCTTCATGTTGACATGGTTACTGGGAACCACATGCTAAACTACTCGTGCTAAAGCGTGAAGCACTTAAGATGTATGTAACGGATTCCGTAAGCGTGTAAATTCCTCCTCTGTCGATGTCTCTCTCCAGCACACATGCAGAAGCTGGCCGCCTCCAAGGAAATAAAAAAAAATGCTCAAACTCACAGAAATACATCCTACGGAGATTTACGCAAGAGAACAACGTTCCGACTTTAGCACGGACGCAATCTGCAAGTGAGACCCTCAGACTATCTCAGGCTAGCTGCAATATCTGGGGAAATTTCACTCTGACAACAAACAAATCACAAAGCTACCAGCCAAAGGTGCTGGTAGGCAGGGAAGAATCACAGCCTTAAAATGCATAGATCCTGTGCGATTTTACATAAATCTGGCTGGGGATTTAGGAGCTCTGAGCACTGTGAAATCTTAGCCTTATGCTGACAGACATGAATAAATGGGACATTGTGCAAAAATAAAAATAAAAAATAGCTCTCGAAGCTGCCGGCGGGGTAGCAAATTGAACAAGATGACAGAGGGTGTGCCGCGGTAGTTAAGGGTACACTTGTGAAAAGAGCAGAATGGGTCGTGGGTTCAAAGCACAGGAGGGTTACAATTCAGCAGTGGAATCTAAACAGTACAGTTAAAGTGCCAGCTTAACGAGATGTATAAATAAAGGGGGCCAAAAATAACCCCCCAACATTGAGAAATTGAGAAGAATCTGCACCATTCCCATAATCCCCTTGAGAAAAGGGAAAAACAAGTAGAACCACCATGGGAAACAGAGCTAATGGGAATCAGCACTGTTCCTCTTCCCTGTGCCCAGGCCAGATTTGGTCCGAACGGCCAGCCGTCAGTACGGGGGTGCCTTTGGGACGACGCCATTGGCATTCGAAGTCACGTGGCCCATAGCGGACGCAGTCTGTGTCTTTCTCCAGAGCTGCCATGTGCATCCGGGGCTAACAAACGTCACCCCATGACTTGGCTGGAGTTTCCCATCATGTCGGGCAGCTGATCTCGTGCTCCAGTGCCCGCAGTGGCATTAAGATGTGTGTGCCTGAGACGAAAGGACACCACTCTCATGTCGTCAAGGCAGTGAAAGCTTCATGCAGTGAATCATCACAAAACAGAACAAATGAGGCGAAAGATGCAGCTCGACTTCTTGTGCTTGTGAATGTGTTTTGTCAAGACCTCAAGCGTGGGGCAAACTCAACTCATCACCCATGATGTGGTTTAATCCGACACCCACCCCTCAATATTTCCTGCCAAGGACGACGTCAGCATCCCCTACGTCCATCCTAAACTCAGGCTAGATCTGTGACTAACGTGATGCAGTTCTGTACCTGCCAACAGATTCGACTGCCTTCGGCATCCCAGTTGAGGGCACTCAAGAGCATCCAAGATAAAATCTCCAACACGGACATCACGGCTTCCCTGAGCTCCACTTCAGAGTTCTGAATATCCGCCACCCTTTAGCAAGCCCTGATTATATTAGACTGGTCACCAGATGCCTCCCCTCCATCCTGACCATGCCAGTTTTCCTCCTGTGACCAATCTAATGAAGCCAATGACCAGTGGACGGCCAAGACTGGTCTGAGGGTGATCTCATCTGCCAGCTACTCATCAAACCCCTCACATCCCTCAGCACTCCCAGATGGAGGTAGCCGCTCTTTTGACTCACTTAGGGAAACCAGTAGTTCTTTAAAGGGTTCAGTTGCTTCGGCATGTTGATTTACAACAGGGGTCTCCAACTCCGGTCCTGGAGAGCTACTATCCTGTAGGTTTTCTGTCCTACCTGGCTTCTGGTGAGCCACAGCTGCTCCTGGTATTTCAGAATGGGTTTGGCTCATCAGAAGCCAGGTAGGATAGAAAGTCTATTGGACAGTAGCGCTCCTGAACCAAAGATGGTTCTATAGGAACACTGGCTTCTAACGCATCAATACAGTTTCCCCAGATCAACATGTAACAGATCTTTAGACAGTACTGATGAGAAAACCCATGGGAGATCACCTTACAAAAGAGGTCAATTTTGGGATCTCATCACAATCACTGCCCATGCTTCTGGTCTTTAAGCTAAGGTGCGAACGCTGCGCAGAAGACAAAATATAAACTCTGGAGTGAGCTTCTGCTTGTTGTATAACCTGCTTACGTCTTCAGCGTGCCCTGTCTTACCTTTTGTTTATACCTTCAGGGTATCTGTGGCTTTTCGGCTCATGAAATTTGCCGGTGGAGCACTGACATGCCGACACTCAACCAGCATAGAAAATCATCCCAACTAAGCTTTTGCTCCTCTCCTGATGCATTTGACCTTGGAAGTCCTTAATTTGATTACCTGGATGGAGGACTTTGAACAAATGACCATCCACTGATACAAAAAATGGATGAGAAGAATTCATCCACCTCCTCTATCAGCCCTACAGCATGTTCAGGGATTTCATATGATTTCTTACAGTAATACTTCTTTAGCACCAAAATCCTCAGAAATCGGTCGGTTGGCTCAAAACAGACCCTTGATGGGACCCAATGCCGGAGTCTCCTGTCCCCACAAGGAGCACGTAGAGTGTCTAAGCCACAAAGTTGGCACCCCCCCAAAAGATGGATCCCAATTGGCACTGGTGGGAACAGAAAAACATATTTCCTGCATTACAACCAAAACTTAATCAAACTCAATCTAATGAGTCATGCAAGGCAGGAGGACACAGCATCCAAAGCTTGACTCAAGACACATGTTGGACACCCAATGGACTGGGTTTCTTTCCTCAGATTCCTCAAGTCATTCATAGTCTCAACAGCCAGATCTCTTGATTACCTCACCTCCTCTGGGTTCACTGCCCCACTCTGGTCCAGTGCACATGGAGGTGCCTCGCACTGGGGGCATTACACTGGAGATGATGGATGAGCCCAACAGCCAGAAGCCAAGCTCTCCTATTCTAGTCATTCAAAGAGCTGGACGCCCAGCGGCGTCCCTCAGTAGCGGCTGCCTTTGGTTTCTGCCATCGAAGGCTTTACAGTAACAGAAGCAGACAAACCTAATTGACTCCCTAGAGTCGCGGATGGAAACATTTATTAGCATAGAGTTTCCTGTGATAGCTGGCGTACAGGAAGCAGGCTTCCCATTTTCAGGGAGGGTGAAGCATCTGAAAGCGACACTGCAGCCTCATTTACCGTTTTCTTTATGCTCGTGTGTGACGGGGATGCAGCTTAACAGCACTGTGATGCCGACAAACAGCCAGGATTGTGCATCCTGATAAATTACTACCTATTCAGCTAAGCAGAGAAAGCCGTCGGAACAGAGATCCATTTCCATGAGATCCCTCTATTTCCCGTGCGTTGGTACTGTAATGGAATCGTGACCTGGCGTGACTGCAAAAGCACTTAATTGGGGTCCTGCTTCACATTTGGAGGCCAACCAAGAGCTGCCTTTCCAGACCAAGCCAATCATATCTGCACGCTTATGACATTTGCGTTTCATTACTTCTGCCCAAATTCAATAATGTCGGGTTCAGTTGTTTATTTGGATCACCGAGGCATGAATCTGCACTGAATAATGCTTCCTTTTCTGTGATTGGTTTTCATGTATGTCACAGTATGGTCATGACACTTTCATACTGAGTATTTTGTATCCTGTACCCTCGTACAAGATGAATTCATAACCATAAAGCCTAATCCTTTGTTTTTAAATAATTTCTATAATGTCAGACTTCTGCTTTAAGAGGGCAAATACATCAGTGGAGGGCAGTCAGGGATAAGTTCAGTAATTGCCATGTTCCTATAATTCTCAGGCTTATACAAGAAGCAGAAGTTCACTCCAGAGTTTATATTTGGTCTTCTGTACAGCGTTCGCACCTGAGCTTGAAGACCACAAGCATGGGCAGTGATTGAGATGGGATCCCAAAATTGACTTCTTTTGTAAGGTGATCTCCCATGGGTTTTCTCATCAGTACTGTCTAAAGATCTGTTTCACGTTGATCTGGTGAAACCGTATAGATGCGTTAGAAGCCAGTGTTCCTGTAAATCAGGGGTCTCCATCTTTGGTTCAGGAGAGCTACTGTCTAGTAGAGTTTCTATCCTACCTGGCTTCTAATGAGCCACACCCGTTCTCAGGTAAATACCAGGAGCAGGTATGACTCACCAGAAGCCAGGTAGGATAGAAAACCTACTGGATAGTAGCTCTCCAGGACCGGAGTTGAAGACCCCTGTTGTAGATTAACATGTCGGGGCAACTTTTTTAGTTCAGCTGCCCAGTGAAAAAGTGTAAGAGTGCAGCTCGTTGCGGTCAGAGTTGGGCAGCTGGCGGCTGATAAGATGCTGAACTCCAGTCATCCAGGCTGACTCACTTCGGGATGCAGGATCCAGGCGACACCTTGCACCAAAAAAGACAAACAGCCACAGGCTCGGCCGCTACGCAGTATCACCTCACCACCATTTGTTGTGGTGTGAACAGCTGGTGGCCAACCAAGATGTTTCTGTGTGAAACGCCAGCACATAAGGAATGCGAGGGGAAGGGAGAGGGCGTGGGTGCACGCCACAGCTGGTCACAAAAAAGGGAACCGCATCTCCAGCTCCGTGGTTTAGAAAACCCAGTACATATTAACCGTTGGCCAGGCGAGTGTTAGTTATGCAGAGCACTGTAATCATTGACACAGTAAACAGATGTTTAATCTTAGGAGGCAACAGATTTGGCTCATATTTAATATCAAACCAGCTCATCGCTGGCAAAATCTACAATTATAAAAAAGTAATTAAAATAGCAGGATTATGCCTAATGATTCTGTGCCTGTTTTCTGGATTATATGTGTGTATCTCAGTTTATACTGATGTTTACCTTTATTTCTGCTCGTGTTTATCAATTTTACTGGTTGTGCTGCTCCGCAAAATAATATTTACATTCAACGACAAGTTTAATGTGACACAGAACTGGCACATAGTCCAATAATAGTTTACCATGTGGTACCTCTAGAGAAACCCAGCACTGAAAGATTTATGCATTCTAACCAGCGGAAGGTTCCAGAAATTTCCATACGAGTGAAAAAGGGGACATACAGCTGTTGGATTTCAGACCGGAGACCTTGCGGAAATACGGACAACATGTGCGTCTGAGTGAAGGAAATTTGTACCCGTAACCCAGAGAAACACCACTGAAATTGACAGAGGGGAAAGAGAAAGAATGCTGATGTGATTCAGAGAGACGTGCGGATGAGAAACAAATAGGACTGACAGTCAGCTCTATGGTGGTGCATCTACTGCAGGCATGAATCAGGACGTCAGCTGAATGCTAACGCTAAGGATGCGCCGAGAGGAGGAGGCGGGACTGCCCAAGATGCATTTTGTAAACTTTCTGACAGCTTGGCTTTATTCGTACTGTTTCCACTTCAAAGCCACTTTCCTGGGGTGTCCTGGGTTAGGAAGAGGGTGTCTAACAGGTGGGGAGCAGTGAAGGGATTGAGAAAGGTCAGTGGAAGCCTGGGGGGGGGGGGGGGGTTCTTTCTGTCAAAGATATACCCCTCCTCTCAGCAAACCAGCATATCATCTAATGCAGAAGAGGCTAAGAATGTACCTCTCTGACAGCACCATAGACGTCTTGCTGAGTGCTGCATATTGTGAGAATAAAATAATTCGATACAATCTAATGGAACAAAAAACACAAGCAATGCCAATGCATGGGTATTTGTGCTTTCACGTAACTGCAGCAATGTTAGTTGACTAGCTAAGCACTTCCTTAAGTAGTACGTAGTTCAATAAAACTGTAAATCTCAGACCTTGCACAATATATGTAAGTGGTTCCCTGATGAAGTCTATCGAGCGATAAAACAATTTATGCGCAATTGGTGATGCCCTTCATTCGCATTGTTAGTTGCTGCCATCTGGTGGAGTTGTAATTTCAAAACGCTTTTCCCACTGTTCTTTTTGACCCGAATGGAGACCCATAAATTGTATCCGATAGTTGTTAGCAACGGTCTCGTTGCGTAGCTAACGTTATCAAGTACGATTTCAGCGTTTGTTTATATCCTATCAGTAGGTTGATTATTGTAACACTTATAAATGCTGCAACGCCAAAATGGCGACCAGTAACCCATCTGTGTTTCTTCTGATGATAAACGGGCAAATAGAAGGCGCAGACGTAAGTAGCCAACTCTTCCTAGTTAACTATAAGATTTTCATCAACTCAGAATTATTCGATTATTTCGACCCGTTGTACAGATTAAAGCGCAGACTGACAAATTCGTTTCGCATCAGGAGTCACGACGTCTATCTATTGGAAGAAAAGTTAACTAGTTTTGTTCGCTGCACTTCTGCGTAATCCTGGTCATTTTGCTTAGCAGATCAATCCTCGTGCAAACTATTTTAATTAGTAAATATTTGTAAATGTTTTTCACATTTTAGTTTCCCGAATATGACGAGCTTTATTGCAAGTACTGTTTCGTGTACGGACACGATTGGGCACCCACGTCGGTGAGTGATTGACTGCAACGCCAGACCGTCTTCTACTCCCATGTGCTGATCCCCGAAGCCTCCCTCCTGATTTTTTTTGAATTGTCATCGGAAATGGGAATTTCCATACCGTGCACCATAAAGGGTCTTAACATGCCCCAACACCGTTCACTAGCAAGACAGCTTTTCCGTTGCCATTTTACTTCAGCCCTGTACCCCACAGTGCATATAATGTGTTCCTGTTTGCACGTAAACCTTGTCATCCTTATCACTCATCAGCCGTAGGTTTGTTGTTCGTTGTATTTAACCCTATTTATGTCTGGTAGTGAATTTGGGTTTAGTTTGCCTGGTTAAGTTTAATATCTTACCTTTATTTACTCGGAGGGGTTGGAGGAAGGCATATCCCAGATCTCCTCCAGGGGCCGGGACACGCTTAATGGTCTGGTGTGGAACTTCCCCGTGGAGATCACCTTCAAGAGCACCAACCCATTTGGCTGTGAGAGCTCCACTTTCCTGCATGCTGTTCACAAACCGTTCATGAAGAACTTGTTGACTGGAACTAGCACCACTTCTACGGTGTGCCCCAGCCTTGTACTGCCTGGGATGGGCCTCAGGTCCCATCCTGGGGAGGAAGAACCACCGCATGATGGATAAATGCTGACAAGAAAAGTGTTCTCGAAACATCTACGAATTACATGTATTGTTACTGAAACATATCAACAAACGTTTACTGTTCACCTGTGAACTCCAACCAGCAGATTGTGAGTGTGGTGATGCTGTTCTTGCAGGGCCTCAGATCGTGGTTAGCGTGTACGGCCCTGACACCTTCGGGAACGACGTGGTTCGAGGGTACGGGGCTGTTCACATCCCTGTTACTCCTGGCAAGTAGGTACACCTCCGCAGACCCCTGTAGCTTCCCTCAGACTACCCCATAGCTCAAAGACACTGCCCAGTAACAAAAAACATCCCCCACGACTGAAATTTTTGCTTCTGTAAATGTGATTCTGCCTGCAGTTTGGTAATTTTGAATTCACTATTTTCATCAGACACGTGAAAACAATTCCCATGTTTGTTCCAGAATCTACTTCCAGGCTACAAAAGTTCACAAGGTAACTAACCTGTATAAATCCTGTTTCAGCTGTGGTTTGAAAATGAATTTTGTTGTGTATGTGTGTATATATACACCAAGGGTGGCCAAGCTTATCCCCAAAATGCCGGTGTGTATGCAGGTTTTTAGGATAACCCTAAACAGCTGTTCAAACCCTTCAGCCAATCAGCCCTCAAATCAGTAATCTAAGTAGGGAGTTTACAGTGAAAACCTGCACACATTGTGGCCCTTTTCAGGATAGGATTCCCCACCCCGGAATACAGTTTTTTTTGGAATACTAAAAACTGCATGCTGATGAGTAGTTTTGCTTCAGTATGGAATTACTTTAGGGCGTCATGTTTTAAGCCAGGGGCTGCAGCCAGCTGAGCAAATGTAAATCCGCACTTTTGTTGACAGCATCAACGTTCCAAGACCATTCCCCACTCTAGCTTTAAGCTGCACATCACAAAACACCACTTTCCCCCCTCTTCAGCTGGCTAATGGGACGGCGTCCAGAGTTCACAGATCCCAAGGTTATAGCCCAGGGTGAAGGAAGGGAAGGTAGGCATGCTCATCTTCTTATGCACTGCTCACATACTTTGTTGATAGGCTATGTAGTTGGGCATGGGACAAAATTCAGTGTGCATAATTATATGCGGTCTAACCCACTTCTTATAGGTTAATTGATTTTCACTGGCCTGCCAATCAGGGGCTCTGAATCCACATTCCTCCCATCACCACCGGTGTCATAATTAATCGGATCCACTCACAGCATAGCACTTCGCAATGAAAAATTTAACAGGGACTGTTTCAGTGTGACATGAATGAGGTCATTTACTGCGACAATCTGTTGAATAGATACTTGTCACATTCAATGTGGCGTGTGAATATATAGCTGTAACACTCATTTCATATGAATCATTTTATTCAAATCAACCTCAGGGGTTTGCTTGTTACCATCTATAAAAATCACACCCTCCCAGCTCGCTGCAGGATTGGCATCAGAGCCTATCCTAACAGACCACTGTTGACAGGGGGACACACCCACTGGTTTCTAGTTGGTTTTCAGGTTTCAGGTCAGCCCTGATTTGCTTTCACTTCTTCAATTGGTTTTCCATCCTTGTACCAGTCACTAGGGTGCACTCCCAGGGATCCGTCCACCTCTCCTTCAACATCGTCACGAAGGACATGAAGAAGCTAGGCTATGATGTGGGCCCCACAAGCGATGTATGATGTGGGCCAACAGCACCATGCTACACCACCAGCCTACTCATCATCCGGGGGGGGGCTGGGTTTGCTGTAGTCATTTTTCAATGACGTTTATATATTTATAATAAAGTATTATAAGCTACTGGTCCCACATTTGACTCATTACTGCCCAACGAATGTCAGTATCTCCGGCTTGACCTTGAGGGGGGGGGGGGGGGGG
>JAODKF010000050.1:17153850-17169898 GCA_026779585.1 Mormyrus proboscirostris | reverse complement strand
TGGGAGTTTTCCTGCTGAAGTGCCGGGATCTGCTTCCTATTACGATTAGGAAACTCGTCCCAGATGCCTCACCGCACGCGCAGCCGGGGGGGCCCTCCCTCCATCTCCCTCTCTCTCTCCACCCTTCCTAAACCCCCCTAGCGTGACGGTAAACTGCAACGTGTGCACCGAGGCAGCGGAAAAATTCTTAAGCGCTTCTTCAGCCGCCCGCCAGCCGGCTTCGTCATTAACACGACACTTCCTGCATACACATGGTCCTTGACCGCCATCCCAAAAGTTAAAAAAAAGCACTTCCGGAGCCGGGAATGCCCGAGAGCGGCGGGCTGAACCAGTTCGGCCCGATCATGCGGTAAAAGGGGACCAGAGATTGGGCCCAGTGCCAGAAGCCTCTGCTCCCAACTCCCAGTGGATCAGCTTTACTGCTGAGCAAATCCCTTAACCTGAACGCTATATATAGATTTTAAAATGCAGTGCTATATATGGCTCAGCGGGTTAGCGCTCCGCGGCGGTGATCGGAAAATCGCCAGTTCGAATCCCAAGCTCGGTACAGTAGTCAGATTTCCGCTGGGCCCTTTAGTGAGGCCCTTACCCCATGAATCCATTCCTATCATCATATTCATACAAATAGGAAATAAAACTTAATTTTGTTTCGAATGCAGATGTCTGACTTTGATGCAGATGTCGATCTGTTAACAGCTCAGAAAAGTGTCTTCCAAACAATACACATTGAGCCGTCAGCAAAGCACATAAACCAGTTAATCTACAAAAACAACAAACGGCTGTGGAGTTTGCTTGCATACTATCGGGTGTATGCACAGACACAAACGCACAGGTGTTCTAAGCGATGGCGGCGGTGAACAGCTGCAGGCGGGTACCTGCTCGGCCGCCTCGCGGCTCATGGCCAGTGCCAGCTGCAGCTGCAGCTCCTCCTCGCCGCTCGTCTGCGGCCGCGCCTGCTCCAGCTCCGAGGATGCGTTGGGGGACGTGGCTGGAGGGAGAGAGAGCGAGAGGGAGAGAGAGAGAAGATCGTCGGTCTGTGGACGGCCCGAAGATGACGGAAGCAGGCTCCTAACCCGAATCAGGGGTCCCGGGAGGAAGCAGGCAATTCTTAAGTAACACACGTGACATTCCTGCATGCGAAGAGCAGTGTGATTTCACAGGAGCCACTGGCTGGGAAACAAGCCCTTGGTGAGAGTCCAGCCAATTTCCACCACCAGAGCTGACCAGGGGACCAGTACAACCTGAAGCACAACTGTGGTTTATATTCCAGGATGACTACACCCAAGAATGTAGCCGTCTTAAGGCTATTACAAATACCAGTTCATTTCCCGGCCGAGGGCATCTGATCGTGACATCGACGGCATCCATGAGAGACATCTAAGAAACGGAAGCGGTACTGAGCATGTAGACCTGAACACTGACTGCAAGGCGCCAGGGATGCTGAACGCTGACAGTCTGAGTAGCTAAAGCAACAGAGGCCGCTTGTTAAGCGACCCGGAAAGGTACAGGGGCCTGGGAGATGTAGAGGCAGCGGTGATTATCGCCACTCAAACCACAAATTTGCGTCGGACCACCAAGGTTTCAGGCCACAAAGTCACTATAGTGGGGAGCCATATGGGACCCCATACTCACCCCTGCATGGAGGCGGGGGCAGCAGAGGATAGAGCCGACATGCTGATGGGGTTTGGATGCCGTATTTATACCCCCAACCGAGGGTAAATCTGACTGCAGGAGTGATACCCCACCCACTCCCACGACCACAAAAAGCTGACATTCCTGGAAGGGGTCACTTTTCATCGCATGCCCCCACGCACTACCACCCCGCCTAAGTGTAAACAAACTTTCCAATCTACGCGCGTATTTTCCATAATTAAGCTGCAGTGTCACTGAACGGCGCGACATGAGCCCCGTCAGACTTTCGGTCCGCGAGCGAGTCGCCTCACATGCAGAGGGTTCCACGTGAGAGTGGAGCGGTCACACTACGCACAAGGCCGTGTTCTGCATGGATGAGACTGGTGGCAGCAATTAGAAAAAATATATTACATGTTAGGCTGCGCATTTATTGCAAATGTCTCACTAATGAGAAGCTGATTTGCCTGCGAGGTGGCAAAGCCCCTTTGTCAGTAATGTGTGAAGAGCATGAACGACTCCTACAAAGAGCAGGAACTCAACCATGGGTTCCCCCATCAGCCTAGACAATTTGCTGGACTCCAACTTCCTAATGATTTGTAAAGGTCAGCTGCCAAAGTATATGGGGAGGGGGGGGGCTCTGGTTATAGGAAAAGTAGCTGAAGGTGCTCGGTGCACCAATGCGGTTCTTAAAAATGCACAAGATAGTTAAACCGATGTTTGCTGGGGTTTTGTTGAAAATCAAGACATCAGTGTCAATCCGACAGGTCTGGCTATCAAATGGCTAGTATTCAATATTAGTTTAAATACTAGAACTCTTGGCCATAAGTGGAAATCAGCAGGAGAACATTTTAAAACAAATTTGAGGAAGCACTTCTTTACACAGCATGTAGTTAGAGTTTGGAATAGTCTTCCTGCTAGTGTAGCAGAAGCTAAAACCCTGGGTCCCTTTAAATCAGAGCAAGGTAAGACTTTAACAACTCTGAGCTATTAGTTAAGTTCTCCCCAAACGAGCTTGATGGGCCGAATGGCCTCCTCCCATTTGTAAATTTCTTATGTTCTTACATCGATCTTGATTGATTGCCGGCTGATAACCAACAACTAAAGGCAACATTCAAAGCAGGACCGGAACTAAAAACAAACTATGAAGATAATCGCGTTGGACACTCATCCATTTGCATAGTGAAGGACGAGGGATTTCATCAGCTAAATCCCCATTTAGAATCTCGTTACAGCTTCTCTGCCGTCTCGGTGCCTGTGTTGTGTGATGTGGTCAGCACGTTACTTCCTAAGATCTCGTGGACACATCATCCGACATCAGTTTCAATACAGATTAGCGGAGTTCAGTGGTTTGCTGGATATTAGTAATTTCACACAAGAAATATCTAGCACAATTTCCAAGAATACAAAGACATCATTTTCCACAGCCAGCAGAGGTGCACCATAATTAGGATGAACCACCCCTGCCCAGCAACATCGAATCGAAACACCGGAGTGGCCCTCAGCTCAACACGGTCGGAAACGGCTGACATCACGGACAGGAAAATGCTGACGGAGTCCCTGGGGCTTCAGCAAGAATGACAGTGACATTCTGCTGCCCAGTCATAACAGTCCCCCACCTGCCCCCACGCAAATCAGCTGTACCTCCTCCGTGGCTACTGTCACGCAGGGGAGTGCAGGACCGGGTATGCAGGCACGGTGAGTCAGAGATGAGTGTCGAATACGGTATGCGAGCGCCGCCCCGAAGCGGCCAATGGTGTCCTATAGCAGCAGGCCTGTCCCTCAATTAATTAACTCCACCAACTTATCATAGAACAAAAGCTGCAGCTGACTGAGCCGCCGGCTCCTGCCTCAGGACCGAATCGGAATGAAAACACGGTTAAGGGAGGGGAAAAAAACTGCATTGTGCTTCCTGAAAGAACAATAACAGGAAACCTCCAGTGGAATGAGAAGAATTCCTACGTCGACACCCCAGTTCAGCTTGCGCCCCCCCCTTTAGTTTGATATTGAATCAGCAGTTCACACATCCTTTTCTGTGGCAATGCCTACATTTACGAGAAGAGACCCCACTCCCACTCCCCCCCCCCCACACACACACACACACACACACACACACACAAACACACACACACACACACACACAACAACCCCAAAACAAACAGCAGAGGGTGGGGGGTGACGCGGAGATGGCGTGGGACAGGCGACAGGTCACACCACAGAGCTGCTTGACTCACGCCTCAGGCTAAATGGCTGCCAGATCGGATCCGTCTACAACAATCACCCATTTAATGAGGCGACCTTAAGTCCCCGTTTAGCAACACTAGTCACTATTACATACCTAATCACCCTTGTGCGAGTTCCGTATTGACTTCATAAGCTTATTTGCACAGCCCCGAAGCTGGCTGCTCTAGTACATTTATACTTATTTGCATATTTTTATATGTCTGCATAAATTTTACTTTTATTTTGTTTTACGTTGTTACGTTATAGTTGCCCAAAGTTAATTATCATATGTAAGTATTTGGTGATGATCAAACGGTTTTGATTCCACAGGTAGTTCTCGCTTCCCAAGCTCCTGATTCATGAGCTTATATCTTTGAGAATTTTAGGCAGCAAAAATATCATTTCACAACTTTTTAAATAATATTTGCCCTTCGTGCCTAACTTGTATGTTGCACATTTGTGCACGAGCAGCATCAGACATATTATAAGACTGTGGCCAATGTGACAGCTTCACTACCCGACCTGATCCCGTTAACAGACCAGCTTTATCGTGCGTATTGTTTGCTGACGATCTGCACCAGCGCCGAACTGGATACACGAGGGAAAAAAACCATCTGCTGAAAATCAGAGACCAAAACTGATTGTGAATTTTACAGTTTTGGCAAAAAAGTGGTATTTGTTTTTCTACAAGGATTTTTGTTTACGTGCATATATTTTTCAAGAAATGTCAATTCTAATAAGACATTTGTGATTCTTTTATTAGCAAAAATGTATGATAATTTTTGGCTGGAAGCTAAGTCATTTTTTTTGTTTTACACATTTCTTTGGGGAAAATACATCCCGCATTACGGGTTCTTGGTTAACGAGCAATAATTTGGAACAAATTAGCCTGTAACACCGATAACCACGTGTGTCTCCTACTTTTGTCTTGATTGTATGTTTAACTGGGTGTCAGGGCATGACCTGCACCAAAACAAATTGGCACTCCACGTTTGCAAACACTCCGATTTGCATCACATTTACCATAAGAATTCTGAAGAAAACCTCAGTTGACGGAAACTTTGAGAACCGGCACTAACCTTAAAACGCATCATCAATTTATAACAAATTCTTTGTGGCATGGAAACTAAAGCTCATTAGACAGAGTGAGCTGGAAGGGAGTGGGGGCTTCGGGGGAATCGGTCACCAAGCTGACAGAAAAAGCTAAATCTACATCAAGACAACCATTCAGTGCTGGAAATTCAGAGCATACATGTGCCGTAAATCACCCGGATTAATAGCCTCAAGATTTGATGTTAAAGCACAGCCTGTGAAATGTCAGTCTTTTGTGACTTTCGCTTCCTGTATTGCTTGTTGGGTACTCAAGTACCCGGTTCAGCAAGACCGGCATAAAAAGTGACAATTGACATTTCACGCATTTAGGGAGGCAAATGGCACAATTCAGAATAATCAAGCTGTCGAGGCATTGACTAGGCATAAGAACGGCTAGGCTGAGCTAAGGATGAACGCCCAGGTACGATTGGAAGCAGCTTCTGATAAATCTAAATCTATCATTGAATTTTAAAGTTTGAGACCAACAAAGCACAGTAATAATATTAATCATTACTACAGAAGTACAAGACTTGCATTCTGTAAACCACAACATGACAGTAAAAGATGTACAGAAACTTGAGACACCCAGACACCGTTGGGGTCGCGGTGATTTCACCATCCCAAGCTGCCATCACTCCCACGCCAGTCACACACGCTCTACATTTTCTACACAATATGAAAATGGCCAAAGTCACTGAGTGAGACTGATTCACTAATCTTTCAGCGGAGATTTTCAGGATGTGCTCCCTCCCTCAGGACGGACTCTCCGCAGCCCCTCTTAGAGGCAAACAAACGGGAAAAATGCCTGCTGAGTGTGTGTGTGGGGGGGGGGGGGGACCACAGGAGGTTAGGGGGAGTGGAGCACTTCCTCTCAAGAGACATGTCAGCTGGGAAAAATCGGGAATGTTGCAACATTCCTGGTGGTGGTAATGGTGTGTGTGTGTGTGTGTCCTGTTGCCATTTCAGCACAAGACAGGGTGACGCCCCCAGCGGAGGATGAGACTGCCACCGCGCAGGAACCTCACTGAGCAGGAAACACTAATGGACTTCCAGCAAAGCAAGTGCTGACAGCTCATATCCCGCCAAGCTTAGGGGTCACGGCCAAATGCAAGATTCGAATGTGCAAAACACGAAACCGCAAATCTACATCTCTGAAAAATCCACGAATGTTGATGGGGGACCGACCGGCTGCCGGTACAAGGCACTCACAGCCATGGTAGGAGGCGGGCGAGCCCTCTGAGCGGCCGTACTCCTCCGAGTAACTGGTGGACAGGTTGGGCTGACTGGAGCCGCGGCCGAATCCGGATGGGCCGCTCCCCACGCTGGTGGCCACCTGCGCCATGCGCTCCTTGGTCTTCAGCGCCTGCGAGCGCTCGCCCTTGAGCCGCTCGTCATCCTTGAGTAATGTCACCAGCTGCTTGGACTTCTCGCGCACGTTGATGCCCTGGTCCTTGCCGTCGCGGTCCACGTACTGGAAGTCCTTGAGCGTCTGGATGGCAAAGATGTTCTCGCGGCACTGCAGGGCCACGCGCTCCGAGCCGGTCTTCACCAGGTAGTCCAGCAGCGTCAACGCCTTGTAGACGTGCCGCCAGTTCTTGCCATGGTCATTGAGGCGCCTCCAGATCATGGTCATGATCTCGGAGAAGGCCACCACATTGTAGGTGAGGTCAGCGATCTCCGACATCAGCGAGCTGGATGGGCCCCACGGGTCGTTGGAGGTGGCCTCACGCACCTTCTTCTCCGCGTCCGTGTAGTTATTCACCACGTTCTTCATCTGCCTCCGGATGGTTGAGCTCGGCATGGTTGCAGTTACCAGCAATGCTCTCAAGGTAGAAAGTCAGACGTCTGAAGGGTTTGTTTCGAGAAGGGGTGGGGGGGGGGAGAGCGTTTATATTACAATGTTGTCGTCAGAAGAGTCTTGTTTTAAATCCCCTTTGTTTTTCCAAATGCTTTATATCTATATTCCGGGGTTGGCCTAGCTGAGCTTCGTCAAGAACATTTCCACACAGAAAAGTGCAGGGATATGGCAAATTCCTCCATTACCTGCAAGACAGCAGAACAAAATAGAACAGTACAGAACGTCAGAACAGATTAATATAACAGGAAGCTGAAAAGCAAAGGGACCATGTCATTAAAAGGAAGCATCTCTTATGCTTTTACCCCCGAGACCATTAGGAGGAACTGCTCTCACCAAGGCTGCTGTCAAGCCACAAAGTCTCCTTTATGAGGGAAGGATGAAGTAATAACCTGAAACTCAACGACTAGCAGAAGACGCTACTGAAACCGGCGAGTCGAACAAGCCGGACGAAGGGACGGCAAGAAAGATCAGTACCGCGTCTCTTGATTTTTACTAAATTCTCGATCATCAAAACGATCCCGGCAGCCAGACAGAAGAGGCGATGGGTCGCAGCCTGCTTACAACCAGGGGTATACAGGCTACCCTCAAAGGGTACAAGAGAGAGAAAGTATGCCGTATTCCAGCTCTGAGAGCCAAAAACACTACATCCAGTAATCTCCAGAGTCTCCAGCTAGAATCTGAAAGGAGAGGCTACGCTACCTCACTCCTCCACACAAGTCTACGGTGTGTGTGCATGATAAACATACAACACGCCACCAAACTGTGGTGGAGACGGGCTGAATGAGGAGTAAGACTGGCGTTAGCAGTGGCTGATACTCACACAACGCCCACACAAAGGGGCTTCCAACCAATAGCGGACACCGAGTTCTACTTCATGAGCTTGTGGACAAAGGCAGCCACGGTCCACTTCAAATAAGCAAGGATTCATAAGCTACTGGTCTTTAAAGCTTAATGACCAGTTGTTTCCATGAGTAAAAACTCAACACCTTTTATGAGGAGAGAAAGGAAAATAATATCCAGAGAATGACGGATACAAATAGCACCTTGCAGAATGCGAACACTAACAAAATACTTACAATTAAATAAACATTCATTAATCGCCGCAAAAATGCGCTATAACTCACAGGTGATATTTAAGTAGTACTCCACATTACTGAATTGAAAAATGACCAACTTAGTCACATCCTAAATCAGAGCATGATTCGAGAACCACTATTCAAATGAAACAACTGATGAAATCTGTCTAAGCAAATTCCAGTGCAAAGCAGAGGTGATTTTACATACACGGCTTGGTCTCGATGGTGACGGTGGTGATTTTTTTGGGCATCAGCTGCACCACCTTTCACTCTTCTCACACTGCGATGCAATTAAAGCTGATAGAGCAGCTGAGTGCAGGCGATGCTTCGGGGCTCATCCATTCTTAAAGTGACAAGAAGCTAAAAGCAACCACGGTGACAGTTACTATAGTAACAGAATCCGCACCAGTACACATGAAACCAGCATCCGTCATCGTATGACTGATCTACTCGCTCAGCAGGCTGCTCGTGAACCTGCACACCGTCTGCTCAGGCTGACCATTTCATTCGCCGGCTTGACAGAAAGCTCACAGGTGAAAGACTTAAGCAAAACTCTCATTTGGTTCTTACAGTTGTAGGTTTTTCATGCGACTGCGCCATCACAGGTGTCCCATCTGGACCACCAACACGAACTCCGTCCGATTAGCAGAACCTGAACACCTTATAAACTCTCAGTAACTGCTCTGTGCTCTAGGTTTCAAACCACATCCCTCGGTCACCACATGCCTACACCAGCTAGCTAACGAGCTTTCCTTCCATTTACTACAATTCACTTCAAATTTACATTGATAGATACACATGCATTAGTATTCCATGCAATGTCTGACCACAAGCAGAGATCCTTAACCGCTACACCACCTGCTGTCTCTGTGCTACCCCCCCCCCCCCCCCCACCATGACACTCGGGGCCAGTCTTCCCAGGTCCAGCAGACCCTCTGAAGCTGTGTGGGGGCAGCACTTCCTGTTCTCCTGAACAGGGGCCAGAGGAAGGGGGGGGGCAGGAGTCCACAAAACAACTTGGCACAGACCGTAAATTCATTAAAAGGCCCTGAAATGTGACTCCTTGTGTCCTACGGGGTGACCATAGTGGCCCCTCCCTTCCAGACCAACCGCTGCCCCCACCCCACATCAGGGGCCAGCATACACATGAATACTGAGGGGCCCTAATGAAACATCTGCTGCTTGAGTCACTCATTCAGAGGAAGACAGGGCCGACTCTCACAGGCCCGGTCCTCAGCCCTGCCAGACCCACACACACAAACGTGCTCTAACTCACACCCTGCGCATGGAGTCAAACGGGGGGGACCCAGACACGGGATCAAACAGCGCCACCTGTCTCCAGAAAGTGGGTACTATGCAGAGGTGGGGTCCCCAAGCGTGATTGGAGATCGGAAACGGGTCTTCGGGAATAGTCCAGAACCTTCAGCCAGGAGATCCGGCCTTCCCTCCTCCCGGCAACGCTCAGCATTCGCGTGGCAAACGGGATTTCTGGCCGATCGACTAGCCGCTTTAGGTTGTCGAGGATAAAATGTGAATTGCCGTGCATGGAGGAAGGACCAGGTGACGCCCGCATGGCGAACTCCGTGCTCAAAACCGCTGTGCAAGTCAAGTCTGACACAAATGGCCCCAATGAGCATTTTAACAGCACTTCCTGAGAAGCATGTCACCAGCGTGTTTAGTGCAGGAATGCCCCAGAGTTGCTGTAATCAGGACTCCAGTTCAAATATTCAAACAACTAACATCAACTGAGTATAACTGTGATACTAGAAATGGCCATTAAGCAGAAAATAAAATGCAGCTTGGTGACTATAAAGCCTTGTAGTCATCCTGAGCAAAAACCATTTAAGAAATCTACAAAGATTTCTCCTGGAAAATGTTTTGGGATATGAAACTTGCCATTCACGCCCCCCCACCATCACAATAAACAGGTTGAGATTTTTCTTCCGCCAAAAGGACATTTAGATAAAGAAATCTGGAAACAGCAAAAATCTCCCGGATTTAAACGACATCAAACCAAGTCTATAACCTCTATATGAAACAGCTGAAGGAATGACCCACTTCATCGTGTTTACAGAAAACAAGGTCTAAGTGTGTTGGCATTTTTAATAGATTTCATCGCTTAACCGTTACAAACCTGACTAAGTGCCAGGAGACTCAGAGCGAACATGCAAATTCAATAGGAAATATCTGAAAGGGTATCAGATGAAGTTATTGGATACGGCATCATCCCACGGTAGTATAGGCAAAGCTGACCAGGTGTGGGTCATAGCAGCTGCCGGCCCCCCAACACACACACACACACACCTAAAGGTTGGAGGACGTGACCATCCTATCAAGGCTAAATATAGGACATCAAAGACACAAGAGATGTTTCAGAAACATCCACGGCCCTTGTTTTTAACTCCAAGTCAACGAGTTCATACGGGCGGAGAATTTCGGCACTAGGAGGACAGAAAAATCTCTCCCACGGGTTTCAGACCAACACCAGCTAAGCATCAACATGAAAAACTGTTTCTGTGATGTAACCCATCATCTGTGGGTGAACTTCTTATGCATAAACTAATTATAATTTTAAAAAGTCGTCGATCTTTTGATTGCGAGCCTGATCTCAAAATATCAGCATCCACTGCAAGCACTGACGTGAAAGTCGAAAAACTACAAATGTGTTCAACTAAAATATACTACGCAAGAGTTCCCATCCTAACATCTACAAGCCTAAGCCACTAACCTGCTTCTTCACCAAAGAAAACGGCTAAATTATTGGTTTAGCTAAAACTTATTACAATATTCATTTCAAAATAAACCACCCAGAACTCACAGCCTTTCACACACTTGGTGAGATGCGAACCATAACCACAAAGTCACTCTTCCTCATTTCTGACTACATTAGACTACATATAAAACACTGATCGCACTGATGCAGAAGATGAATGAAAACAAAGTATGAACGGCAACAAAATCAGAGCCTGCCAATGTGCAGTTTACTGGCCAGGCTGGTTGCACCACATTCATAAAAAAATCAAACCGCACTGAAACACTAAAAGCAGAGACACCAAAACTTGAACAAGAGCATGTAAGGTGTAGCAAAACCACACAAGGGTCTTCCTTCTGACAGCCCAAGCATGGGAGCAAATGGACCCAGCACCGAGGACGGCGAGGTGAACAGGACGCAGTGTCTGCTGCCACGCCTCAGCTAGGAACCACCACCCATCCCCCTGGGTAAGACTAGTGTCAGGTGTGTCCAACACCCATCGGCCGGGGCCACCGGCCAGCGGACACTCTGACATTCAAAGCGCCAAAGCACGGTCCGCATACAAAACCATTCAGGAGCTGTGGGAACGACTTCAAGGGTACGGTCAACCCACATACAGATAAACCACAGCACACATAACAAGAGCCACCTTGCTGGCACCACCGACTAGGGGCGACCCAGCCGGTTTTTTCCACAAAGGTCCGGACTCCCTCGAAATGTGGAGAAGAGGCAAATGAAAAGATCTCCAGCAGGTCTTGCTTTCCAAGACCACGCCAAAGGAGCGGATGCACATGTAATAAAGTGTTAATGTGATTTCGTGTGCGGGGAGTGTAATCTCTCCAGCCCAAACCCAACCCCCACCGGCCGGAAAGTGACAACAAAGAGCCTCACAGTAAATTCAATGAGTGCGGGGCGCATCCAGGAGCGCTCCCCGGGGTACAGTGCAAAGGCACCGGGGCGCCCAGCCGGACCCCAAACCCGAGCGCCGCCTTTCGCTTCATTGTTCTCAGTCCAAGGAGGGTCTCCGTAGAGAAAGCGCCAGGGCAATGGGGGGGGGTCAAACACGGACGAGACAATGGATGCGGCTCCCCAACCCCACCCGGAACCAGAGAAAGACCGGGTTACGACACGGGGCGAGCAGGGGGAGACCCAGGCCGGTGCGATGGTTGGTGCCGGAGGAGCACGGTGTGGGTACCGGCACTGAAGTTACCCCGAGGTGTAACTTCACAAAAAGGGGTCACGGAGAGGCGACGGAACTCTGGAGTAAAAAAGCGCGGAAAAAAAGTTACGGGCAGTTACTCAAACATCGCCAGTTCTCCACATGGAAGCATTTAAATCAAAAGTTAGCGATTTCAGCCGCTTAGCGTGAAGCGCGGCGGCAGCGTTAGCAGGAAAGCTAACGGGGAGAGAGGCGCTAGCGGCGCGGGGAGAGGCCGAGTCGGGGGGCGCACGGCGCCTTTCGCATCCTGTGGGGCTAAACCACCGACGGCGCCCGGGCTCCGACGCTGCTCGCCGGCTAGGAGAAGCCTGCCGGGAGGGGAAAAAAGTTGGACAGTCGCACTTCTGCCGATAGTTTCGGCGGCCAAAGCGGGGTGGGGGGGGTGAGGCGAGCAATCTGTTGAATACCGCTCCGTACCAACTTGCTAGGTCGCTAACTAATCCGGAGCGGCTTACCGCCGGCACCCGGCTGGCGTTGGTTACTCTCCTCCCCGGGAAGTGGGGGTATCACCAGGCCGCTGGCGCTCTCCCCGTTCCCCGCAGAGGTGGCCGAAATAGCCGGTACTTCCCGGTAAGGAAGAGCCGGGGCGGACGAGTCCTCCCCCCCCCAGGAGAAAATGAATAACTTACCAGTGCGCTCCACTCGAGGCGGGGGCACTCCTCACTGCTGAAATACTAGCCATAACTTTTGGCTTTAGCTTGCAATGCAACTACAGAAAATAACGTGGGTGAACTTGAAGGTGTGGGTCTTGTTTCAGGGGCTTCAGGTGTGAAAGTGAGAGCAGCGTGTCGCAAGCCGACGCAGCCGGCCGAGCTTCCCCGCACGTCTCCCTGATCCTCCGCACACTCCTCGGTGTGACACCCACACAATCCAACATGGCGCACCGACGGACGCTCTTTCGGGGAGGGGCGGGCGGCCAAGGGTGTGATCAATCCACTGCCTTGCCGAGCGAATAACAACAGTAATAATAAATCTATGATCGTAATTATTTCACTGTATATCCCTTTAAAACGCCGCTGGATGAGCAGCCCAGCCTGCGACTTGGACCCTCCCCACCCCACGAGTTTGTAAAACGCACAGAAATAGGAGAACGCCACGTTTTTCAGTGCCAGCCAAAAAGAATCCTGTCCCAAACGTACAGCTCCTCGAAAGATCTGGAGACTACAGGGATTTTTTCAAATTACAGAAAAAAATACGTAATGTCTTTCTTGCATGCGACAGAATACAGTGGCGCCCATTTTCAATACAAATGATTGAGTTGACATATTATACCCATATTACATACAACTTCCATTCTTTGTGTGAAATGATCCAACACCAAGTCGCAGGAATATTACTTATTCGCTCCTCCCCTAAGCTCTCTCACCTGTTATGCTCTAAGTTGACATAAAATTATTATATTTTAAATTTCCAACTGAAATAAATATTAACATCTATTAACAACATATCAATGATCTGGTACCCGCTGTGAGCTTGCAATACTTATGGGAAATACTCATAATTTCGCCACATCAGAGGGTGTCACTGGGGGGGTTACACAATATCCGTTGTGTCCCAATGCGAGCCACTCGATCGGAGTCCACTTATGCATTCATTTCTATCTCCACGGTGCAAACACGCCCTTTGAAGGCATACGCTACAGTCACTGTTACGTGAAACATTCTTTTGTACAATACAATAAACAAAGTTTCTAACTGGGTGTGAACGAAGGTCCAAAAATAACTTCCGGGGGGAAAAGTATTTGCAATATTGACAATTTAGTATTAAAGCTCAACCGTTTTGAAACGGTAACTCATTAATTATTCGAATGTGCCATATTTTATTAAACAATGAATAAGACAAAATGACGTAATACGTCATAAATGAGATAAATAAGGAATTTAAACATACTCACGAAGGAGTGCTCAGGGAGTGTGTTAGCAAGCTATGGATTAGCTAAATAAAGATTAATGCAAGCTGATTTACGCGTGTGTACTTACTACTCTCTAATGTTAATTTTGCACCACAGTCGTAGGCGTAAAGTACGTCAGATCTATCATTTACTGAAATGAGATTGCAATAATTTTGCTATAGTTTTCTTATCTGACGACGGTCAGTGTTTAATCCTATTCGGGTGGAGTCTCTCAATACAAGAGGCTATTTTTTCCAATATTTAAAAGACCTTTTAAATGCCTACCTTTAGGGGGCAGCCTTGTGTATAGTTTAGGTGGTAATCCATCCATCTTCCAGCTGCTTCTCCTAGTCAAAATTGTGGTGGGTCCTGCAGCGGACCCCAAACAGCACAGGGCATAAGGCTGCGATACACCCTAGACGAGATACCATCCGTCACAGGCCATATACTTGCAATCATACGTGAAGGACAAATGGTGTAATAAAAATTATGATTTCAGCAAAACTGTATTTTATAGTGTATCATGGGCGCAAGAAGACACCCGAAATCCAACAAATAAAAATATAATACTGACATAGTCATGATAAATAAATACATTTATTTTGGATAATTATATACACAACATGATTGCAAAAAAGTACTGCTAATATATATCTACTTTTCTATAATTGTTGGGAAGTTGACTGAACTCTTCTGTAGCATCATTTAAAGCAGTGATCATACATGCATTCATAATGCGTCATAATGCATTCAGATGGATTATACATGGCTTATAGGCCTACAATACATTATATATGGCTTTGTAATGCATTATCAAGGTATCTATAGTGCATTATACATGAGAGCTTCATATAGTGTTCATAATGCATAATAAACATGGCTATAATGTGTAATGCCTGTTCTTAAATAGTTATAGCCATGTTTATAATACTTTATGAATGCATTATAATGTATTATGAAAGTATCCATAATGAATTATGATTATTGTTTTAAGTAAAGTGTTACAAACTCTTCCTCTAATAATAGCGTTAAAAAAGCAAAATCGGAAATACCAAACTGATTAGACAAACAATATAAAAACACAAAGCACTAGTATTTAAATTATTAAGCCTTGCAAACAGCTGTAATTATGAAGAAGCTACAGTAAGAACTAAATAGATAACAATTAAGTTAAAATGTATTTGACTGTACAGGGGCATTGCAGAGGGCAAATCGGGCCCAGTAATGTTGTCATGGTAACCCTCGCAATAATAATTACGAGATTTATTTATATATTTAAAGGCTTAAATTTACATGCTCTGGGTATGAGATTCCGAAGGTGGAAATATGGGTAACCTGCCTATGGTTGCGATGTCAGCTGTGAAGGTTACCTAGCAAGCCCTCCCTGGAGAAGAGATATACATTGAGCTGACGATAGTTCCTACTCTTGAGACACTTCAAGGAATAGTCAGGTGGCTGCTTCTGATTGGCTGATGCATTCTGGGGTCTGAGTGACATGTCGCAGTCCTCTATCCCCAAGGCACATGGGTACACAATGGAGGACTTATTGTTCTGTCATGTTTCCTTCCAATTTACTACATAAACGGCAATATGCAATTATTTACTTGCTAGCATTCATTGTATTGTAAGAATTATTACTAGCTTCCAGCCTTTTTTTTGTTGTTTAAAAATGAGGGGGGTGGCCTCGTGTCTAGTGAATGCAAATAATTGTACAAGAAACATTATAAATTCCAGAATAATCAAATACAGTTGCAGGAAAACATACGTGGAACCCAAGAAAAACATCAACCTAATCAAAGAACCATATCAAAAGAACCACAAAAAGGCACCACTGGGAACCAAAAGCTTAACCGGAAGACTCACAGTCCTGCCTGATTCATTTTCAAGGAAATTTCCTGATATTTCAAACGCCCTGATAAGCAGAACAGCAGCTGTGCGATGTGAAATATGCTCGTGAATTGTTTCCCTGGCAAAGACACTTCCTGCTAACTCTTCCATCTGAAATGAACTGAAACAGGCACAACCAACATGAGTCTCACTCCGTTTGCAGTATCCCAGCAAAGAGTTATGCGGCCACACACCAGAGACTGCTGATTGGCCCGTTTTTCTGACATACAGGCAGCAGTTCCAGCCCTACTCTTTGCAAACATGGCTTCATGGGAAAAAATGCAAGTCCACAGCTATTCATTGGATTTTGTAAAACAGTCAATATAAGTTACAGCTTGCAATGCAATTTCCTCTATCGGCATGTGAGCATCCTCATGTTACTCAAATACTCGTGTTACTGTTGTTCAAAAACCCTGCTTTC
>JAODKF010000050.1:17117094-17144292 GCA_026779585.1 Mormyrus proboscirostris | reverse complement strand
GGGGGGGGGTTCTTGGTGCTGTATAAGGACAACAGCATTAAGACACTGGATTCTTATATATATTGATGTAAAAGTCAGTTACCACCTGTATATAGTAGCAAGTAATACCCTGCAGATTTCATACACAATGAGCCATATGACCTGCATCATGAGAAATCTGAATACCAGTTAAATATTTTGCTTCTATTTCACGGCATTCTATTCCAGAGGCCCAGTTAGGAACAGCAGTGCCTTTATCACCCCGTAGCTCTGGCCAAGCAGATCCAGAGCGTACTGCACAGAGACACCCTGAAGCTTGACTTGCAGGCACTTGTGAAACCTCCCCGTGCGTCAGGAGCCTCCTAAACGTCAAGGAGCCGACCGCCCTCGTCACGAATGATTTTTCACTTTGTCAAAATGATGAACATCTATGCATATCGTTTGTCACCACTCTTAAAGGACACGGTATTTAAAATGACAGCCATAAAAAGTGACAGTCAAGCATGACCTACGAAGGAGTGTATGGATTTTATTAGTTTGGTGACAGATTTGAATGTGAGGTTTCTCTTCTTTCTAAAGCGCTTGATTCTTATAAAGATGATTCAGAAATGAAATCGTTAATAGGGATTCCCCTTCGGATGATCTTCTCCGACACTGAATGCTCCTCAGTTTCCATGAGCAGCCAAAAAGAAATCTGTCCACGGTTGAACATTCTGGAACTTGGAAGGCTTGAAAATGAGTTTTCATACATACAACATACACAAACCGGGTAAACTATCCCTTCACCATGCATCACATTTGCAAACAGGACCCATTTCTGAGTTTATTATTCTACATTGGAAAGATAGGCCTATATATTTCCACCTGCGGCATAAAAACAGGATATAGACCATGCGGCACAGAAAGAAAAACATGCATACAGGTTGGAAAATTATTAATCTAGTTCACCAGTTAAAAGCTAACTTTCAACCAACATATTGTTAATACGAGATATAAAATAGATAGACCTAGTAGATAACGCAGAAAAAGGCAATGTTATTGTAGGTAGAACAGAAGTAAATACATAAAAAATCTCTTTCCATTGTTATTTGTATGGATATACATGCAACACACATCCACATTCTAAAGCTGATAGCTTAGAAACAATTGCGGATGTGTACTTTTTATGAGAGGAAGCTGCTGCGTTAGTCATCCCCATTTCCACGAGGTTTTTGTCCTTTTATAGTGCAAAGCCTTGTGGTTTGGTGGTTTTGCTGCATTCCACACACATTTCCTAACACTGGGGTCTATTGCAGGCAATACACTATTCATGAGTGAAACATACTGTGTGTCCGGGGTAACCATTTATAAAATGTGAATAAAGAACGTGTTTTTGTTGCCCAGACTTTTGTACCATTTAATCGTTTTCATCATTCGAGTTACCGGATTCAAACACCCATTTCCGCCCACGTTTGCGCTTACTTCCACAGGCAAAGGGGGAAGTTCATGATCCGCCCCTTCCCCCGGCTCCTGCCGAGCAGAAGTTATTATTCAGCGCTTCGCCAGACACTGGACTCCATTCAAGAGCGGGGCTCCGAGGTTTTTACCGAAATCCTGTTTATGGAATTTCAAAAACTTGGAAGACACAGAGGATAGTTTCTATTATTATCATGATTATTTTAAAGCTATAGTCTGTATTAATTAATTTTTGTCCTTTTGTCGAAATTTCAGTGTTAACCCGTTTTATAGTTTAAGTGATCTTTATTTGCACTTTATCAATACTTGCGATTGGGCAACTGAAAACCAACGCGCATTTATTTTCCTTTAAGTTTCGCGACGGGTATTTTTCCGTCGGAAAAGTCGCACTTCGTACAGTTTTAAGTGAAAAAACGTTTTTAGCCGGTTAAGAAATTGCGGGGAGTCCCGAGGAATGGACGGGAACCGGGGAAGATTCCCCTATGTCATGTGACTGAGGTGTGCCCTGTTACCTGGTCTGCATCATCAGAAATGTGGAGCATGAGATCCGAGTTAAGAAACTAAGATTGATGTGGTAAAGTGAGGTTCTTACAGTATGATATCGCAATATAAGACGTCCTGCTGGAATTTCACTCACATTACTGGTACAAATCATCTATTTGGAGCCACATGCTGTTTAACAAGGGAACAAAGAGAGCGGATTTTCTTCTTTTCTCTGATCATTCATTATTTGATCTCAGGTGGGATATTTGATAAACTGTAAATTGCTTCAAGACAGCAAAGTTTCCGACACCATGGCTTTGTCTCAGATCCAGTGTCTGAACGAACACAACGTTAACTTGCGGACGAACGAGACCAAGCCGGAGTTCTTCTACAGCGAGGATCAGAGACTGGCGCTGGAAGCACTGCTCCGGGACGGACGCGACGCTTTCGACAAATACATCCATGCACACAACGTGCGAAAGTTTCTGTCCGACCTCGAGTTGGAGCATCTAACAGGGACCGCGGAGGTTTACGACCCGGGATCTGATCATGTGAAGGCGAAGGGAGAGGGTGACAGCGACGATGTAGAGTCGTCACTCCAGTACTGGCCGGAGCGCTCCGATTGCTCGATACCAGACCTGGATATAGGGTGGCTGGACTTAGTCTCGTACCGAGGAGTGACTCGGGTCAATGTTTACACGCAGCCGCCGATGGAGGGACAAGCGCACATTAAAGAAATCGTTAGGAAAACCATAGTGCAGGCGCAGAAGGTATGAATATTGTGTTGTCATGTCAAATAATACGTCTGTTAATTGGATGCCCTCATCCGTGTGGGTGCATGATATAGGCTGCCGCATGTTAGTAGTTGGTCATGATGAAATTGCGTTAAAGTGCCTCTGATCTGTTTCAGCAATGCTGTAAAAACTGCAAAACTGTAAACAATACAGTTAGATTTGTATTGCTTTTCATTCCTGAAATACAAAAACTGTATTTAGACTAAGATGCGTAGAATATTTTGTCGAGCCGCCGTTTTGTAAATGTTCTTGAAAACAGTAAGAAATCGAAATATAGCAATTTAACATCTGGACCCTCTACCCATCCCCCCAAGGAAAAAAAAAATGAATTATCCTTATTTGCTTAAAAACAAACAAAAAAACTAATCCAGAAATAATAAAACATTTAAATGGACTTTATTATACTATTGCACTCATGTTCACAGTCATACTGAACATCGTTCTACGTTTTATGGGTCAGTTAACAAATGACGCCCATTCTCCAACACCAGGGCGACCGGCAGACTCGCCCCGTTCTTTCCTGATTTTTTTTTTTTTTTTTGCATTATATGCTTGACCACGGCTGCAGACTTTCAACTTAAAATATGTGGCCTACTTTTCACACAGACAACAATGTGAGAATGGTGATCACGCCGATGTCAGTAGCCTAATTGTTGTTTTATATTTCGCTTAGCTAAAGAAAACCGACACGTGTTTTTTTGCTGGTGCGTTTGCATCATGGAGAAAAAATGTGTCTAACTTAAAGAAAATAAATATGAGGTGAGGCGTCTGAAAGTAACTCCATTTAGTTTGATATGTAAAACGATTATTTTTTTTCTTCACAGGTCATTGCTGTCGTCATGGACCTCTTTACAGATGTTGACATATTCACTGACCTACTGGACGCCGCCTTCAAAAGGAAGGTGGCCGTTTACATTATCCTGGAATCCACCGGAGTGCCGCATTTTCTGCGCATGTGCAGACGGGCCCAAATGCACAAGGGACACCTTAAGGCATGTCGCATTTTCCGCCGCCAAACAGAATGCTAGCCGGCCAATTCCACACATGGCTTTCATTATAAACAGATGGTAAAGTGCTTTCCAGACATTTTTGATTGTTACTGTTCCTATTTGAAAAAGGTTGTTTTTTTAAAAGGGAACTTTCTTCTAAGGGAATATGGCAGCTAAGCCGCTCTGAGCCAGGCTTGATTGGTGGCCGAATAAATTGCTCCTGTGCTAATTGCTGTTACACTAGCTGGTCTCGCATTTAGATCCTGTCTAGAGCTCCTGGCCCTGCCTGGGACAGGGCTAGTGATTGAGATCTTCTGCACATCTTTGGACGTTCCTGTTCCAAATAAAGAAAAACAGAAGGTGTTGTCAGAGATTAGGCGCCCACCACCCTTAGCTTTTGGTGCAGAAATCTTGATGAAAGACTCCTCTGGAGAAGAAATCCAGGGCGCAGCCAGCTCTCCCAGATGAGCTGGTCTGTTGCATAAATTGCTGGTCCTTAGGGTAAATGGGAGACCCTGGGTGTGGCAGTTTGCATTCACAACTTGATTGAGTGATAACAGCCGCTACTGTTTGATAGCCACACAAAACCTTGTGATAATGAGGGATTTGCACATTATTTTAGTTACTAACATGAATGCCCCTGCTTTTGTCCTAAGGATAAGTGCTTTACAATCAGTGACAGTAAAGATAAACATTCTTTAACTCATTATATTGGATTCTTTAACTCTTTCCTCCAGAAAATATAGTGCCTTTTTTATCTTGTTTTAAAATTACCGTAAAGAATCGTGTGTGACACCAAGAGTAGTTCGAGAACCAAATTGACAGGTTCTACAAGGGCGATTTTAATAGCACCTTAGTTCTTGGAGTCCAGGTTGCGCAAAACCTGAGATGTTCCAGTAGAAGGCTGGTAACAATAACAATGTAATGCAACTTGAAACAAAGAGCCCCGCTTAACTGCCATTGCATGTGACATAAGCCCTGACCTTATGTAGACTCGTTTAGACAGTGCACAGTGCCCTTGGGCCACCCGCAGCACAATCTACAAGAAGCTGGGGCTCATCAACAGACAGACGCCGATGATGAGTGCGGCAGATGACTCGTCAGTCCTTCTTCCCAGATAGCCAGCTGCTCCTGGCCTATGCAGGGTGAATCGTGGCCATAGCCTGTCCATATCTCCAATGTACCACATACATGCAGGGCAAACCAGAATTCTAGAATGTTCCGTCTCGCTGAATCCCATCTATCAAAGTGAATACACTTTAAATTTTCTTATCTTTTTATTGGACGTATAGCTGGAGAATTCCTTCAGCTAGGTTAAAAACTTTCCAAACAATCTTCCCAAGCATAATCCCCCCCCACACTGCAGTTCAGTGTGTTACTCTTGACGACTTTGTGCTTAACAGACCCACAAAACACCTGTAGGCGTTCAGCGGATCTCTGTAATGTTCTTTATCCCTGTAGTTTAGCCATCATTACGGCTTTGTTCATCTAATTTCCCCTCTCAGTATTTTGGCTCACAGTAGGGTAACTCTATATGGTGAAACCACGCCCGCTTTGCTATCCCCTGTCACAACCTGCTTTTTCTCCCTTTTATATTCTGCATGGACGAGTGACCCAGATTTGCCAGTATGGAAAACAAATATCAGTGCTTTTAAGATTTTGAAGATTTTCCTGTCTTGATCCCTCTGGATGTAATTAAAAAACCCACAGTGCATTTGCAATACCACTGTGGGCCAGTCTGGCTTGGGCTATGCAGAACATTAATCTGTTGCTTTAGAGCAGGGGTGGCCAATCTTATCCGCAAAGGGCCAGTGTGTGTTCGGGTTTTCGCTGCAGCTCCCTAATTAGTGGACTGATTGGCTGAAGAGTCCTCACACCTGGGTTTGAACAGCTGACCTACAGGTCATCCCAAAAACCTGCATACACACCGGCCCTTTGCGGGTAAGACTGGCCACCGCTGCTTTAGACTAACAGCCTGAATTCAGAGAAGAGTGTTGGATGGAAATGCAGGTGACATTGTGAAATGCTGTTGGAAAATTTTTGCAAAACTCTGGGGCTGGCCAGTCCTGCTTGTGGCACTATAACCAAATCACTAAACCTCACATCTAAAGGATATAAAAAGCGAAACTTTCTTCCATTAAATCATTAATTCGCTCGGCCGAGCCTTGATTTCAAGTTTTTATTGTCAGGTGTTCTGGGGGACACGGTGAAATTCCTGTGTCGCGTGTGGAGTGGAGAGGAGAGTTTGCATTGGGGGATAATAGAATATATAGCCGTACAATACAAGACAAACGGCAGTACGTTAAAGGACAAGGCAGAGAAAAACAGGTGAAAAGGGAGTGAACCAATAGCAGGTGCTGCATCGGGGAAGGATGAGCTAATCAGTAGACGGTGGTAATAATATGCTTAGCTGGGATTAAAGGTGAAAACCGGAAAATATGCCGGTTTCTCAGCAACACAGCTGGAAGGTCAAAGCAAATCGTCTGATATTTTTTAAATGAAACCTTTCCTTCTGCCACATCAATTACTTTCCCAGAATCTGCGGGTTCGAAGCACTAGAGGGGTGGAGTTTCATACCCGATCAGCCAGGAAAGTGTTTGGATCCTTGGCACAGAAGTTCATGTTTGTGGATGGAGACAGAGCGGTATCTGGGTCCTACAGGTACGTGCCGAGGCAGATACGAAGTCTGTCTGTATTTAGAATGATTCATAAATGTAATCATCATATTAAATTAGTGACACATTGTATAGCAGTGTTTCCCAATCTGGTCTTTGGGGACTTACAGACAGCCCATGTATTTGCTCCCTCCCAGCTCCCGGTTTGGAGCAAAAATGTGGACTGTCTGGGTGGGGGCTTGAGGGAGCAAAAATATGGACCAGCTGTGGGTCCCTGAGGACTGGATTAAGAAATGCTGATTCATAGCATGAATCTGGATTCCGCCTTTCTTAACTTGACTTGCTTATCTCTGATATATTCCAGTTACACATGGACAGCTTCCAGACTGGACCGGAACCTCGTCACAGTTCTCACAGGCCAGGCGGTCGAGACCTTTGATAAGCACTTTCAGGACTTGTATCTGGTGTCTCAGAGCGTGGACCTGAGTGAGGTGGACATGGAGGAGGAGCCAGAGCCGGAGCCAATCACGCCACTTCTCCCGGCACCAATACCTGCTGCTGTAGCCCGCAAACGCATCAATCCCAAATACGCATTGGTCACCGGTAATCTCCAAGAGTCTGAAAGTAAGACGGACTCAGAAAAAAACAAAGCTAGCAAAGATCCTGTGCCAAAAGTGCTCCGACCTCCACGAGAAATACCAGAGCCCATCCCACTTCACCCCGGTCTTCTGCATCTCGAGCGAATCAACTTGATTCCATACCTGCCCACCTGGCCTGAGCCCGATCCTCCAAGTGATGTCATAGGGTTCATCAACATCCGCGACTCCAGCAAGCCCATGCATGCCCACCTCATGCGCTCCCAGCTGTTCGAGACGTCACAGGCCATCCGATTCAAAGATCCCTTCGTCCTTCCAGAACAACAGCTTCCCGAGAAGACCTGTCCCACACAGAAACAAGACCCTCAGTTAAGCCAGAACCAATCGTCCCAACACCACGAAATCCAGAAGGAACCCGGGAACAGAACACAAATTCTGGATCAAACAGGTTCTCCGAGGACCCAGAACCCCAAGCAAATACAGTCTCAATTCCAAGGGGCCCAAGATGACCCAGTTTCTGCGGACTTAGGCGGCAAAGAACCCCAACACCATGGAAGTAACACTAAGAAAGGTCTAAAACATCTGGACCAAACAAGTTCTGTGGCTGCCTTGGAACAAGAAGAAACAAAGTTTCAAGAAAGAGGATGTGCAGAAGATCCGGGGACAAAGTCTGAGACGCCAAACAGCAGACAAGTCCTGGGAAAACAGGAGACTGCATCCCCACCAGTCCCCAAACCAAGAACTATTCACCTAGTAATTGATGCAGCTACTTGTAAAGAGGTCAGTGCATTGAAGCCGTCTGAAAACCATCCAGGTCCATTGGGTGTCACTTCTGATCAGGCACCTCACAGTCCTACTAAACATGATAGCGCGTTCTCCTCAGCCACACTATCAGATGGTAGTGAGACATGTCTGGACAGAGATGATCCAAAAAAAAAACATACGAAAATGACATTAGATGAACACAGAGTGAAGGAGTCTCCCAGGAAGGGGTCTGCTGCCTCGACGACATCCGACGAATTTTTTGAGTGTGTCGACAGTGCCGGCTCAGAGCTGAAACCCGGGCATTTAGCCAACGGGGCACATGCCATGTCAGTTGACAAGAATCTTAACGGACTCCAAGAAACATCAGCGGCTACTCAGTTACTGAAAGATCCACAGCTGGAAAAAGATAAAAGGTTGAACAGAGAGCTGCTTAAAAAACAGCAAGTCCAGGAAAACTGCATCTCCATAGACTCTTATGGAGACAAAATGAAGGTATGGGCCCTTTTGAAATATGCTAATACAGTAGCCCCGCCCCCAAATTAATAGTTTTAGTAACCGCGGTTTCAGTTATCGCGTTCTGGGAAAAAAAAAAAACAGTGAAATCTGTAATGTGTTTTCATTGTTCCTTTGTCCTTAGAGTGATATAAAAGCATGATTTTCATTGTCCTGTCATCTTTTGATACACAACATTTTTTCATTGCTCTATTGTCTCTTGAGAATTAAGCTAAAATGTAGGAACCCTTTTCATTAGAGTACTGTATAATAACATACACATGTACTTTTTTATTACTATATTTAATGTTGGTAATGTCTTATTGTTGTCGGCCACTAGTGTGTGTAATTTATCATTAATCATATGTCAGTACATGAAAATTACACACACTAGTGGCCAACATTGTGGAAACACCTAGCATTTTTGGCATTAAAAATGACTACATGATAATGTGTATAAACAGTCAAAGAATGTTTATAAATATACATTGGACGATCAAATCAGTAGCTGAAGCGAAGCTGAATAAAGTTCTGTAATCTCTAAAAATTGGAAGTGTTTCCACAATTTTGGCCACTAGTGTATATATGGAATCTACGGATGGTTCACTATTATCCGTGGTTCCAGCAGTAGGTATTGGAACTTATGCGGATATGAGGGACGACTGTACCTATAAATATCAAATATAAGGTGCTGGATACCGTTCTCTCAGGTGAGTCTAGCTCCTTGACATTCTGCTCCCTGCTGTGTGACATTCTACTTGCAGGTACATATCAAACATTCCCTGGGACATTAACGAACGCTTCCGTTCACAGTGGAAACACGCTTCCCGCCATTCCACGGGTAGCGCTATCCCATCCGTCCAGCAAGACCTGGAACAAGGTCGCACCAAGTCAGTGGACGACGGGCCCAGGAGAAGCCGTCATGCGGTCAAGACAAATCGTGGCAAGGCGGGACAGAGTGACCACCTGTCTCACAACAGAGTGCATTATGGTCACGGAACCCGCGCTGGAGACATCTCAGCTCAGATGGGCAATTCTCAGAGCTTCCTTTATAGGCTGGCCCAAGAACAGCTGGTTAAACCCAAGACTGGTAGGCTGTCAAGCCAACGCAGACTATCCCGCAGGTACCATATGGCATGGGCTGACAGTCGGGCCTCGTTTGGAATCCCAGTAGCTAGCCTCTCTTATTTTAAACACCTGAAAAGGAAGATCTCAAGCATTCCCCTAGAAACCATGCAAAACTCTGAAACAGTCACAAAGCCAACCCTACAGGAGCAGTGCTGATTACAATTCTTTGGTTTGTGCATGTTGTCATAGTTTAGGACAGTGGTCAACCAATCAATCTGTAAGACACTCCTACTCAGTTACGACAGCGTCACTCCCAACAGTAAAATATATCAAGCGGGATCCGTCCCTGACCGACAATATACGCATCATCATGACTATGTTTGTTTAGGATTTTTATTTTTTGGTTTAATATGCTTCCCTTTTAGTAGATACTGTTTGAACCTTGACACATAATTCTCAATCATTTTACCTTGATTGACCAGGGCAGACAGCGATGGTGGCCAGACGTGGTCTCTGCTAGCAGGGGTTGGGTGATAATCCGAATATTGGTGCTGGGTGGTTTGGACTCGTGGAGCTCATAATAATGAGGTCTCTTGAATGGCAAGAAAAACGAAATCAAGATACAACCTCAGATGATGAGTATGATTATTACGCACAAGCAACTAACCTACAGTTAACTGACTGTCGATTTAGCTTTTTGGTTAAGCTTGGTACCAAAGCGCAGTGCTCTTGGACTGCATTCCTCCATTCCACGTGTAGAAAATATTTTTCGTTATGAAAGTCCTGAAAAGCCTAAGTGTTGTGTGATTATCTAGCCCTTTGTGTGCTCCGAAGGTGACATGGAGTTTAAAGATCGAAAGTCTTTGCAGTAATGAGTGTAATCTCCATTGTCTTATCTGTTTGGACAGACACATATTTTTTTCTGCATGTAAGAGTCACTGAAAACAATTGAGGATTGAGGAACATAACGTAGGAGACACGTGAAATTTTACAGGTCACAATGTCATGAATACAAATTGTACATAGTAATTTGTATTGGAGTTAGCACTGTTTTTCAATTTTATTGTTCAATAAAAAATGTTGGTAAGAAAACAAGACTTATGATTGTATCTACAATGTAATTAGGTTGTAAAATGAAATTTGCGATCCCGTATGAAAACTGTGAATCATACAAGATGTGTGTTATGTGTATTGTTAACCACATATATGAGTGTTACATGTATCGCCGGTGGGGAGAGATGAGGAACACTTTTCATTTTGGGGTAAGAGGGTTAGGGTTAGGGTTGGCTGTATGAGTAATGCATATGTGATGAATGACAGGCCTTGAACAAGATGGTGGCTTTTATAGTGTGAGTGACAGCTGAATATAAAAATCATGATCTGGCTGCGGATCAGGGACTGTGTCTTTAGCACATTGGCTTTTTCTTTGCCTTTTCATAATTTAGTTTTTCCACAAACTGCAGTTCTGTCCTGCCGCTACAAAGACCGGGTTCAGTCCCATGGGAGGGGGCTGGGACAGTGCCCCCACTCACACATACACAAACACACCCTCTGACTCCCTAAGATAATCCTGTGGCCCACCCAACATTTCCAGGGCCTGACCAAGGCAAAACACATTAAGCAAAAAATTTCCCTGAAGCCGGCATCTAGCATAGTCTATGGATTTCAGCAATCAAAAGATGTTCAAGGATGCCTTTATGTTTGGAAATTTCATCTGTGGGAATTAAACTGAAACGTTTTCATTGGCTGTCGCGTAACATGTATGTTAGACGGCAATTGCTCGAAACGAGCAATCCATCCATCCGCACCAACAAGGAGAAGCAGTGGTGTCACTCAGCTTGGGAGGAGGTGATCATGACCGATTCTGCATGCCTGTTTAGTGAATGCGCCTGCATTTGTAAAGGTTCAAATTCTTGAACTCTCCTCACTGCTGAATCAGAGGCCACTGTCTCTACAAGTTATGCCGTTCTCATGTTTCAGTTTTCTGTTTCCCAGAATGAGATTACAAGGTTAGTAGGTACACAGTGCTTTAGGTGCCTTTTTATGTAAATAAGACTCCAGAAAGATGATTTGGCTTTTCAAACACCCGATTATGTGTAATTAAAGTATTGGGCTAGATGTAAAGATCAAATATTGCAGTATGGAGTTGAGAAGTGAATTTTAAATGTCATGTGCCGAGTACAATTAGAGTCTTCGATCAGTAAGACCCACCCTACCCAGAATCCTCTTCTTCAAACGGTCTTTTGATCTTCAAGTCTAAATTCTATTTGGTTTACTGTCTGGTGCTTGGTGTTTTGAGATGAGATTTTCTATTTGAAAATGGTGGGGTACAATTATTTTTGGTCTAAGTATGGTTTTTTTTCCCCCCTCCAGCACCCTGTACCAAAGAGTGTGGGTTGATACATCTCCAGTGGGTTTCATAGCTACGGCCGCCTCACCTGTTCTGCATCCTGCAGCTCACCTGCTTGTCCTGACAGAATGGAAGCTGATGCCTGACACAATTCCGCCAAGAAGCACCTGCGCAGACAAGACTTAACACCTGACTCATCCCTGCTGCAGCCACACCTTTCCACGGAGAAAATCGTTAAGCTCACCATTGTTTGCCCCACCCTGTTTGCGAAAAAGGAGAAACTGGGGGAAAAAAAAAAACCTGGATGGGCTCCATAACCACCCAAACAGCTCATGGCTCGCTTAGAACGGAATTACAGCGAAACAAAAAGCAGTTTCCTGTACTTTCACTCCGGTTTTTCGAATCCCAGCTTATAGTTGTGTGCTTTATCCGTCTTATCATTTAGATTAGAGTCTGACAGCTCAGTTCAGTTTATCATGATATTGTCACCCTTCGCAGGTTTGTCAGGTGTGTGAAGTTTGTCAGAAGTAAAGCCACCCTCACTTTTTGACTGCCTTGAGTTTTGTGATGCATTCAATAAATACACTGAATACTGCTAACGTGTGAATGCAAGGTCCATCATATAGGTTCTTGGCTTCAGCTTTCACACGCATCTCTGTGGTAATTAAGCTCTGGAAAAGTTGCATGGTGTTTTTTTTGGTAATAGGTGGAGGAGCACGGGATGCCAAGCGAATCCGTTCCTTCACTCCGTCTGTGACCCACACGCCTTCATGGCCAGATAGCCGTGCAAAGTCCCCCGTCAGTAATCATGTGACGCACAAGTAGATGTGATGTCACAATAGCCGGCATCTGGGTCGACCCTGATCACAGACACGCTGGGGAGCGGTTAACACAATTATGTGTCTTGCTGATATCCCTTCATTTGAAGCGCTTGTTGGTTTCAGAATAATTCTATAACACTGGCATTGAACCCGAATGACTCGAAAATTGTGACTCGAAGGTTCCGTAAACACCTGTAAAATGAGCGGAGAGAAGGCACAACGTGTACTGCTGAAAGGTAAAAGGCATGGTCGGGTGTTTACATTCCACATGCGGAGCTGACTGGCATATTCGGTCACATGATCGACGCAACACATGAATAAAGTTATTTTTCTAAAAGTGATCCGCGATATTACTCCAGTCAAAACTTTGGGTTAAGGCTTCCACAGCTCTGACCACGTAACAGCAGATCTTTTTCATTGTGAGATAATTCAGGAAATACAGTATTGTGCAAAAGTCTAAGGCAGTCAAAAGAAATGTTTAAAGCAATTTATCTGGCTAATAAGTGCATTTTGCGCAGAACAAAAAAAACAAACAAACAAACAAACAATCTAGCATTAGAACATATGCAAATTAAGAGTAACATGAATAAAAACTCATAAGAATCTCTTCTCTTCTCCAAAAAGTTCCTGATATCTTCTTGGGTTTCTAGACGATCACCGCTTCAGTTCCCAAACCTCTCCTCAGGGGCACCTCAGCCATTCCATTTATGAAATTTTACCACTAGCACACGCAATTTAATTACTTTAAAAAAAAAAAAGTAAATGACATATTGATTAGCCGTATGAGGTGTGCTAGCAGCTGAGTCAAAAAAAAAAATAAATACACGGGTGTGTGGACGGTTGGCTAGATATAATGAAGTGATTTTAGCAGGTTTCTGAGGTTCAGAAACGGATAAGCTGACACTTTGACAGGCCGCATGAAGATTTTTTTGCTGCCTAAGACTTTTGCACAGTACTGTATTTTCACTCCCTTTTCTTCATATTTTGCAACCGCCAGTTATCGAAGACCATGGCTCTCAGCCTCGATCGCACTCATGAACTGCTAACAAATCATACACTCATTTCCTCTGCATATCCGTATAAGTGCAGAGGAACCTGAAACACAAACTTATCCCCTGGAAGGGACGGCAAAAAAAATTATCCTATGTCAACAACTGAATTTTATTGCTATTGACTATTACCCCCACTCCGCCCTTCCCTTTTAAAAGTCCAAGATGCAGATAAAGATAAAGCTTTATTGCTCTTCCATCAAAAGGTCTGCAGTTAACTTTTACCCCAGAAATAAGTACCTTGCATATCTCAATTGTTTCAACCTAAGATACAATTCCCCACAATAGGCAGAGGACCTGAAAAGCCAGTATGACATTGCAGTGTAAAGGCGTTTGTTGGTATTTCGCGGAGTTACTTTCACACAGAACACTGGCTTTCATACCATGGCTGAAAATGCTGGAGTGACAGACCACAATTCACGTGGGCATCTCAAGCATGACCAGGCCTGTCAGGGGGTGGGAGGCGGGGGTAACTTCAATAAGGCCTCTGCTGCAGGAGGTCGTCTTCCAGAACAGGCCAACAGAACAAAAGGACAGAGCAAGGCGGATTGATATGCTAGACGATGGCTCTCAGTTCTCCATTTATTTAATCAAAACTTGCCAAAAATAAATAAGCTGCTCCTTTGGGGTTAACACTCGAAGACAATCCGGAGATCCCTTAAAACAGGCTCCTCAAATCTTCGGTTAAACCACCCTTTTACTAGAGGCCATGGCGGCCTTGTCTCCGTGGAATGGCATCTACCAAATTTTAGTCAACGTACAACAATGTGTGTTATTGCAGGCTGCAAACAGGGGAAGCAAAGCCTTGTTAATAGTGTTAGTTTTGCACAGAAAATGAAATTTCAAGTACTGGGTTTATGCCCAGAAATATTTAGACTTACTACATATTGACCAGGTCGACCTGTGTACTGGTCAGTGTTGTTCTAGCACAGTCTGAAGGTCTACTCTCTTAGTGAAACGGTACCCTTTAATACATCGCATGGCTAACTCTCAGGCTCCTGGAAAATGCCACATCGCAGTGTTGAAATAGTTTAAAGGTCAGATGGCAACAAAGTGAAACGGTTTATCGAAATTCCCACACTTACATTACTGTACCAAAAGGTAAAAATGAAAAATCGGCGCACTAATCATCTCATTTGGCATCTTAGAGCGTCTGTCTCCGCAACAAAGGAACCCGACGGACACACTGCTGCGAATTTCCCGACCAGGAACGTAGCGATCAGGGGCTGCTAATCTGCTCCAGGCTACCTCAGAAAGAGCAGTGTCATCACCATGAGCGAAGGCGTACATGTCAACAAGAGAAGCCGTGACACGTCTTCATCATCGGGGGCCGAGAATGCCATAAGTCCTGCCAGACGAGGGCTGTAAAGAGCGGGGAAGGAAAGAATGAGGCTGCCTGCTTTGAAGCAACACATGACAGATGAAGAAATGAGAGAAGATCACTAACCGATGCGGTTTGCGCGGAGAGCCACGGATAAATATTAGGTTATGCATCGCCAGGCCTACAGTTCTCGGCAAGATTAACCGGGATAACGTGACCATGATCTAGTTACGTCAGCCTTCATTACCATGATATGGTTACGCCAACTTGCCTTAAGGTTGCTTGTTAAAGGAAGGCAGATTAAAAATAACATGAACAACAATAACAACTTCACTGGACTACAAGTTCAAGCATTTCAAGATAACCAAGGGCAACCAACGGAAGAAAGACCGAAGCTGACTTTTTCACGTCAAAAGAACAAAAAAGACGTAGAATGGCGTCAGGGAACATTGACTGTGTCAAAGTGCACCCCCCCCCCCAAAACTCAGTCATCCAGTCCAATGTTGCGAAACAGATACGACATAGACTCCCCGTTGTGGATGCGGCGGATGGCTTCAGACAGAATCATGCTGATGTCCACGGTCTTGATCTTGGGGCAACGTAGCTTCTGGACCTCATGGGGGATGGTATTGGTCACCACCACCTGCCAAGGACGGGGGGGGGGGACAGGGGACAGTAAGTGTTACATTTATTCCACTGCCACAGACCCTCCCCCATATGTCCTGATCCAGCTGCTGAGATGAGGCCAAATCGCTGAGACTGCAGAGCCACCTGCTTAAAAATAAAAACTCAAGTTAGAACAAATTCTTAGATAGCGAGTAACCTCATATAGCTTCTGGAGTAAGATGCTGGTAGCCCATTCTCACAGTATAGTGGTACAACCCCTCCCTCATCAGGGACCCAGTAGGCCTCATGGTCCGTCTCACCTCGTCGACGGCAGACTCCTCAATTAGGCGAGGGGCGTCCGAGGACAGGATGCCATGCGTGGCCATGACGAAGATCTTGTAGGCCCCCCTCTCTTTCAGAGTCTCTGCGGCGGCCACAAAGCTGTCCACATCGTCAATGATGTCATCCTGCAAGGGGGGGGGGGGGGGCATCACATGCACAAAAGAGCGATGAAAAGCAGACGAGAGACCACAGCCCTCCCCTCCAGCTGCAGTAACGTCACAAGTGTCACAAATTCTACGTTTAGATTCCGGATTTACAACTCACCACGATGATGGCGATCCGGCCACCCACGTCTCCCACCACCGTGATCGGCGGCTTCTCCTTTGGGATCAGCACTGGATATCAGAACAACAACCATACCGCAATTAGCCCGCCCATGCAGCAGGCGGCACTGTAGCCAAGGAGTTAATGTATTGTATTGCAATGTTGTGCGCGCATAACACAAGGCAAACAGATGAGGACAGTAAGGTATGTCTCTCACGGGGGATCTCGAGGCTGGGGTGTATGGCCGCCACGTTTTTCACCATGGGTGGGGAGTGCCGTCCATCCACCAGGTCCGATTCGGCATCCTGTGCCTCACCATGAATCACCGCGATCCCGAGCCGCAGCCTTTCGGCAAAGGACTGTGCCCTGGCAGGGCCGGGTGGGGGAAGGGGTTAGGTTTAGGGTTAGGTCATGGAATTGCACACGGTTGACACTGATTCTGACAGCGCATTGCATAGATACGGATTGCCAATACCACACACACACACACAAAAAAAAAAAAAAAAACACAAATTTATCGTTGGGCAGGGCTGCAAAGGAGAAGATTACCTTTTGGCAGAAGCTGGAGATTTGGCCACAATTACCGCGTTTCTATAGTCAGGGATCTGCGAGCGTCAAAACAACATAGGTCACGTCAGCAGAAGGCGCCACAAAGGCGAGAGCGAGGCCTCCCTACCCTGCAGAAAGCGCAGGGCCGCGGATGGAAGGCTCGTACGAGGGAGGGGACGGTGGGAAGGCTCAAAGAAAGGCGTTTATGAGCGGGCACGATGCCCACTGCACTGCCCGGGGGCACCGCACCTCCTCCTGGATGTACTGCAGGAGGAACGGAGAGGCACGCAAATTGTCCACGGGGATGTTGAAGAAGCCCTGTATCTCCTTCTGGTGCAGGTCCATGGTGATCAGATGGGTCAGGCCTTGGTACAAAGCAAACATGGCAGTGGTCACTGACTGGGGGGGGGGGCTATGGCTAGGGGTGCTGGGCACACTTATGATACCTAGATTAGTAGCATACATATTCCAAAACTGGGACTTGTAACCACTTGCAACCAGTGCAGCAACCAAAGCCATCTCTGCCATTTCTCAGGATGCCATGATGCAACCCCCCCCTCCCCCCCCCCAGGGCAGGAGACCTAACCCGCTCTGCACATCATGGAGGCCAGCAGCTTGGTGACGATGGAGCCCCGCTTCCTCATCTTGCATTGCTTGCTGTACGGGAAGTAGGGCACTACGCCGGTGATGCTGTGGGCGCAGGACGTGCGGCAGGCATACACCATGATCAGCAGCTCCATGATGGTGGTGTTCACGTCCCTGGGGTAGCACCGACAAGCGCCTGGTGATATACGCTACACATTCTCACCCCTCCCCAAGCCCACATCTCTCTGCTGCACGAATGCACACATAATAAAACATGTGTCGTACACAACGCAGCGTCGTACAGTATAGTACAGGAGTTCATTTCATTTCATAAGCTAAATTTGTTGGTTATGCCAGCAAGCGAGACTGAAGTGAAATGCTGCCCTCTACAGGCCAGTGTGTGACATAGCACAAGACCTACCTGGAAACGGTCTGGATAATGAAAACATCTTTGCCACGCACAGACTCCTGGATCTGCACACGAGTCTCTGGGGAAACAAGGAGGGGAAAAAGTGACACCCCCCTCACTCCTCTGCCCAACCGGCATCTCTATATGGGTGGGGACCAGGGGCGGTGGAAGCGTGTGACAGACCAAAAGAACAACACTCACCTCGGTTGGCCTCCTGGTACACCTGCACCTTGCCCAGCTCGACCCCGAGACGCCTGCAAGACACGAATCGAACCGTAAGCATAAGGCGAATACAAGAGTCCAACCGGAAGGAAAAATATTAACGAGCTTTACTAAACAATGGGTCCGCAGCAGAGGCCTCTCACTGCATTCCTTATGAATTTCAAATATCATGTTTTGTTCCTCACTAAAACGTTGAAATAAAGGCATAACTGCGCAACGGTTTATTTCAGCTTGTGCCACATAATTTAAACTATATATATTTATGATTTATGACCCAGCTTCTAATGGGTACTTCCAGCCGGATAACATGCCGTGTCACAAAGTTCATGTCATCTCAGACCAATTTCTTGGACATGTCAAAGAATTCACTGCATTCAAACGGCCTCCACAGTCACCAGATCTCTGTCCAATAGAGCGCCGATGGTGGGATGTGACGCAACAGGAGATTCTCATGATGAAGGTACGGCTGACAAATGTGCAGCAACTGCGTGATGCTGTCAGGTCAACGTGAACCAACGTCCCTGAGGAATTTTTCTTGCACTTTACTGAATCTGTGCCATAAAGAATGAATGCACTTCTGAAGGCAAAAGGGGGTCCATCCCAGTACCAGCAAGGTGCACCTAATAAAGCGGACAGTGAGGGTATGTGTGCGTCTCTTTGCTCAGGGTGTGAATTGAATGATGTCACACAGCTGTACAGCTCCACCCTCAACGTCTCCAAGTCCCAGGGCTGAGTAGGTCCACAGGGCTGGACTGGAATTAAAAACTGACACTAATCCCCCACATTAAAACTGAATTGGTGGGGAGGGCGTGATAAATTTCCATCCCTGCAAAGGTCTCACTAAGTCAAAATACAAAAGCCCTGATTTTCCTAAATACATGCTCAGAGACCATTTTCATCATGTCCCCCATACACACTCAGCAATCCTTTTTCCCAGCTCCCTGCCCGCAGGATTCGAGTTCGCTGTGAAGATGATCAGGCCCCCCTTGGTCACGTTCATGTCTCTTTGGGTCTCGCTGTCAGCCTCTTGAGAAGGCGGCTCCCTGGGCTCCCACGCAAGGCTGAACCCTTCCTGGATAAAAAAAACCAACCATTACTCTCAGGCATAGAAACTACATTCTCATAACAAAGGCTCTTCAAACATCTACAGTACAATTCAAAGTAGATGTAACATGATACGCTGGGTTCAGTGCTCTACCACAACAATTTCCTCTTACAATTTAATGACATGAAATCTGGGCAGGGATATTTCTATAGCATTTCTCCTCCCTCAGTTTCTGTAATTCGCAGCTTTACATGCTGTTTCAATCGTGATTAAATCATCTGGCAGGGAGCTACAGCAACAAGTTGCGCAGGATTGAAAACAGGAATGCATCTTTTATCATAAAAGTCCCTAAGACACCGTGCATCTCCAGAATCTCCAGATTCTGGTCAGGCCTCTTTAGCAAATAACTCATAGATGCAGTGAAAAACACCGGATTCAATCCACGTCAAGCCTGCAGGATCATTTCTTAAAATGGTGACAAATAGCATACTTTGGAAAATGGAGTTGTTATATTCATTTCTTGGTTAAAAATGCCCAGGATCAGCAAACAGGAACCCATTTTCTCCTTTTCTCAGCAGTGCGCTGGCTAAATAACACTCAAAATATCATGCTTGCATATCTAACAAACTCTCCAGGAAGATTTCTACACTTTAAAAAAAGAATCTTTACGAAACGACAAAATTGGTAAGTATTACTTACTTAAAACACTGAAATTAATTCACCATCATAAAGTTATTCTGTGTGTAACACAAAAGCCTGCGGTGGCGACGCTCCATGGACATGTGCGCATTTATAATAAACACAAATCTGGTGACGATTGTGGTTTCCGGTTAATGTCCACCAATAAACGTTACCTCTACCTTTACCTTTCTTCCCCTTCGTTATGAGCTGCAATAAAATAAAACAGAACGCGGTAAAAAAAATAAATAATAATAATAAATCACATTTTAATCATTATCGCTATTAAGTCCATTTTTACCAGCTATTTGTTTATGTCGCTCCCCGTCCCGTTTCAGCCCACCCTTCGCTTCCCGAACCTGCCCGGCCTATCATTTATGATGGGCGTTAGCTTTGACCAACCAGAGCATGGAGCTCTGATGACGCAATCGCCCAATTTCTAAAGAAAGATGGTTTCGGGGGGAGAAAGAGAAAGCGATTCAATCAAGCTATTACGCCAGCGCAGGGATGGGAAAAGATGGGAGAGCCCTCACCTCGTTTCCGTGTGCGCCTTCCACCGCCATGCAGAGTCCAGCAGGGAGATTGTTCAGTACTGTGTGCTCTGCTGCCGGGAGGTGGGCATATTCGCGATGGGATAAATACGATCACGCCGTGTTTCAGCGCTGCTCCAGCAGGATGCGGGTGCTGTGCGCTCAGAGGCACTGCGCCGTCTGCCGGGAGCAGCTGGGCGAGGTGCTCAGCTGCCCTCTCTTCATATTGAAAAAAAAATAATAAAATAAAATAATCTTCTGCCATTGCTTTTCTTTTATGTGTAGACTAAACGTTAACTTTACATGGTGAATTGTTCACTGTTTATAAATGAATCCAGCAGTTTAACTGGGTGCACACTGGGTTCCTCGATAAGTATTTAGAACTTCATTTTTTATACCAATTACAAGTTATTAATATTATGCCTTGCCCTAGGAAAATCAGCTCAGAGGTGGAATTACAGTTTTTCTGTCCCTTTAATTTAATAATTATTTGTTTGGATCCGCCCCCCCCCCCACACACACACACACATACACACACATTTGATATAAAATATTAGTTTTATGCCAGTGTGACCCCTCACATTCAAAATGCTTCTGATCTGTCCGCTTCAGTCACTCCCTTTATCTGATCATATCTGCTTTTTTACTGCTCCCGATCATTTCAATGATCCTTATCACATTAAATTCTCAGTGCTTGTCCTGACAATTAAGCACGCATTTGTTAGACCTGTTCTCTGGAGTTTCTCGTAACTTAGGTGTTTATTTTTCTGCCACACCTTTTCCTGCATTTCGTTGCACTTTTCCGTATGTTTTTCTTGTTGACATACTGTAAAATGTAGTCAGGCATCACCCAGACTGCATGACCTGTGCCGTTTGAGATGCATCTAGCTGTCTTGCTAAGCATAGGCGCATGCACACCGCATCCAGCCGTCGTCCTTGTGACAGCGTTATTTTTGGTGCGGTCGTAATACGCTTGCAGAGTCAGCTTCCTCAGAGCCTAGGTGCTGGATAATACATCAGTGCTCTTATTAGTTTCCACGAACACCTTGTAATGCATTTTTGGGCTATATCGTGTGCCTGCATGTTTTTTCGCTGGAATAGCCACGTGGTTTGAACAGCTGGAGCGTAACTAGAAATACAATATTTATTTCAGGGACAGTATGATCCAAGCTGCGTTCAGGTGTTGTGCAAAAGCACCCTGTGAAAGGAGTTGGTTGGACACCCTCTCCCTGTGATCCACTGCTGTCTCCTCTTCCAGAAGCATTGTGCTGAACATCTGTGGGCTGGCATTGTGCTGCCTGCTCTGAGGTTAGTAGCTAAATTCCCCGCTTCACATTTTACACCCCCCTGATCACTTCCTTATGTAAACATACTTGATGATCCCTTAATTGCCTTTTGCACAAGTGTGACTTCAGGTCCCATCTTGCTTTCCATTAGACTCACAGACACATATGAAGGTGAGAGTGAGTTTGGTGGGGAGGCACAATGCCTGGGGGTTAAGGGCCTCGCTCAAGGGCCCACGGATATGTGAGTGTTCTGCCAGGGCTGGAGCGCCGAAAAGCATGACTTTCCATCAGACACAGAGGCTGACCCTCTCATCGGCCTGGTTACTGATATCAATGCTGTTCTGCCGGCATCACGCCTCGTTCTCACACCCGAACCGCCCGGACCCAAGACGCTAGTTTATTACCAGAATTTAAAAAATACACCCCTTAGGAAATCCAGTGGGTGACAAGTTGAATAAAACAAAAATATGAGTTTTGCCTATTAATCTCAATAGGCTTGGCTGTCAAACGAACATAGAGAAGGACTGTCACGTTATGGCAGCAATGTGTTATGATGGCGGCGTTGGGCAATTTGTAGCACCTTAACATAAAGCACAGGCAACCTGCTCCCACTATACTGCCTATAATGAAGTGACAGATAAAGTAATTGTGTTGTTTTTAAGTTGCCCCTGATCAGTGTGTGTTTTGGTCTACAGTCTTCACTTTTAAAGAGTAGTGGGAGATTGATCTGAAAATCTTGGCAGTTACAGGATTACAGGCGTCGTTTTACTGTCACTCCCACATACCGATAAATATTGAGACATGATTTTATGTTGATTTATTATAGTAGCTTGCCGTGTTCTGCTTTCACACCCGAGCAGAAGCGATACAGTCCCACAGACTTGGTTTGGCACGAAGCAGAGGGGAACCTGGATGAGAGCTTATAGAACACGCCACTCTGCCGGTTCCGGACAACGACGAGCTGCTGAGGCACCTGCACACGGAACACTTTTTCGGTCACTTCTGGGATGCTGGTGCCATCCAGGACTACTATGGGTATAGAGGCCAGCCCCCTCCTCAGCAGGCAGCGGTGAGGGGGCGGGACTAGAACCGTCCAATGAAGCTGCAGAAGGGGACAGTCCCCGGGAATCAGCTGCTGCTGTATTTCTGTTCCTTGATTTAAAAGCAGCAAGGATCACAATGTTCAGTTTGGCTGCCCACAGTGATTACAAGTACCTGCGCGAGGACATCTGGGAGAACCAGCTTAACGCTGCCACATAGCTGTACGCTTAGGTACCTCTTTGATATTTTTAGGAGAATGGATACTCAATGGCTTTTCCTTGTGCCAGTCAGGGCGGCATCGGGGCCTGGAGCCTGTCCCAGATCGCACAGGGCACTGGGTATGCCAGTCTGTTTCAGGGTGCAGGTACTTAAACACATACACTCTACGGATAGAGATGCTGATTAGTATAACTGTGTGTCTTCAGAGGTCAACATTGGTAACCAGATGGAAATCTTTGCAGCACAGAGTGAACATGCAAACTCTCGAATCACCATCGCTGAAGGAGTCGGGTGACATTGAGAATCACTGAGCCACCATGCTGCTCATTAATTGTCAGTATGTTGTTGTTTTTGTGGAAGCAATTCTCCTGAAATGCATAGTCAAACACTGCAGATGGTGATAACTATGAAATATTTTGTTTGTCTGACATGTTTATGTGACTTTCAGCATTTAGCCATTTGGATCTTTGGTCACAGTAGAAGTACAGTACAGCAACAGGCCCTGATCTGAGCAGAGGTCATTTTCTCAGCTTGTTTGAGGTCCCACCCCTTCTACCTAGCCAATGGCAAACACCTCCTTCCAAGCGGGTGACTTTTCGGGACTTAGCTGTGCTTGGGGACACCATGGCAATAAGCTCTTCACAGGTCAGCTACCACTTACCTTTGTTTCTGCTGCCCTCTGTTGGACGATCATCTCACTGCAGGAAGAATCCTACCACCGGGGTCCAAGTCAGTTTCATAATGCAATCTAAGGAGTCGGTAATAATAGCCCACCAGGTGCTATTATGGGCAAAAACTAGCAGAGAAGATTCTGAAAAGGAGCCAGAGGAGGAATGAGACCATGGACACAGACAAACCAACAGCTGGTGGTCAGAATTCCACACCTGCCCCATTTGCCGGCAGATGCTAACTACGGCTCACACTTGGTCTGATGGGGACACGTGTGATGTCCCCAGCTGCCTTATCACTGGCATGGTGACAGGGGCTCTTTGTTAACTGGTAGCAGCAGTGAAAGACGGATATAAGAAACATGACGTTATTTATTTATGCATTTGTCTGTGGGTGGCTGTGTTTTCACGCTGTTTACAGATAAAGGGCAAACCCGAAGAGGCAGCAGGGAACCCCGCCTTTGTGTTTGTTGACGGCACAGTTTGGAAACTTGAGCTGAAATACGTGTTGCTTTACCTCTAACAGATGAAGAGACGTAAGCAGTCTGTCTTGGTCGCGTTAAAACTAATGGTGCTGTTTTGCAGCTTTTTTCATTGGACCACTTTGCATAGCACTTCATTTGTTACTGTATTCTGATTCAGATTTTATAAGCATGTGTAGTTCAGAGAGAACCTCCAGCATTCAAGGTGTATATTAAAATATTGATGTCAGTAATTCTGCATTATGAATATGGTGATATGGGGATTGAAGAACCATGAAGAACAGTTGGCCATATTTTGTCCAACTATAATGTGAAAATATAGCTATTCCTGAATTTATATCTGAGAAGGGAAATTTCCATGTTCAGTTCAGCTTATTTCTGCTGAATTAGGGAGCCATTTCCGGTGTTTGTGTAGCAGTGAGCAGCTGCCTGAATGCTTTGTGCTCCTGTCCATCCTCAAAGAAAGTTACTGCACAGCGCCATGTAAACAATATTATCTTTTAAACTCCATGGCTGCTTCCACATGGTACAGTGAAGTTCATAAATTTATCAGTACAATATCGTTATTGCCTTTGCTATTTATTTTGCAGTGACAGAACAAATTTATTAATTAATTAATTTTTTGGTAGAGGAGTTTAAGCATTTTACACCAATCAATTTGCTGATTGGTTATAAGGACTGTCTCTGCCACTCCATGGCTGCAGCTATGACTTGATTGGTGGTTTGATCTGATTTAGTGATTTTATTCCCTTTTTTACCTGAGGACTTGATTCATGCAGATTCTTTCAAGCAAATTAATTTACCAGATTCTGTTCTGAAAATTCTAATTAAAACGGATATGACTGACCTCCATTCTTTTGTGTTCAGATCCGGACCTTCTAAGAATCTCTGAGGAAACTAGTCTGCAGCACAAAATATGTAAAGACCCTAAATGCCAAATGTTTTCATCATAGCTGTATCTTTCTGTCCTGCATGGCTATGAGACAGAGGGACGAGTGTCTGATTTTGAAATGGTGGTTTGATTCACTTTATCACTATTTCACTTTTCGGTCGGCGCTCAGGATGCTCAGTCAGCTGTTAGACCCTCAAAAAAGCTAAGCGCACAAGCAAGAGAGTCACCTTTGATTTTACGCCAGTGCCACAGTGGATCGGATCCTAATATCATAAGTACTGTAATGATTTGACTGATGACATTACCAGAAGCATAAGGCAGTATTTTAATGGAGTACAAAGAGTTTTGCTACAACGGCTAATTCAAACATTTGACTATGACGTCAGGCTTCCTGCACCATCTCTCAGAAGAAAACGAAAATATTCCCTGCTTGCGGCTGCCTTCTTCAGAACTGGGGGGGACTTGAGTTTCCAGCTGATGTTTTCCTGTAATCTCTACTGCCCTCCCTTCCTTAAACGAGGGGGTGGCTGGCTAATAAACAGAAAACCGAACCATTCGTCCTGATCTGCTGGGGGAAGTGGGTGTTCTGGCGCCGCTCTGGGTATGACCGCCCATCCACTTACACTGCAAGGCTAACGGCACAAGGCAGAGAACGACCCAGGATGGGGCACCAACCCACCGCAGGCCACACCCACACGCACCATTCACTCAAACATGTGGGGGGGGGGGGACCAGAGTACCCAGAGGAAACCCCACAATGACACAGGGAGAACATGCAAACTCCACACACATAGAACCAACACAGGGACAGGGACTTGGAAGACAACAGGACTAACCAGTGCACCACTGTGTGAGGTGAAACTGAGTTACCAATATTCCCTGTAGCTGTGGGCGCGTGTGTGAATGGTGTGTGCGCCCTGCGATGGGTTGGCGCCCTGTCCTGGGTTATTCCCTGCTTTGTGTCCATTATTTCCAGAATATTTGCTCCAGACCCCTGGGATTCCAAAGAAGACAAGCAGGTTGGACAGACAGCCGGGTAGCCAGTGGCTGATTTTCCCTAGATAGGGGTTATAGCCGGAGCCCAGACCGCCCCACCCACTCAGCCTTCACCAGCTGCATGACAGAAAGAGCAGTGTGCTGACAGCACGTCGATGCCTCCGTCCCGGGCACCGGGATGGAGTCCATCTTCTGGAACGCTGCGTACGTAACAAACTTGCACTTCTACGACTCTGAAACATCACGGGGCTTGACGACTTTGCATAAATACATCTATATTTATAACTTTTTTTCTGATACAATGCATTACAGATCCTATAAATATTGCACTTCACAAATCATATGAATTGACACTTTCCAAGTATTTACCTTTAATGCACAAAACTGGATTCATATCGTTCCAAAGATATATGTAGAGTAACTGCTTTAATCGCTTGTCGTTACATTATTGTGTTAAATTTATGGGATCTATTGAATATGACTGAAAACACCAAACGCTAAACGTCTCCAGGACGCGATGACTGATGCTACCTTCCATCTTTGGAGTCTCATTAGACGCAGCTACAGGACACGGATCCTGACGTAAACAGCTTCATGAACGCATGAATGGTGGCTAAAAGAGGCAGTTTTTCTCTGGTAAAGGGCAGGCAAAGGGGGCATGTGCGAAGGCGTATGAACAAAGGGCTGCTCCCTTTGTCCTCTTGGCTGGTTGCGGCAGGTGTTAACGTGCATCGGCTTCAGTTAACGGCCGCAGCCTTTGCTCGTTTTTAACATGGCGTAAGCTGTCACTTCAGGTTCACCTGACTATATGTGTGAACGAGGCCGTCGTCATGTGGCCCCCTGAACATGTAGCAAAATGGACGGTTTTACCCATCTTGCATTCTATTGGTTTACCTCAGCCCGGTGGGCGGTGCTTAGTGTTATTTAAGGTAGGAATGGTGTCTGAACTGTTTGTCGGCCTTTTGGGAGTCGGCTGTGTTTGCAGCACTGGTGCTACGGATGCACAGTACCGTAATTCTGCACACGTTCTATTGTCCCTAGTAAATCAGTAAATCAAAGGGTTGGGAGCTGAATACATGCAGTAAAGGTACCCGCACCAGCAGGGGATGCTGAGGGGCTAGGAGAACAAACTGATTTCATTGGATGGTTGCAATAAGGGATGGGCGGGGCTTCAAAAACAAAGACGACATATTCTAATGACCTTCATAATTTGTGACTAAAATACATTATTTAAAAAAAAACGGTGTACTTTAGCCCATCCTGACTGTAGATGTCTGCAGGTGAGAATGGCAGCTTCGGGGGGAGGGGCACTCCTAGTAAGTGGGCACCTGGAAGTCCTTTGGGGCAGCGTCCGGGGTAGATGAGAACGGGGCGGTCTTGTAGATGTCTGTGGTTTCCACCGTGGCCTCGGGCGTCGGGTACGGCTGGCTGACGGGCTTGTTATCCATGTGCTCCGTGGTGAAGAGGGTCATGTCTGTGCCCATCAGGAAGCGCTGCACCGCCCTGGCAGTCAGCCCAGCCTTAGACGGGATTAATGCTGTTAGTGAGGGGTTACGGGGGGGGGGGGATGTGGGCGTGGCTTCCATGCAAATAGTCTAATAGTCCGT
>JAODKF010000050.1:17077115-17116572 GCA_026779585.1 Mormyrus proboscirostris | reverse complement strand
TATGGGGTGGGGGGTGGAGACTCGTGACTCCGCATGAATCCAAAAGCAATGTTCATTTTATTAGAGCATCCTATTTCTGGTTTTATGTGACGTCAGTGAGCATCTGCTCTCGCTGCAAGGACTGAGGAGACTGTTAGTTTCGGAGCGAGTGTCAGACTCTGGTAGGTTAGCAAGCTGGAGCTCAGTTAACGGCAGTGTTTAGCTGTCTGGCCGGGCGCCTACACCACAGAGGGGGTTAAGAGCTGCCTGGGGATCAGCCTTTGTGCGTCCTCTTTGGAGTGCATGTTTCTAAATTTTTCCATGGTTACGAGACAGAGGTGGCCCTGAAATAGAGAAAGGGCCATTATCGTCAACAAGGTGAGAAACAAGGGGGCGCATGGATACAAACGGCATGCAGGGACAAGGGTGTAGCTTTGGTTGGGACCAGTAGGGACATCGGCAAGGACCAGTTCAGTCTCGAAACCCCCCCCCACCACCCCCTAAAGACACACGGTATTCCCACAATATTGGAAGAGACATGCGTCAAGCATCCCTACCCAAATGTATGCCCAAGTGCAGGGGTGGCTTTTACGTATAGCAAGCCTAACTTTCCTACCACATAGCTGGGTGACTCAGTATCCTCTACTGGACTGAGCAAACTCCCCTTGTTGCCCCGAGGGTTGATACTCTCCAAAGGAGAACCTAGGGCGCATCATGACTTGCTGTCTGTCCTATGCACCCTTGTGTATGGTCTCATTTATATGAAGATTGTCATCCTTCCTCATACTGCCCTAAGCAGGAGGGGTTTGCCTGGGATTGGGACACACTCGGCGCTCATCGCTCACTCGGGGCTCATCGCTCACTCGGGGCTCGGCATAGCAGCACTTGTCTCTAGTTTGACAGCTGAATGTTTGTGATGTATTACCTGCCTCGCTTCTAGGCCGCTTTGTAGAGACGTATCCGTCGGAAACTAAATGCAAATGCATTTTGGTGTCTAAGCACTGAGTGCACATCGTGTCTGTTATCTCTATCTGTCATAGATTATTTCCCATTAGTGTCTTTGGCTGTGGTGCATTTTAAGCTCCTCCACCCATAATACTCACCCAGGTGATGATGGAGAAGAAGGAGAAGGCCACAGCAGCCCGGGCGGCGACCTGGCCCTGGCCCAGCAGGAGGTCTTTCTGCAAAGTCCGCTGCCACTGATTGACCAGGAAGCAGAAGCCGACAAACCACAGGAACGTCCAGAGACCTGCGGCGGCATTGAAGCCTCAGCATGTGGAGTTCATGCCAGCCTCCAGGACAGGCGTCCCTTCTACGCCTGCCTCACTAAACTTAGCATGTGGAGTTCATGCCAGCCCCCAGGACAGGCGTCCCTTCTACGCCTGCCTCACTAAACTTAGCATGTGGAGTTCATGCCAGCCCCCAGGACAGGCGTCCCTTCTACGCCTGCCTCACTAAACTTTTACTCTAACACATCCTCCATACATCTATTCTCCACCGCTTATCTGGGACTGGATTGTGGGGGCAGCAGTCTAATCAGAGATGCCCAGACCTCCATGTCACCAGCCACCTCCTCAAGCTCCTCCAGGGGAATCCCAAGGTGTTCCCAGGCCAGCCCAGAGATATAATCACTTCAGCGTGCCCTGGGTCTGCCCCAGGGCCTCCTCCCAGTTGGACATGCCCGAAGGACATCCCCAGGGAGGGGTCCAGAAGGCATCCACCTCAATTGGCTCCTTTCGATGCGGAGGGGCAGTGGCTCTACTTTGAGTTCCTCCAGAATGACCGAGCTCCTCTCCCTGTCTCTAAGGCTGAGCCCAGACACCCTACAGAGGAAACTCATTTTTGCTGCTTGTATCCGGTGTGTCTGTGATCTCATTCTAACGTATCCTCTTGATCCTTATTAACTAAATTCTAATGATCCCCCTATCCATCTTTAAAACCCTTCCCGTGGTGTGGGTAGCTTAATAAAAACCCTCAAACATAGATGTCCCCAGTAGAAACAACATAGACCACGAAGGACATTTAGGCTTGAAGCATAATAAATATGTCTGTCAAGACTGTGAGGAAAGAAACATCACAGAGCTTTCCATGAATTGTATGAAGCTCCTCTACACAGGAAGGATCACATGTTCTTTTTGTTAATGGAAATGTATCTGTTCCATCCGCTGTAGTGGAAAATTTTGGGGTCAAATGAAACTCATAAACTTCCAGTGTGTTTGGTGCCAAAATGCCACACAGACTCACCCTGACTTACACTCAGAGCACCCATTACTTTCATAGGGTCAAAGGAAACTTTGCCACAGCTGTTAGCACAACCAACAACATAGAGAAAAGTCTGATCTAGGTTTAACTTAGCCGACACACATTTCTAAGAAAGCAGGGTCAGACCATCCCTGGATCAATTGGCGGTTAAGGGCCGTGCTCAAGAGTCCAACGGTGACATCACCCTGCTGACCATAGCACTTGAACCGTTGACCTCCCAACCACAGATGCAGCATCCTAACCAGAGGTGGAAAGTTTAGGTCCAGAAAGTACAAATCCAGACCAAGGTTTTGCTTCAACCAACCAGTAAACCTTGATCTGGTTTTGTACGCAGTCCTGAGGGACTGCCGACGGTCCACATTTTTGTTCCCTCCAAGCTCCCTGCTGGACAGTCTACATTTTTGCTCCCTACCAGGAGCTGAGAGGGAGCAAAAATGTGGACCGTCTGTGGGTTCCCGAGGACCGGGTTAGGAAACATCGTCATAGAGACTGAAGAACCGGATCACTCAGCCTAGGAGGCGAGTTCATGAAGGGTCTTGTTTCAACAAAGGAATATAAAGTTGATCTGAAAATACTGTGTTCAAACTCCGTAAGCTATGCAAGCAGCTGGGACAGAAGCCTAGGTGTCAGGTCTTTGCACAGGGCCCCTACCTGAGAAGGCAATCTCCAATAGCACCGCCTTCCTCCTGTCCTTCACGCTGCTGATCTGTGGGAAATAGATGTCCAGAGTGAAAAAGCCGATGCTGGCCAGGAAGGCGCCGACGCCGACCACGATGCCGTAGTTGCAGGCGTCGTCGTTCCTGTTGAAGACGCAGCGCAGCCGCTCGCTCCCATTGTTCACGTAGCCTTCGTTCACGATGGAGCCAAAGACCACCATGGAGAAGATCTGCGTGGGCGGACACAGGAGAGTGGGATCACTAAGGACGCATGACACTTCTTCAAGCAACTCAACTCAATATAATTAGAATTTAGTGATCATTGTTGACACAGCACAGCACACAACCCATATGTGATGTCGTGACATAGCAGGGGGCAGCTAATGCACTGCCTGGGGAGCAGTGCTTTGTTGTTTGGGGATTTGATCCTGCAATCTTTCAATCACAAGTGTGCTTCCTTAACCATTAAGCCACCACTGCCCACAATTAATTGCTATGTTGTATTGGGAATGGGACTGCCTGGGATTTGAACCCAGGATTATACCTCTGCTCCAAGGATGCTTGAAAAAGGCTACTTTCTCTCATCGCTAGGACTGTGTTCTCAACAGACTCTTAAATAAACCCATTTAAACTGCTGATTAAATAAATGGTACCAGCAAAATCACACTATATAGACTGCAAATATGAGGAATTTATTTCCTGTCATAGTCCTGAGCAACACTAAATTAGACTAAATCTTAAACAGGACTTTGTATTTGTTGAGGAAATCATCAAATTAATGAAGTTCATGACGTTGCTCAGTAATTGAACTAATTACCATTTCCCGCTAGTTTTAGCAGGCAAAAAATTTAATTCTATATTCTTTTCCAGTACTTAGTTAATCTTACACAATTTTGATTATGTAAAACACACATCTGATTTTGAAACGTGAGATTTAAATGTGCCATTGCTTCAATCAACAAGACATGAATCCAAATTATCCCTAAAATCAGCATCCACAAAGGCACCATCCATTAATGTGACCATTTACTAAAACTGACTAAATAAATTGACTCAGGTCACTTGCTCCCAAGCAGGCAATTTGTGAGGGAGCAATTTAACACACCAGGGTGTGAACAATTTGTTACAGAGTCTAAAGCACATGGGCAACTCTGAAGGCAATTCTGCAGCAGCGAAAGATTAAATCCCCTCAAGGCAAAAACACATTGTGTGAGGGTAGGCCTGCTCCGTGAGAGGGCAGGCCTGCTCCGTGAGAGGGTAGGCCTACTCCGAGCTGCTGCACTCATTTGAAGCATTTTGGATCACCATACGCATCACAAATATAGTTCCTTAATGTTATATGTCACAACCAAGTGCAAACTTGCCTCGGTAAAATCTTACAAACAACTCAGTAAGCATTATAAGCTTCTCTAATCACATGGCTCGGCCTGCGTGCAATTTCAAGGAAAAATATTGTTGTATACTTTACATAATGATTTTAAATATTACTGCAACATTCCTTGTTAATATCAAATTTTAATGCAGTGTTAATATACTGTTAATATTTTATGCAGTGGAATAATCCTACAGAAAACATAAAACAGCGCTTGTGTGGGACTTTTCCAGTGGGACTTTTCCGGTGGGACTTTTCCAGTGTTACTGAAAGAGCAGAGCCTGGATGTTCATCAAGGGAAAAGGCTTTTTGGATCACTGCCCGCAGTGAGGGACAGAATGGAGAAGTCTGAAGAGCGCCACCTGTCACATAACCAGACATCTTAGGCCACAGGCTACATAACAGGCTTTTAGGAATTCTATGAGCTAGCTATGTGCAACCTGTGTAAAGGGTCTTGTCTGAGTGATTAAGGAATTCATCGAGTTTGGACATAATTAATTACAAAACCTATCCCACCTCCCGAATTTCAGACCAGGGGTGGCGAACCTGACCCATGAAAAGTCGCTGTGGGTGGGAGTTTTTGGGACAGCCTCTCAATCAGCCAATAACAGCGGGTCCCCAGGACGGGAGTTGAAAACCACTGCTTCATTATTGGCTGATTGAAAGGTCATGTCGAAAACCCACACCCATGCCGGCTCTCCATGGATTGGGTTTGTCACGCCTGTTTTAGACATTCTATGGTTCCTCTTTCTGGAGCAATGCATCTTGGGAAACCTGTGGATGATAATGACAGATCTCCATCAACCGGCTGAAGGTTTCACACTCATCCAATAGTGTGGTTGGGGGGCTGAGTTACACGAGTTACACAGTGACAAGTGATGACTGAATAAATGAATGGGAAGAGTACAGCTGTCTCAACGAGCCCCCAAGGTATGCAAGACTGCTGAAGCTGCATTTCTCAATTACCACTGCAGATCCCGTCCAATCAAACATCAACTTTAGTCCATCAATCAAAGACTGTTTTAACATGGCTTCGTAAATGGGTGACGGTGTTTTGAAACTCAGTTTACACTCTAGCCCAAATGAGGAAAGGCTGTAAAACGGCTCTTATAACAGAGATTAGTCAACATGAGTACTTTAGAGGCTGAATTAAAGATGCAAACCCTTTGCTGGCCTTGAAATTTAAAATGAATACTGAAATATGACACGGGTTACAGATCTGATCTCAGTTCCACAAACAGGAACTAGAGGTAAGTAAATATTCATAGTGAGATAAACAAGCAGTATGCAGCCATAATTACTGACAGAAGGGCAAGACTGGAATACCTTTGGTTCATTGCCATTTCTGACTAAAGGCGCCCAATTTTTTAGGGTCAGGAAGTGGACACATTCAAAGTCTGGCATGAAACTTCCATTCTCCCAAGTACCAGACAGATTCAGTGCAAGACTATCTGCCTTACACTGCAAACATCAGGGGAACAATATTTCCTAAGTGCCCTGCAACTCAAAACAAAACTCAACCTCCACTAGCTAACACAATATAGTTCTGCCAGTTTTATTATGCTACAGTTATCTAGGACTTGTTAGTAATGCCAAAAAATAGCATACTTTTAATTTAAATAAAAAAATATTCCACTACGTGTTCTGCTGGAGCTTCTGAGTGGTATAAGGTTTAATATAGCCAAATTAAGGGCCGCAGTAATCATGTGATGTATGTAGCGACTGATTTTTCGGGTTGAGTCCCACTGACCGAATTTAACTTCATAAAGCTAATTAATTATGGTATTATTTCATGCACCGGTTGAATATGTTAAAATACACCACAGTCGTATATCTATATACTGGCATATATTATTGGGGAAAAATATCTAATATAAAAATGTCATGGTTGCATATATATTGCGAATTAGACGAGACTGGCAATATCCTGAGCAGAGTATCATGCAGACAATTTCGCAGAAGCAGAAAATTAAATGAAGTGAGAATGCCACGGTGCTTATATTTGGGCTGGAACATCTGTAGAACATTGTAGGCTATTTTGATCCTAACGGTACAAGAGGACCCATTCCGTAGGCGGCACAAAATGTAACGTGGATAGAAATTAGTCGCTATCTGCTAAAAAAAAGCAAACTAAAATAATGAGAACAGATAAGGTACCCATTAAAACACAGCCATCGATTGCTGCGAAAATGACGCGCATTTGCGTTCGTCGCACCAAAAAACGTTGTTTTAAGCGTAATTTAAAGATACGGAGGCTTAAAAATTAACCAATGAAAAATGCGCCGAGTATAAATAGTAACCGAGTAGGGACCGTTTGTATTTGTTGAATTTCTGAAGCAGCCAACCTTACAGCTCGTTCAGATATTATTTTTTCATTATTTTCTACTGGGAAAACGCCCTACTTGTAAATATTAACATCCTATCGACAATATTACATTTTATTATCAACAACGACTAAAATTTCCAAATACCCCTTGAAACCAAACTGGTTTAACATACAGAAAGACCAATATTCAGCTTTAGTAAAATATTCGTAAAACACCAAATTACAACGGTAAGCGTCCGTTTAAAACGAAAATCTAAAAATAATGATATCATTATTTAACACAGCCCTGTCTGCATACGGGAAATATATTTCCCGTATAAGATTAAAACTGCTGATTAACTCCAGATTATTATTTTTTAATCTTGAAAATACAGCAACAGAGAAACAAACCCCTCTTACCCACGACAATATTCTAAGGATAGTCTGAGGCTGTGTAATAAAGGCGATTGCTCTAAAAGAACTACCAGCCCTTCCAGCTCCGAAAGACCCTGCTCCTTCCATCTTTATCTTCCCGTCCATCCAGCTCGCTGTCACAGCACTCGGCTTTTGCTTTTTCATAGATCATGTTAAAATGTGTCGTACGCGCACCCGCCGCATGGGAGCGGCGCGCGCAATCGGGAACGGGGCGCTGCACGAACACGGACCTTAGGCTGAAGAATCACAATAATCATAATACGAAAAACAAGAAAGGCCAAACGCGTTTGCAAAGTCAGAACATTACTGTTCTTACATTTGACCAATTTAAGTACCATAAATGCATAGTCGGCCATTTAAACGCGTAACGTTAGAAAATGAGGTCAATAGTGCGCCCGTATCCAACTAACCCAATACAGAGCTTAACCGTGGTACAATCCTCGTTCGATAAAGCGAGTGAAATAGAAGCCCTTTAAGATTGTATTTTGCAGATATGAGTGTATGACTTAATACAGTTATATTACTATGTATATGCAATGTGCTTCAGGGTATTTGTCCTATTTTTTTCTAAGCGGGGCACCTGTGGCCGAAGGTGAGATTATTTTTAAATGTCTTTAAAAATACTGAAAAACCCGAAAAAACAATTACTTTCCCCAAAGGAGGATCCTTGTGAAAGCTTTTAAGGAAACTGGCTCAATTCCTATTTTTCAAATACAGCGTGGAATCGATGGCTGTGGTATCAGAATCAGAATCACTTTATTAATCCCCGTAGGGAAATTCTCTTTCATTACAAAACAACCTCCTGATGAAAATGAAAGATTTAGGAGAGTTATGTACAGGATAGAAGAGATTCAGATAGAACTATAAGGACAATAAAGTAATTAAAATAAAATAAAAATAACAAAATAACCAATAAAAATAAAGCTATAGCAGCAATTATTAACATTGGCATAAATTAAACATAATTTGCATAGTTCCTGTGTTATTACAGCAAACGTATACACAGTATACATGGTTATTTAAGGTGGTTGTGTTTATGTTTGTGGATTGAGGTTTGAGTGATCAGATATGTGCATTAAAACAGTTTCATTGCGACCGGCAGGAATGATTTCCTGTGTCTCTCAGTTGTGCAGCATGGCAGTTTAAGCCTGTTGCTGAACGAGCTCCTGCGGCTACTCAGCATATAGTGGAGCGGATGTGAAGGAAAGTCCAGTATTGTCCTTATTTTGGACAATGTTCTCCTCTCCAACACCTTATTGAAAGGGTCCAGTTCCACTCCCACAACTTGGCTGGCCTTCTTAATGATCTTGTTGAATCTGTTAGTGTCCATGACCCTCAGGCTGCTGCCCCAGCACACAACAGCATACATGATGGCACTGACCACCACAGACTCAGAGAACATCCGCAGCATCGTCCAGCAGATGTTGAAGGACCTTAGCCGTCTCAGAAAATAGAGGTTGATAAACCCGACTGGTTCATGCTAGTCACTGTATGTTCACACTACCCTCTACAAAAAGAAGGGAGAGGCATTTCTAATTATTAAAAGCTGAACAAAGGTGCCACAGAAACACCAAATCACAGCACACCTGTATGCAGACAATACAATGGCGAATAAATTTCTGCCGTCTTCTGAACAGCAGTGTTTTTGTCATTCCAGTCTGGTGCAAATCCTGAGGTGTAACTCGAGGTGAGCAGCAAACGATTCAAGTGTAGTCAATTGTAAAGACCATGGAATTTCTGAATGATTTCTAAATTACAATAAATCAGAACATATACAATCTTATATGCTGGCGGTTTTCACGTATTTCTGAATAAAACGTCAAATCGATTAAACGGCAAAGATATTTTAAAAAGACACTCGTTTTCAAGAAATTTCAATATGGAAATTGAAACTTGACGTTTATTTTTCCCCAACCAAAATATATTTCATAGACATGTCAACTAATACCATTTCATCACATACAATATACACACATTTTAAAATGTGATATTCGCATTGATAACACGATGATGTTTGTACAAATTTGATACCATACTTCCTCACTAACCGATCTTCAGATGGAAAACTGCATGGCCGTCGGCTGTTCAGCAGGACTGCATGTTGTTTCCAGACATCAATCACACGAACCATCTTTCCAGCCGTCTCGCCATCGTTCATCAACTTTAGAACAGTCGAACTCCGGCTTGCCAAGTCGAAGATTGATGCCATTGTGGAGCCGACACATCCACTGAGAAAAATTGTGCCGACTACTTACATCTGGTTCATTGGTCTTCAGTCTAAAGGAACAGGGGAAATAACTTAATCAGTCAGGAAAGTTTTAACTTAGTCGATAGTAAGAAAGGTCAGCGTAAGTATGGTAAACTGTAGGCTAAGCATCGATTAAGGATTGTCACTGTAACCAGTGTATTCCGCAAGTACACACTATATATTTGTATCATTACAGCGAGGTTCATTTTGGGGCTGGAATTTGAGGTAGGGTTAAGATTATAGCATCAGATTTTTTTTTGTAGATCATAAGTCAAAGCATACAACTGCACAGAGTACTTAGTTTCAAATAACAGGGCTGCCAACTCGTGCATCTGGCGCGTGACACACGCTTTCAGAGGCTCACGCAAGAAATCTTACGGCAAATCTATATTATTCCATTATAAACCTAAAAAAAGCTACATCAAAAGCGTTGTGGTAGTTTGCAGACCCTAAAGACTAATTACAAGGCAACAAAACTGTTACATACATATAAATGCGTGTGCTTGTGTGTGCGGACTTGTCTCGATTTGAAAATATCGGTCCAGCCAGCTGACCAAAGCTGGAAACCCTGAAATAGGCAACTGCGTGGATCAAATATTATTGTTATATAATAACACGATAAGCGCAGGCTACAGTTAACATTAACTGTGTCCAGTGACTGAAATGTTTAGTTGTATATGGACATTGCAACAGGAGTTGCTATTCCAGCCAGAATCAGATTCCTTGTATGTGTCACATACTTGGCCAATCAAGCTAGATTCTGATCATTTTCAATGTTTAAGGGATGCAGTCACAAAATTATTTTAAACCTCGATCTTAGGTCTTGTGCGCACTCGTCGCAGGGAAAGAATTTGGAGAAAAGGTTGATGAACTGCTTCATATCTTGCTTCTGGCTGTCGCTGGGTTTGTCGGGGTAATAAGCGGCCGTAGTGTGAAGGAAAGACCACGTATTTCTGCCAAGCTCCTCTCTATCCAGCGGACACTCGGCTGTCCTTTCGCGGTCTTCTACGTAACGGTCCCCCTATCAAGGGCAAAAATTAGACATAGTGATTATATACACTACATATTTGTATTCCTCAAGACAACATGGATTAAATGGGGAATATATACGATTTGATAAAGAACATAAGATAAATAACTAGAAAGCATGATTTTTTTAAGAATAACGTTTTCGTTAAGGACATGTGCTGCAAACGCTGTCAAATAAAATCACACTGTCAGTTAACTGACTATCCATGAGAAACTCCACAGCTTATATAGTTACCTGCTGCATGGACGTTTGTTTCTTCTGCATTTTCATCCAAGATTTGAAATCCATACATGCCCTGCAAGGCTTCTCTTTCTGATCGCCGGCATTTTCTTGTTTTTCGGACGCTTTGCCTGCCGGCGTGCTTCCAGAAATCCCGAAGGGGAAACTTTCGGCTCCAGTAGCATCGGAATGAGGGACCGAATCACTGGTACTTCTGGCCGCAGCCATGTTTGTTTCGTGCATTTGGGGTTGTTAAAGTCTGACACGCGGTTAAATTTTCCGGTGCAAGTTAAGCAATCTAACACAACCCTTTATAACCGCAATTCATCATTCTCTAGAGTTAATCATGCTTCTAACTACAAATTACTGTGATACGTATCAATTGGATTTCATATTTTAATAAAATCTATATTGCCACGACCGGTACCTTTCGGTAACTATGTCTTGTTTCATCTCCGGAACTTTTAGGTCGAGTACCGAGGAGCTACTTCCTTTGGTGACGTCACCCCCTACATGCTGCTGAGTTGGATCGCAAATTAAAGTGTAATTATTTCCTTTATCCTAAACTGCAGACGTTTTGGGCATACTTGACAGCGATATATTCGAATAGCCGATTGTCTAAAAGGTTTATGTGCGTGACCATTTGATTAATAAAGCAAATAATCGACCTTTTTAGCTACTAATTGTCTGGCAGATGGTAGCTAAGTTGGAAGTCCGTTAGCTACTTTTCCTCTCTTTTTTATTTTTATGTTATTTCTCAAAGCAGGCAGATAAATAGGCCACTTTCTCGCGAAAATGGGGATTCTCGAGAAAATAGCAGAGATTGAAAAAGAAATTTCGCGCACCCAGAAAAACAAAGGTAAGTATAGTTCCCCCCCCCGAATGGCACAACTTAGGTACTTGATTTTTGAGAGGTTGACATGTTGTTTCTTGTTTCTCACCTAGGAATTAAGTGGCACGGCTGTCAAATACTTTTCAGTTACTCTGTGTCTTTGATGCCCAAACTGGTGTCGAGACTTACTTTTAAACGCGTTATTATTTTCAGCCACTGAATATCACCTGGGTTTGCTGAAAGCAAAGCTTGCAAAGTATAGGGCCCAACTGCTGGAACCGTCGAAATCTGCTGGCGCCAAAGGGGAGGGCTTCGATGTGATGAAATCAGGTGATGCCAGGGTAGCCCTTATAGGATTTCCGTCTGTGGGTAAGGTGAGTGTCGTTTTCTGGATGGAATTATGTGTTTCATTATAGGTTTGTTCAATTCAGTCTCTCATTTAATGGAAAATGCGCGTGTTTCCTGCTTTTAATATATTGAAGTTCATATTTAGTGTTTTCTCATTGCTAGTGTTAACCGTGGTTCTTGTACAAAATGTTTTCAGTCCACATTTCTCAGTCTGATGACTTCAACAGAGAGTGAGGCTGCCTCGTATGAATTCACAACGCTGACATGTATCCCTGGAGTTATTGAGGTATCCAAAAAATAATGTTTGAAACACTTTTCCATTCCTGTTTCAATTCTGTTTAGGGTTGCAGAATTCTGGGAATTTTCAAAGTTGGAAACTTTCCATAGGAATGTATGGAAAACAATGGAAATATCCTGGAAATGAGTACAATTGCAAGTTAGCTTATAAGAGGGAACTTAAATGTAGTTGGGGGGGAAAATAACATGTTTACTATCATACGAAGAGGAGCCACCGTGGAACGTCTTTAACAAAGCTAAAGCTAGCACTAATAGTGATATGGTAGCTCGCAGGAGTTCCATGGAGTTCAATATTTACAAAATTCCCCAGCTGAACTTCCCATGGAAAGATTCTGGAAATATACTGGAAATTTCCCACCCTTTTGCAACCATAATTCTGCTGCATATTAAATAAAAAAAGTCTAATTTAGTGTTTGTTCCCTTCTGTAGTATAAAGGAGCAAACATTCAGCTTCTAGATTTACCTGGAATCATTGAAGGTGCAGCACAAGGTATGTGGATGATCACCATGTGGTGTCAGTAGTTTGCAAATGATACCATAATTCATTTTCAAAAGTGATGCTGTTTTAAAATTGAGTGTGGGGTTGTTTTCTTTGATTCTATGACTAATTTTGCATATAATACATAAATTGTGCAAATCCGTCCACAGGAAAAGGCAGAGGAAGGCAGGTCATAGCTGTGGCCAGAACAGCAGATGTTGTCATTATGATGCTGGATGCAACAAAGGGGGACGTCCAGAGGTTGGACCTACTACTTGCTTGCTTGTTTTTGTGTTTTATTTGTCTAAACCTAAACATTCAAGTGTCAAAATATCTTTTATTGTCAATTTCAGATGTAGGATTCATTGATGAAACATTGTTCTTATTGGTTAAAGTGCAAATGAAAAGTATTTAATACAATGTAATATATAATTATGGCATACAAATAGTTAACCATCTGGTCTGTGGGGAAGGATTGTGCAGCTTTTTCATAGAATTAGATGAGTAATATGTATAATAAATCAGTTTGTGGACAAGTATATTTGGTCAGTTGGATTGGCTTTTTATATTGTTCTTAAAAGTTTGTATTTTGGACATTCAACATGTTTTTTTTTTTTTTTTTTTGAAGGGCACTTCTGGAGAAAGAACTGGAATCAGTAGGGATCAGGCTTAACCGGTCAAAACCAAACATCTACTTTAAGGTGTGTGTTTATGAAATGTATCCGATGATGTTTATATACTTAATTAGTTTTATGCATGAAATATTGACAGACCCTCATCTTTTCCAAAACCTTTCCCATTTCAGCAAAAGAAAGGTGGGGGATTGTCCTACAATTCAACTGTCCCTCTGACACACTGCTCTGAGAAATTGGTGCAGCTCATTCTGCATGAATATAGTATCCTTCACATGTTTGCCACACTGCTTTTAAAAATCTGTTAAACCTCCTGGGGAAAAAGGTAATTTTAAAAAATAATTTGTGGCAAAGTGATATGTGCTTAAACAGTCAAAAAGTCTCCTCAACCTCCCTAAGAAATCTTCAATGCCGAGATCTTATTTAGGGAGGACAGCACACCAGACGAATTTATCGATGTCATCGTTGGAAACAGAGTCTACATGCCCTGTTTATATGTAAGTAAAGTAGGAATGTGTCTGACCGCAGTGTCCTAAATGCTTATAATAATGTATTTTTTTTTTTAAATAACTCTGACTGAAAATGATTTATACTATGTAAGGGAAAATTATAACCTTTAGGTAAATTTTAATAAGGGGACTCCATAGCAAATGAAGCTTCATGAACCATTTGCTGTGTTTTCTGACACCACTAGATGGTGCTCTCTATTCAAAAAAGGGTCCAGTGCATGCCCCAAAGCAAACCGATAGCACCATCTTGTGGAGGCAGAAAATACAGAAAATGGTTTACGACGCTTCATCTTCCCATCACTACTCCATACCTTCCTTTGTAGAAATGACCAGTCCTAAAAATAAGTTTTTTGTTTTTTTTTTGGAACAAATTGCTGTTTCTTAGGTGTACAACAAAGTGGACCAGATCTCCATGGAGGAGGTTGACCGTTTAGCTCGAAAGCCCCACAGCGTGGTCGTTAGGTCAGTGATTTTCTTGTGTATCCACCTGGATGAGAGACGGGTTGGGGTTTAACCCGACTCTGTTTCTAATCACTGCTGACGGAGAGTGCGTTGTCTCCCAGCTGTGGCATGAAGCTGAACCTGGATTATCTGCTGGAGCAGCTGTGGGAGTACCTGGCCCTGATCTGCATATACACCAAGAAGAGAGGGGGTACCGTTTGACCTTCATTTCACTTTCACACTTAATGCTGAGTTTGAACACCAGCTGTTGGCCCTTGTCTTGGCTCAGCGTCTGTTTTGGATCCGTTTATAATAATAAGCCGTTGTATTTTTTTCTGCTAATATGAACCTATAGAGCGGCCAGATTTCACAGATGCAATTATCATGCGGAGGGGAGCCACCGTGGAACATGTGGTACGTCTTTAACAAAGCTGAAGCTCGCAGGACAGTGTGGCTGCTGTAGTTCTTATGCAGATGTTTCAAAAGCCAGATGTTTTATCCACGTTTCCCCCACTAGTGTCACCGAATTCACAGAACATTAGCGAGTCAATTCAAGTACGCCTTGGTGTGGGTAAGTGGACCTCACCCTCTATCCAGTGTTTACATTAAGTTTTTCCCCAGGATATTTTAACAGTTCAGAATTCTACTGTCATTTTATTTTAAGGGAACCAGCACAAAGTACAGCCCTCAGAGGGTGGGTCTGACCCATGTTATGGAGCACGAAGACGTCATCCAGGTCGTGAAGAAATAAAATGACTGTCAGGCAGCTTGGCTGCTTCTGCTTGGAAGCAGAGAGCAATGGAGAATCAGTAAAGCAGATTTTGCCAAAAAAAAAAAAAAAATTAGGTTTTTATTTTGTGTACGACAGCATGAGCAGTCTGCAGCGGGTGGAAAGACCTTGTCTAGCGCAGGTTAAAAGTGTTTTGGGTGGACTTGTGAGATCCATTTTAAATGACAAATAAAAAAAACAAAAGATATAATCCAGCACTGGAAGCTTATTCTCATGAATGATTTTTATTTTTTTAACCGTTACCTTCGCAAAATGATTATTTGTTGACTCGAAAACAAAAAAAACTTAAAGAAATAATTGCTTCAACTCTGCAACTGTTTTTAGACTGGAAATCAATCTCAGGGTTACAGTTTTGATGTCATGGGATGTTATAAATTCAAAACATGTAGCCCGTAAGCACCTGGCATGCTGATTGGGCTTGTTTTTATTTAGCGTCTTATGGGTGATGCTTTGCAGCCTGACTTGCTCTTTGGTGGAGGTAATGCCTTCAGCCTGTCAGTCTGGTGCAGAGTTCAGGTGTGATTTTATTGGTCTCGCCGTGGGTTAATGGTTTACTTCATTACCCGAGGACGTGTGGTATGTAATTTCACGGTTCATAGCTGAAAATGTTTGCTGTGCTGCGTTGCTACTCTATGATGGCACCTTCCTGGTCTTGATGTCCCAAGAGGACAAGGATATGCGGGTGAGTAAATCCCGGGAGGTCCTCGGGAGCCCCTTGCCGCTGCAGGCTGCGTTTCCCTGGGGGCCCCCATGGCTGTCATGCGGCTGGTCTCATCAGGTCTTCTGGCCGCCTGAAAACCTAGAGCTTCACATCCTATTCAAGATAGAGAACCGGGAGAATAGGCATCATTAAATATGCAGCGGGTGTGGGCGACGCAGGCTTCGGTGTGGAGCCTGCCGTGTTTGTTTTGGAACGTTCCGGCTGGCCATGTCGTCACCCGTGTGTTTTGGTTCTGGACTGGGGCTTTTAAGCATTTTGCGGGTGGGCTGTGCCATGGGTCCTGGTGAGTGGGGGGAGGAAGATGGGGGAGGGGCCTGGCTTGGACTAAACCGTCCCAAGATGGCCTTCAACTGACTGACTCCATTTAAGGTAATTGAGGCATGACCTGAGCACATGTGTGTGCATGATTGTCAGTAGGTATCCACTCCAGTCACTGGTGGGCTGTGTATGGTGATCCAGAATAGTGACTGAAAAGCATATGGTGCATCATGTAAAGTATTACCTGTTTACCACAGCTTGTAACCCTGCACTTGATAAGTGGTTAGAATATGGATAGATTGCATTTTTCAGTATTCAGTGACCCAGAAGATACATTCCATACCCATTTCATAACTGATATAAAATCATGATAGCCTTTTCTCTGAAAGGATGAAGGATATCTGTGCTCTTTTAAGTTGAGAAGCGTGTTTGTTTATAGAGTTGATGTCACTGTTAAATACTAGGGTGTAGGGTTAGGTCATGTCAGTGTAAGGTTCATGCTATGCATGTCTGTCCATCCATCAAACCGCTTATCAGGACTAGGGGGCTTTGAGCTAACCACAAGTGTAAAAGACCCTCAGGTTACAGCAAACCCTGGGAAGAATGCCAGTTGGTATGCATTTAAAGTACTTTTAGGTAGTTATCGATTGGTTCTTAGCCGTTTTTATCTTCACATCCTATTTTCCATTTGTTTTTAATGGACACATATCGCCCACCAGAGGGCAGTCCAATACCACAAAAGAAATAGTTACGCGATTCACTGGCATTTAAATCACCAGCTCAAGTTAAAGGTAGACACGTGACTCGCTTTGGTCCTGTGACTATAGAGATCATTTTGTTTCCTTTTCCTGAAAGCATAATGAGCTCTAATTTGCAATTGCACAACCCTAAATAAAGTCTTAGGAGGGTTAAAGCTCTTATTTTATATATTGTCCCAGACTTTTACTTTATCATGGTTGTGTTTTATCATATTCATTAACACCGTTCACTTAAAGAAGGTGCATCGAACTGGTGTCACCGCTCCACCCTCCGCAAACTCATTACCGTCCAGCTATATTAAGACGTTTGGGGCTTAGCTAGCGAGTGGGTCGCTTAATGGAGCGCCATCTGCTGGTACGACCTCGGGAACCACAGCTCAGGAGGTGCGGCGAAAACGTGTAAAATTATTATTTTTAATTTTTTTTTTTTTTATTACGGTTTTGTAGTTGCTCTAAATGCAACACACTTATCACCCATTGATATAGGGATGCAACATTTGAGCATGTTTTCCCCCTTAAAAATCGACGTTAAATCATATTTTTTAAAATTTATTTTCAAATGTACGCTTGAAAACCATGCTCGGCAGCAGAATGATCTTTACAAAGTAATATCTGATTTGTAAAAGTATGATGGTTGGTTACATATACCATAAACGAATGCAAAATATATAGGCTTAGAGAGTGCTAGAATACCTTCGGATATTTTTAGCTTTCGTATTAATGTTTAATTAGTTCTCATCGGATTGAGTACAGACAAGCTATTAAATATTAATATTGGGCTGTGTCGTAAACTTTTAGAATATTAATTAGCTATCGACGACTTAACATGATCCATTGAAATGAAACCTCAGTAAACATAGTGACTAACAACCATAAATCAGTGAAGACAAAGCCCGCTTTTAATGTAAAATCTATATGATCTGCTTTGTGTTTTTAACTTTTTTCAGTTCCATCCTATTTGACAGAATACATGTAATGTAAAATAATAATAATAATAATAATAATAATAATAAATATCCCGGAAAACAGGTAACATTTCTTTTCTGGAGATTTATATCGCAACCATCCGTCTCAAATAAACACTTCACCTTGAACTACTTGGAACAGGAACTGTTATAATCCTCCGTGCAATAGACTGCAGTGTCTATGCAATAATGGACAGTATATTAAAAAGACTGCTAGATTTTTTTCATGCATGATTTTCAATGATATGAAATGACTTACTGCAATATTGAAATAACGCCCAAAATCGCTGTAATGAATGAGAAAGGAAGCGAGTTCAGAACATTTGTCCAGCAGTATAGCGAACGTAGTCGTCTATTTCCGCATCGCCTTATCACAGCATGTGCTGTAAACTGTCACAAGGTCAACAGCAATTAGAACATATGTAATACTACAAACAAGTGCAAAAGCAATAACATTCATCCAAACATACATCATTTTTTGGAATTCTCACAAGTCACATATGACTTTAATGTAAACCAGTTATCATTGGTAGTTTTTAACTTTTGCAAGGTTTTTTTTGATCATTTATTAAATCCCCAGTTAGTAAACATTCATATTTAAATATATATACATTTATAGTAGTTGTGGCACCAGAAACAGCAGTCTTATAATTTGCACCTAAACTAGCATAAGAAATCAAACTCACCCACTGTTTATGGAGAATGCTCTGTGCGGCTCTCTGCTCCCCGCGTATATTTCGGCTAACTATGGATTTGTTTCTCAGACACAGTTTAGTAACAGCTCAGCCGTCCTGCATTATTTATACAGGTTTGAACCAAAGAGATAGCATTACGCTAAGGCAGTATAGCTGATACATTAAGGTGCCTTCTGCAGTTATACTGGAAAACTCTCAGACGCATGTTCCATTTGGGCTCAGATCATACCAAGCACCAACAGAGGGGCAATCATTTTTTTTCTGTGACTGATGGGAAGACATTTGTGTTTCCTCCTTAAATGGTAAATTAGGGAATGCAGACGTTAATGGACAACCGTGACTTCAGTAACAAACGAGCACCGTGTTCACAAGTGGGACATCTGTTGGGAGAACTCTATCTGACATTGGTGCTGCACTGTTCCAACAAAGCAAAGCATTGCAATTTACCAGCTGGCAAAAAAACAGTGGACTGTTTTAAAAATGGGAGTACAATTCACTCCAAGGTAACGGCAAAAAGAAGTAAGTGCAACACCCTTTTGGAATACCAGTGAAGAAACGGCACGTCCATCAATCCCGTGAGGTTTGCTGAGTTGAATTGTGTTTCTATTTTAATTAATTGCTTGGACAGTTTCAGTTGCACTGTGTGTGTGTGTGATACCCAGTGGTTTTCGTTAAGCAATTCCCCCATGGAACATTCTGCGGACAGGATGCTCTTGTATGATTCGGGGTTTTCTCTTGCTGACAGACAATTTTCAACGCAGTGAGCCAGTGTAGCATGGTGTTAGCGAGAGGCTAAAATGCCTGGCAAAAAAGCTGACCCCAAGGCAGCAGCCAAGAAAGACAAGGATGAGGGGAAAAAGGGCAAGGAGGACAAAAAGGCTGCAAAGGAGGACAAGAAGGATGCAAAGGAAGACAAGAAGGGAGGGAAGGATGACAAGAAAGGGGGAAAAAAGGAGAAAGATGCACCTCAAAAAGGAAAAGGCAAGGGTGATGGAAAGAAGGATCAAAAGAAAGGAAAGGCAGCAGTTAAGTGTGAGTCCGAGGAGGAGTCTGAGGCTGACGTCGTGAAGAGCGAAGCAGATGAAAGTGAGGCAGAGGATGAGGAGGAAGAGAAGGATGAAGAAAGCGAGATGGAGACTGAGGATGACAGGGGTAAGAAAGGCAAAGGGAAAGGCGCCTCTAAAGCCGCGGTTAAGAAGGGCAAGTCCAAGTCCAAACACGTTCAATCTGAGGAAGAGGTGGATGAAGACGAGGAAGAAAAGACTGAAGATGATGAGGATGAAGCAGAACAAGGGAACCGTAAGCGTGCCAACCTCAAGGGTACCTCCAAGCCTGAGGAGAAAAAAGGGAAACAGAAAGGAAAAGAGGTTCATCTAAAGGGGACTTCAAAAGCCATGATGGGGCTCGCAGCAGAAGGCAAAGGAAAGGCCCAGAAACCGGAGACCAGGGCACTCCCAGGCCTGTCAGGGCTCTCCACCTCAACAGCGTTACCTATGGAGGGGCTGAAGAACACCTCAAAGCTTTTCATGGGACTTTCAAATGACAAGAAGAAAAAAACCTCAAAGAAGAAACTACAAAGTGCCACCAAGATGTTTGTGGGCTTTGGCAGACCCAAAAACCCTCTGGCAAATAAGAAAAAGGGTGTCCTCAAGAACACGTCCAAATTCATGATGCGTTTCCAGGGTAGCGAAAAGAAGAAAAATGAAAAGGAAAATGCAGCACCACAAAAGACACTCTTACTGTCAGGTTTGGGGGCCAAAGCTGGAAAAATAGGAGCTGATAAAACATCCGGTTTAGGTGGGAAGTTTAAAGGCTTTTTTGGTGCAAAAAAGTCCATCCAGCCGGGCTTTAAGAACAAAGGGATTGTTTTGGGGAAAATTGCAGGTGCGACTAACTGGCTCACAAAGAGGTTTCTTTCAACAAAGGGAAAGCAAAGTTCTCTTGGTCGGCTTGGGAATGCCCGGATGTCCCGAATTGGAGGGAAAAGGTTACCGATGATGTCTCAAGATGATGTTCACCAACACAGAGCAAACATGGGAAGATTTCGTGGTTTTCATCAAGACAGATATGAAGATGATGTTTATATGGATGAGTATGAGGACGAGTATGGCTATATAGAAAATGATTATGAAACGGACAGATATGAAAGGCGCACCTCTCAAAAGCGATTCATGCATGACGATTACGATGGTGATGAGGATGATTATGGCACAGGACCACCTGAACATTATTATGAGTATGAGAATGATGCAGACTATTACGATTACCCTATACATGACCAGAATGGGTACTACATGGACGGAGGTGATTATTTTGAAAATACTGCAGGGTATGGAAATGGCTATGAATATTATGATGATGACATGGACTACTATGACCAATACCATACACAGTATCAATATGATTATTTTGAAAATGAAGATGAATACTATGATTTTAGACAGCAGGGAATTGATGAGTATCAATATTATGTAAATGATATCTGTTATCATGATGGCATGCAATACCCATCTGTAGATGAATATGGATACTACATAGGAGAAGCAGGAGAAGGTTACGGGTATGGTTATGAGCAGAATGGTTATTATGAAGATTTTCAAAGTAATTTCGAGCAACCCTATGGAGAAGCTGTATTCTCAGATCCTTATATGGCTTATTCTGCTTATGAGGGCCAACAGAATCCAGAGTACCAGCTCAATTACAGTGAGTATGGCGGAACACCGTATGTTCAATCTGCATATAATGCTTACCAGCCATATCCTTTTATCATGGAGGACATCATGGAGCAAGTGGAACCAGACATGTTTGGTAATGATCATGGGTACCTTAGCACAGAGGATGCCGGGGTTCCGAGTTCACTGCAGTTCAGACTTCCCAGACCTCATGTAAAAATGTTTGGAGAAGAAAAACTAGATGTTCCGCCTCCACCTTCTCCCCAGATCGCTCTAAATGATTTTGGAGAAATTTCTCAGGTGCCTTATGAAGCCCCTACATCCTTTCCCCCTTCACCGGCTGTATTTCCTCAAAGTTTTCCTCAACAGGCTGAGATCTCCCAGAGACCGCTTTCCCCTACACCAGCAGGTATGCCTTTCAATCAAGTATTTTCTCCAGCACCAATGGCACAACAATTTGGAAGCCCTGTTCTCAGCAGGCATCAGATTCCATCATCTCCTTTACTCCAAATGAGACAGTTTCCTTCTGAAATCCCACCACCACCAGCAACATATCCTTTGGGTCCTGTAAGTCCAGCACAGCTTTCAAGGCCACAATCTCCACTTGCTCCCATGAGACAGTTTGCAGATCCAAGTTTTGGTGGACCAGTAGTTCATCATTCAGTACCTTCAGAACATATGTTACCCATGGGTTTAGAGCAACCTCTTGAACGAGTAAGTTCCCCATTACCTTTAAGAAGATTAAGTCCCCAGCCATCTCCACAGCTCCCTATAAGGCAACAAAGCAGTATTCCTCCATTCAGAAGAGGGCCTTCACCACAGCCTTCAGTAAGAAGATTTATTGTCCACCCTGAAGAAATAGAACCTCCACTGTCGCCAAGGCAACCAAGAAGGATGCTCAGTCGATCCTCTTCTCCAGCAGCACAACTGCATCGACGGTCATTTAGAAATAATGCTCAGAGACCTCCATCCGTACTATCCAGAAGAGAAGTCAGCCCTCCTCCCTCTCCACAGCCTTCAAGAAGGAGTCCATCTCCCCAGCCCTCAGTAAGACTAAGGTCTCCACCTCCTCAACCCAAAAAGACAGCCTTCGGTTTAAACAGACAACAACCTGGTCCCATTGCTAGAGTGCCTTCCCACCAACGGTCCATTCGGAGAAGTCCTCCACCCTCACCACGTGGCTCTATAAGAAAAAGAAACCCACCATCCTCTCCACAACCACCTCTGAGACAAGACGCACACCCACTCCCTGTTAAGGCAAAATCTCCATTTAGGCCATTTGGTGGAAAACAGTATGACAAGTCAGTACCATCAAGCCCTCTTACTAAAAAGCTGAGTCCTTTTGGCAAAAAACCTACATCTCCTCCAGGCTCCTTTAGAAGACTGAGCCCTCCTCCATCTCCTCAGCTGGGCACAAGGCGTGCAAGCACTCGGCAGCAGAGAGAACCAGATAGACCCTCATCACCCCATGCATTTCAAAGGCCACCATCTCCAAGTCCATCTCGAAGAAGTTTTGTAGATGGACTAGGACCTCAACGGCCACTGTCTCCTCATTTACCAGGAGGTCGAAGACCTCCTTCCCCTTCACCATCCAGATTATCTAGCAGAGCCATTATTGATGAGCAAAAGTTTCCACAACGCCCTTTACCAACCAGGTTTAGAGGATTTGGACATAACAAAGTACCTATGGGAACTGTGAAACCTTCTACAGTGAACCCTTACTTGCAGCGAATGGGACGTCCACGTGCACCTTTAACACAAAATGTTCGCCCATTTAGGCCATCTATACATAGCACAACAGGGCCTGCAGGTGCCGGGGACCAACACATTACAGCTTCTCCTCAGCTGTCAATAAGAAGTGGCCCTCATCCTGCTGGAGTCCATGAGTCAAATATGGGCTTGTCGCCTGTGAGCCCTAGATCAGTAAGCTTCCAGAGGCCTGTTGGCCGAGGTCACCCCCTTGTGGGAGTTCCTCAAGTTCCCCCATCTACTCGGCAGTCTGTAAGAATGGCAGTCCACCCAGCAGTCTTCAATGATCAGCGTCCATTGTCCCCACAACCATCTTTGAAGCGGATGGGACCACCATCACCCCAACTATCTGTAAGGCACTCGCTAAGTAGACCATCCTCACCTCAGCCTTCAATAAAACATGGCTCACCCTTGCCCACAAGGTCCCCTTCCCCCAGGGAACTCTCCTCCCCACTTTTAAATGGTTCCTTGAATAATCAGCACTTCAACAGCACTTCTTACGCCTCACCATGTCCGCCTGTGGTAGCAGATTATAACATAGCTAATAAGCCAAGAAATTCTCCACTCCTTGCAAATGCCATGCACAACCCCAGTCTTGCATCCTTCAGATCACCCTTTCAGAGTGGCACCCCTGTAAGTTATCCAGTGAAGCAAAGTCAACCAATGATTCAAGCAAGTTCTCCAATACTGTCAAATGCCCTGCAAAATCCTAATGTACGCAATGCGTCCTACAGCTCACCATTACAAAGACATACTGCCCTTTCACCCCCTATGATGACTGAGCAAAACCAGCAAATGATGCAGCCAAGTTCTCCAATGCTGTCAAGTGCTCTGCAGAATCCTAATCTTCGTAATGCATCCTATAGCTCACCACTACAGCGAGTCACTTCCCCATATCCTATGGCGGTAATGGATTCTAACCAGCCAGTCATCCAAGAACATTCTCCAATGCTGTCAAATGCTTTACAGAATCCTAGTCTTCGTAATGCATCCTTTAGCTCACCATTGCAGAGAGTCACTTCCCCATATCCTATGGCAGGAATGGATCCCAACCAGCCAGTCATCCAAGCAAGTTCTCCAATGCTGTCAAATGCTTTACAGAATCCTAATCTTCGTAATGCATCCTTTAGTTCACCATTGCAGAGAAGTACTTCCCCTTATTCTACAGCAGGAATGGATCCCAACCAGCCAGTAATCCAAGAACGTTCTCCAATGCTGTCAAATGCTTTACAGAATCCTAGTCTTCGTAATGCATCCTTTAGCTCACCGTTGCAGAGAGTCACTTCCCCATATCCTTTGGCGGGAATGGATCCCAACCAGCCAGTCATCCAAGAACGTTCTCCAATGCTGTCAAATGCTTTACAGAATCCTAGTCTTCGTAATGCATCCTTTAGCTCACCATTGCAGAGAAGTACTTCCCCTTATTCTACAGCAGGAATGAATCCTAACCAGCGAGTCATTCAAGCAAGTTCCCCACTTCTGGCAAATGCATTGCAAAATCCTAGTTTGCGCAATGCATCTTACTGCTCCCCATTGCAGCAAGGTGTCTTCCCTCATTCTTCAGCAATGTCAGAGACTGAGCAACCAGTCAATCAAGGACGTTCCCCACTCCTATCAAGTGCATTGATGAACCCTCACCTCCAGAAAGCTTCTTATAAATTGCCAGATGGGTCAATACTATCTAGACATCCTGGACAGAAGATGGAAGTTTCTTCCCCACTCATGTCTAGTGCTTTGCTGAACCAAAACCTTCGGAATGCTTCCTATCGGCTGCCCGATGGGTCAATCTTTTCCAGGAACCAAGGAAGGCAACAACCCACCTCTCCACTTCTATCCAATGCGCTCCAAAATCCAAATCTTCTCCAGGCAAATTATAAGCTGCCTGATGGGTCAATGCTTCTACGAAGCAATGCAGTAATGGAGCAAAACACTTCACCTCTTTTGTCAAATGCTTTGATGAATCCAGGCCTTCGTATGGCTTCCTATAAGCTTCCAGATGGGACAATAATGTCCAAAAACCAGAAAGCACAAGCTTCTTCTCCTCTTTTGTCAAGTGCTTTGTTGAATCCAGGCCTTCGCCAAGCTTCCTATAAGTTACCTGATGGGTCAATCTTATCCCGGAAGTCTGCAAATGAACAACCCTCTTCCCCACTTCTATCAAGTGCTTTACTGAATCCTAATCTTCGGCAAGCTTCATATAAGCTGCCTGATGGGTCTATATTGTCCAGAAAGCAAGGAAAAGCACAAGAAACCTCACCCCTCCTGTCAAGTGCCCTCCTGAATCCAAATCTTCGGAATGCTTCTTACAAGTTGCCTGATGGATCAATCATGAACAGAAGTAAGAAGGGGAAGGAACCTTCTACTCCATTCCTTGGTAATGCATTGCAAAAAGCAAACCTGCGCATGCCATCCCTCAAGCTCCCTATGCACCTAGGAAGGCAGCAAGGACCTGGAGATGACGAAGGTAACCCAGATGATCCAGGTGGACGCTATGCAGTGGTCATGCCTCAGATGCAAGGGCTGAGGTCATCCTCTCTGCATCAGCACTGGGCTCAGAGACATATTGTAGACCCTCAAGAAGCAGAGGATATGTGGGCATCAGAGAGAGTTCTTCCTCACCAGACAGTCCAGAACCTCACAAAGTGGTCCATGTACAAGGATGAGGAACTAATGGAGAATCTCAATCCCCTCGATCCAGGTAGTGAAGCAGATATCCCAGAACCTGAATGGTCACCAAACAGGGAAGGTGAACCAGAAGGACGATGGTATGATAAGGTAACAAAAGCATCGCTCTGAAATATTTTCTAAAGCAGTGATTCTCAAACGTTTTGGACCAAGTATCACTTCAGATTAAACCAAAACAGCCAAATACCCCATGGGCAAAAAAAGTGACCTGAATCACAGCACCACAGTCTTCTCGTGTAACACCTGGAGGCATTCTGAGTACCCCTAGTGGTCCATGTACCACAGTTTGAGAACCACTGCTCTAAGGTACAAGGTTCATTGTTTGTTTATTTCTTTGTTTAAATGTATTAAATTTATTTTTATAATTAAAAAAAATAACATTTTAATGCATGTTAGTAGGTACAGATTTTTTTTTCAGATTTTGGTGGATTGCAGCTTGGCACTTGGCTCTCTGCTTCTTTTGCCTGCTCCCATGAGAATGACTGAACTGCAATTTAGCCACATTTGTAGGCTTCAGGGGACTGACATGCTGTGATGGGAAAAGTTAATTATTCAAACTCATGGCGGGAGATTAACAGATTTATTGTAGACGAAAGCCTCATTTCTCCCAGCACTAGTCAAAGGTCCTTTACATTTTCAGATAAAAATGATAAATTCATATCTAATAATGCTATTAAAAGTTAATTTTCTTGACATTTAGCCAACATGAATATTTTCACATTCATTAAACCCACCATTCCAGCCAACAGTACGACCGTACAATACAAAACAATACATTGCGTTTTTCAAAGTTTATTGATCACTGCCCGAGCAATTTTAAAATGCACATTAATATCAGAGAATAGTAGTAAGAGTTGGGATGTTATGGTTATGTCTGTATAAGTTTCCTGTTGTGGCGCAGCATGGCGCAGGCAGGAAAAACAGGTGAGGATCCACTTAAAGCTCCAAAACAAAGGGCTTTATTGGGGAAACCGATCATACTGGGTGTGAAACTACACAAAATACAATGAGGGGTCAGAAAAACAAAGCTATGCAGCAATCCAGGGAGTAAGGACAACACAATGGTTGAAGGAAGCAACAGGGAAGAGGACAGGATGGCTAGCGACATCTGCTGGCCGAATGGGGAAGTGACACGCAAGGCAGGGTTGGCAGGTGCTGACCCTGACAGTTCCCTCTGGGTTCTCCATTTTTGTTCTGCAGTGCCGAACATACATTTAGATGAACTGGTGTCTCAGATTAGATGAAATGTTCATAGTGTGTGTGTATGTATGTATATGCCTTGCAAAGGAATGGCATCCCATTCAAGTTGGACCCCTGCCTCGTGCCTGCTTCCTGGGAAGACCCCAATGTCATCTTCTACTGGAGAAGTGTTTAGGGAAAGTGGATGGAAATAAAATATATATATATATATATATATATATATAGCTGTTTTATATAAAAAATACAAAGAAAAAAATACAATTTCGACTTGGCTGTATAGGCACAAGCTGACCTTCACGCGGTGTGTTTTTCATTTACAGATAGCCTCATGATCATCGGTTTACAAGCTAAATCTTGATATCAAAACAACAGAAGTCATGTCACATCACAGATTTTGGGATTTCCTTTCGTTCGATCTGTTCCGATACAAAGCATTTTCCGTTGACACCGAAAGGTGAAAGCCTTGCTTTTTCACTCAGATGTACTCCATCCGAAGTTTGTCGACAATGCGCTACAGGGATCGGCCGGAGGAAGATGGCGCAGAGGATATGACGCAGCTGGAGTGAGTCTGCACCTCCCGGCGTCACAGACGGTTCTACAGCGGCTTCCCTCTCCCATGATTCATACGGGTTATTCCTTTTGTCCTTCACAGAGAGCTTAATGAATGCTCTGTCCTGTTAAATTTGAAGACAAGGTTTGACCGAGATCTGATTTATGTGAGTAGGACGAATATGCTAAATACACGCCAGACTTCACTTTTAAGTTAAAATGCCCCTTTGTTGTTCTTGTAGCATCATAACATTTCCAATGCTGTCTCTATGTCTTCAGACGTATATTGGCAGCATTCTGGTGTCTGTGAACCCCTATAAGATGCTGAATCTATACGGGACGGACATGGTGCTGCAGTACAATGGGCAAGCGATGGGAGAAAACCCCCCGTGAGTGTGGCCCCCTGGGAGGCGGGGCTACCGGCTTCCATTTACCCCAACACATGGAGCATTCCATTGATATGCTTTTCCAGTGATACTGCATTTTAGAGTTTTTTTGGTGTTGATTTTGCATAGTTAATCCGTTATGAATTGTATTATATCACAGAAGGTTCGACGGCCTACACATTACGAGAGTTAAAAGTATGAAAGTATTATTATTATCATTATCATTATCAATTTATAAGTTGTGTCTCTGTAAAATTTATGTATTTTTTGCTAACTCCATCCTGCCTCTTCCCTGCTTCTCAGTGATGAAGGGCTTCTTCCTTTACTTTCTGGAACTTCAGTCCTGCTTCTAGGAGCCTGTTTTGAACTATCCTAGCAGTGCACTTCACACCTGCACTTGTTTCCCATTCTTTGTGAAGGTCACTTGAGGTCATCCTCCTATTCATGAGGCACTGCCAGAAAAGTTGACGCTCATCACTGGCATTAGAAAGTTGCTTCTGCCCCATACCTGGCTGGTCCTTGGTTATTGCCAGTGTCACCTTGTTCTTTCGTACTGCAATCTAAGAAACTTTGAGTCTGCAAGCAGCCTGCCTCGTAGTGTTGCCTTCTGCCAGCAGAACCAGGATTGAACCAGTATTTTAAAATACAGATCTTTTAAAAATGTAGAGTGGTCCCTTAATTTTTCCAGAGATGCATACACACTGTTTAAAAGATGTCTAAACGTCTTTCGGATCATTATATGTCATTGTTTAACCACATACTGGTGACTGCTAATCTTACATGTCTGCTGTCATGCTGGAACAGGGCTATACAGCACCTTGTTGTTTAATAACAGCAGGTTGAATTACGTGTAGATCTGTATTAAGTGACCGTTACAACTAGAAGTGCAGATGAAAGATCAAATCCTCTTACCTGCTGGCTTTGCAACACTAGTTTTTGTATGTATTTTTTGATGTAGCACGCTATTATCTTGCTGCTCCGTGTGTTTTCAGTCACCTCTTCGCTATTGCTAACTTCTCCTACACCAAAATGATGGATGCCAAACAGAACCAGTGCATAATTATCAAGTAAGTAGGGACTTCCTGTCATTGCTTGCTTTTGTAAACTTTCAAGTGACAAATTTAGGTGCACATAGTGCAACAGTTAATATTTTCTTCCTGGACTGTGGTGAGAATATCCCCCTAACTCAGTAGCATCTTAAGGCTAGTTATAAACATGACAGTTATGGACACACACACGTAGCTTTGAGAAGTCCTTCTAGTCTTTAGAAGAAGAAGAAACCTGTAAGAGAAGCCTACAGTGACGCCTGGGCAGATCGTGTCGCGCGGTGAAATGCATCTCAGGTCGTCTCGGGGCACCTGGCACGAAACCTGACTGCATTTCAACCTTGAATTTCACTTCTTCGTTTGATTATTATCAGACGCGATAAATGGGGGCTAATCTAGTTATTGGTACAGGCTAAAGGAACATAAATCGAGTCTCCCCTTAGTCTGCTAATTGGGGCGAAATTCTAACCTAGGGTGTATTGTCAATTTGCTTCAAGACTTGTCTTATAAAAGCATCTGTTTGATTTCATTACAGTGGAGAAAGTGGGTCTGGGAAGACGGAAGCTACGAAGCTCGTCCTGCGATACTTAGCGGCGATACACCATAAGCGCAACATCACGCAGCAGGTGCATTCAGGGCTTTATAAAAGAGATCAAGTTCTGTCATCTGTATTGTATTCATCCAGTAACACTTTGTCCATGTCCCCTTTGCTTCAATGACACAGATTGAGGTACCGTCCTTTTAACCTTACGATCGGCGTGCAGTTGTGTGCATGTTGAATTCAGTGCCCATTCTGGAATTAAATTTTCCCCTCGTAGCAAATGCATATACGGACTCTTTTGTCTTTGTGAAAGGAATGCCACTTACCGTAGTGTTTGCCCATACTCACCAGAATTTCAGAATTTGTGTCACAATGTAATTTCAAGCTACATCCCCCGAGTTTCTGATTTTGTGTAGTTTGAGTATTGTTTTGTATTCTTCATATGTTGTTCACGGATGTTCTAATGATAGCTCCTCTTATTTGTTTCACAAATCATTTCCTCAGATACTGGAAGCGGCACCGCTTTTAGAATCGTTCGGAAATGCCAAAACCGTGAGGAACGATAACTCAAGCCGCTTTGGGAAATACGTGGAGATTTTTATGGAGGAGTGAGTACTTTATTCAGTAAACTGTTAATTAATAATCTTAAGTGACGTCGGAAAACGATATATTAATTGCGTACTGGTACGGCGGTGTCAAGTAATCCGACAGTTAAAAATTAATCCATTTCACCGTGTCATTGTATCGTAACCGAACTGAAACAAGCGTGCATAAGTTTACTATTTTTAAAACCCCATTGTTACCTTTGTAAGGGGGTTTTAAAGTTCAAGTAAATTAAAGTTTCTTTTTTCATCCGAATAATTCTGATATATGGCTCTAACTTGATGAACTTGCTTTCGTTCCGACTGTGTAGGCCTATGTCAAAGTTAATTACACGTTAACGAATAATTGACTAGCATATTTTATGATGACATGTTATTGACATTTTCCTCTTGTATGTTTATTAACATATTTCATGTTTCTAGAAAATTATATGGTCGGCCTATATAGTTTTCGCATGAACACTATACTGTAAACACTGTGAATTCGTACCTGTCGACGTGCTGTTTCTCTGTTGTCACCCACTTTTGAGAATTAAGATACATCATTCCTGGACAAGTACACTACTGACTGCTATAGCTATGTCCAGTCTAAATAATTAAGAGCGTTAACAAACGCAGCAATCAGAGCCAGTGCCGTGAACGAGGCTAATGCGAAGTCCTCTCACCCAGTGACAGATGGGCGATAACGCTGTTATTGCCGCGCGCTCATTGTAGGTACTTTTGTCTGCATTATTTAACACAGAGGTGTGATCAGTGGTGCCATAACCTCACAGTATCTACTTGAGAAGTCCCGGATTGTGTTTCAGGTAAGTAAGACTCCATCTATACCTTGTTCTTCAGAGTTCCCTCACAAACTGGCAGTATGGAGTGTTTCTGTGACTCCGGAAACCCTTTGGGAAATACATTTTGAATGGTAAATTAACTTTCTAAAGCCTTTCACTGTTAATTGAGATTTCAAAGGAGTATCTAGACTATCACTTATGATAAATTAGCTTTCACATTGTTTAATGTTAACTTACTTTTATATTTCAGGCCAAAAATGAGAGGAACTATCATATTTTTTATGAAATGCTTGCCGGCCTTCCTGCACAACAGAAGCAGGCGTTGTATCTTCAGGAGGCTGAAACATATTACTACCTCAACCAGGTGAAGTGCATGATGCATGAACCCAACCTTTAGGAACCAGAAACCAGGTGACACTTCAGCCAAGTTGAAGGCCCTTCAGTATATATCCTGGCACGGTTTCAAGCAAATCTGGAAAGAAAAAATTATCAGAAATCTCATAATCAGGGAAATGATTCAAAAATATACAAGAAAAGCAGGAAATTTGAACAGTTAGTTGGCCTCGGTGGAATGTTATGGGTTACTGGTTGTCTTTAGTGACACACAGCAGCCCAAGAACATTTCTTAGAGCAGGACTCTGAAGTGTGGTGTGACTCCATACCATAACACCCTCCCCCTACCACCACCATCACTGTAGGGGGGCAACTGTGAGATCCCAGGAAAGAGGGACGGGGAAGACTTTCGCAGGATCCTCAGCGCCATGGAGATACTCAACTTCAGTGTCGAAGAACAGAACAGCATCTTCAGGGTTCTGTCTTCCGTTCTCCACCTTGGGAACGTGTTCTTTGAGAGATATGAGGTACCCTGACTCACCCGTGACTAGAATTTGGTGATCAGTGGGCATTGTTGACACACCACAGCACACAAATGTGTCCTCTGCATTTAACCCATATGTGACATCGTGACAGAGCAGGGGGCAGCTAATTCAGCGCCCGGGGAGCAGTGCTTGGGGGAGGTACCTTGCTAATTCAGCGCCCGGGGAGCAGTGCTTGGGGGCGGTACCTTGCTAATTCAGCGCCCGGGGAGCAGTGCTTGGGGGCGGTACCTTGCTCAGGGCACCTCAGCTGTGGGAGGACCTGGGATTGGGGATGGAGATGTTTTTGGGCGTGTCTCCCCTGCAGGCTGATTCCCAGGAGGCGGCTACTGTTGTGAGTGCGCGGGAGATCCGTGTGGTGGCCGAGCTTCTCCAGATCTCCCCAGAAGGCCTGCAGAAGTCCATAACCTACAAGGTCATGGTATGGACCGGCATCACTGTCATTTTTTGAAGATGTTCGCAAACCTTTGGTTGGCGGCTAAGCGGGTTGGGACACTGTGCCTGTGATCAGAGTGATTTCACCGTTGGGACCCTGAGCAAGATCCAAGATTCTCACTATTTTATTATTTTATTAGAATAATTTCTATCACTTAACATCTTGGGCTAGAGTTAGGAGTTTCGGTTTGGCATCCGGCGATGGCTGAATGAAAGGGTTAGATGAAATAAGTGATGACTTCTCACTTGTCTACGTGAACTACTGTACACTAGTTGTATATGTAGATGTATTCTGCCATTTGCAAAATGCAAAGGGTAAGAGCACATTCAACACTGTCCACATCCGTAGATGGAGATAGTCTATTGTCGATCACCCCCATACTGAGTACTGTACTATCATTCATGTTTGGGGCTGTGTGCCAAGACTCCCCACCATTGGCTGTGTTGACCGTGTCACTTCCTTTGCCGGCCCACTGAATGAGTCAACGGTCGATACACTTTGATAAGTCGCCTGTAAAGCAGCGACAGTGAAAACAAAACCTCAAACCATGCATATAAGCTGTAATCCCCCCTGCCCCCAGGCTGAATGACAGCACAGGTAATAATACCCTGGGGTAATTATAGCCAGAAGGTTGGGGTTAAAAAGAGAAAAGGCTGAAACTCGATCGGGGGTTACCTGGGATCTCCTTTACAGTACCACACTTCTGAGACTTTGCCAGACCACATGTACTTACCTGCTTTCATTAATCTCAATAGTTGTGGTTGGAGCCTTTACTTTAACTGTTAGCTATTGCACTTATAATAATTATCGCTATCAGTTGCTTAGGAATTTGTTGTGTCTCAGTTTAACGTGTCTATTCTGAATCCAACATACTATCACACTATCAAGAGCGGCTCCCAAAGCTCTTGTTGAGTATCCCCAGCCATTCCATATATTTGTCCCGTTCCATCACTGAAAAGTCTGATTAATCAAATTATTGTCAAGCTCATAATTGGATGAAAGGGGTGTGTTGAATTTGGGAACCACCAATCCATAATTACTAGTTTAAAAAGCAAATGTGGTAACATTTTACTTAAAGCTATTATAATGTATTATGAATGTATTTATATGGCATTATAGATGGGAGCTTCATAGAGCATTCATAATGCATAATAAACATGGTTATAATGTTATTTTTTTATAAATAGTTAAAGCCATGTCTGTAACACTTTATGAATACATTATAATGCATTATGAAGGTCTCTATAATGCATTACGATGACTGCTTTAAGTAAAGTGTTACCCAAGTGTCTTCATGTCAATGATACATGAAGTGTAAATCACTCTATGATGCATTACAAAGGCTGAGAACGTGTACAGTTTCTTTTTCCAGCATCTTGGTCACATGACTACCTGCTGCATTGTGTGCACTCATCCCTTTCATTGGCAGTCAAGTTCACATTTCCTACTGCTTGGGCTCCAGCCACAACTCCAAGATCTGGCACATGGTTTTGTATTTGCTGTTTCTTTCATTCCCCATCTAACTGTCCCAAAGCCCCATTTGAGACTTGGGCTAACAACATTTTTCTTTGTCTGTATCAACATGATCTTGTGCTGTTTAAAGCTACTTAACTGGAGAGGTTTCAGTCTAGCATTCATCCCTTGAAATGCACAATGGAATTTTAATCACAAAGAAGTCTCTCGTCAAAGGGGCACTTGTGACATCACGCAGAGGGCCGTGGGTGTCATTGAGTTTACACTGGTCATTAGGGTAATAGACACTCCATGTGTAACTAGAGAGTGTCACAGTCAATGATAATTCATTTAAAGCAGCTGGATTAGGTGAGTGCTTTGTGGTAGAAGGCACATTATACCCGATAAAATCTTAATGCCGATTGAAGTAAAGACACATTCAGATGAAATAAAGATATTATAAAAATTATTTGCTAACGTACGGTATTTCATTTATTTTTGTATTGTGCTGCATAATTGGGAAATTCATGGAAGACAGTGGAGGGGAGGAAAACATAAGATCTGTCAGACCATGCAGGCATAAATTATGGAGTGGAGGGGGTTGTAACCCCCCAATAATCAAAATCACCTAATACAACCTCCTGGGCCCCCTTAAATGGGTGGAGACCTCAATCCCCCCCCCACTACTCAACCCAAAGTTATGCCCGTGGTTCAGACTCATGTTCACTTTCCTGCAGGAAACGATGAGGGAGAAGATATTCACTCCTTTGACTGTTGAGAGTGCTGTTGATGCCAGGTGAGTGCATGCCAGTAATCCCAGACTGACCAGTGGGTGCTATTGTGGCTCAATGAGCAGTGATGTCTTCTTGGTGTGTGGAGTTTGCACGTTCTCCCTGTGTCTTGCTGGCTTCCACTTGCTGCCTGAGCTCCTTCCCACAGTAGAGACACACACAGTTTGGTGAATTGACACAATGTTAATTTCCCATAGAATGTGAGTGGTATATTATTCAGGATGTGCCCATTTCCACCTGGGATAACTTCCAGGAGTTCTCCCCCCCCGATAAGTAGCTGAAGGGCGAATGTCAACTGAAGCTGTTAAGATGGAGTAGTTTATTTATAGGGACAAAGTAGGACCCCCCCTAAGGGAAACCTGCAACCCTAACCGCTCTGGCAGATGCTAGTTTTTATAAAAGATATTTGTCATTTGAGGGTCGGGTAAATACGTGTGATGTGTTTTTCTTCTGTGGGACATTCCAGAGATGTCATTGCCAAGATCTTGTACGCCCTCCTGTTCAGCTGGCTCACAGACAGGATTAACACGCTGGTTTACCCAAAAAATGAAGCATTGTCCATCTCCATCCTAGATATCTATGGATTTGAGGTATTTCGTGGTGTTGGCCTTTTACCAGCAGCAGGTTATACAAACACCTGGCTTTATTTACATGGTATTTTTTCTCAGTTGATCTTTTACTGCATGCAAACAAGTGTGGACAGTACAAAAATTTGCATTCTTATCTTTCAGGACCTGGCTTTCAACAGCTTTGAACAGCTTTGCATTAATTATGCAAATGAGTATCTGCAGTTTTTTTTCAACAACGTAATATTTAAAGAAGAGCAGGTAAGCATTCCGTGCTGTATGTAAACCCTGTTGGCTTCCACTGCGGTTTTGTCACATTGATATTTTGGAAGCGTATATCTCTCTTCTCGATACAAGGATGAATACATCAGAGAACAGGTCAGCTGGCAGGAAGTGTCATTCACCGATAACCAGGACTGTATTGACCTGATTGCCGCAAAGCCTCATGGGATACTCCGAATCCTTGACGACCAGAGTTGTTTTCCTCAGGTATGTTGGTTTTGTTGGAAAGGCCACTAAGTAAATCAGCTGTTAATATAAGACTATTTTTAAACAAAAGTATAATAATATGCGGCAAGGATAAAGCAATACTTTTCTAACACAGCTGTCCTGTTACTAGGCAACTGACCACACCTTTCTTCAAAAATGCCACTATCACCATGGCAACAACTCCCTGTACTCTAAGCCAAAGATGCCTTTGCCCGAATTCACTATAAAGCACTATGCTGGCAGAGTCACCTATCAGGTACTGTGTATAATGTGGTTTTGTCTCACTGTTTCGGTTTCCACCAATCTTATGGTTTTTTTTTGTCACAAATTCATTTCAGGTCCACAAGTTTCTGGATAAAAACTTTGACCAAGTCCGTCAGGAGGTCCTTGAACTCTTCATTCAAAGCAAGAATAAGGTGAGTGGCAGAGGTTCCCGAGGTGGCCGTGGGCACACACACGCCAGCCTTGTGGCCACGCGCGGGACACGCCTCTTGCTTTCCAGATGGTGGCCGCCCTCTTCTGCAGTCATGCCCAGTTCCTCAGCCAGCAGTCCCACGTTCGGAAGACGAGTACCGTGACCCGGCGCTACCAGCCGCCCACCGTGGCTGCCAAGTTCCAGCAGTCCCTCCTGGAGCTGGTGGAGAGGATGGAGAGGTGGGGGGTGTCCGGCGGGAGGGGTGCATAGGAGGCTCCTTAACGCCATTACTGCCTATCACCCTGATATCCGTCACCCTCTATAACACAACCTGTCCGCCTCCCTTAACAGGTGCAACCCCTTCTTTGTGCGCTGCATAAAACCGAACAGCAGGAAGGTATGAGAGCCCCCAGCATGCATTGCGGTGCATAGCACGCCGCCCATCTTCTGACTGCATGTCCGCGTGTTGAAACAGGAGCCGGGCATATTCGAGGTGGAACTGGTCGCTACTCAACTCCGCTATTCTGGGATTTTGGAGACGATCCGCATCCGGAAGGAAGGCTACCCCGTCAGGCTGGCATTCCACACATTCCTCTGCAGGTGCTTCCCTTCACGGCTGACCATCTCCGTGATATAAACCGTGACTGGGAATAGTGATCCACTGTCGGTGTAGCTCTAGGCCTTCATCAGTGTGTTTCCGACAGTTTGAACAGCTGCATATTTACAACAATCCTATATAATTCATTAACAGGCAGTTAAGGTAGCATTCAATCGGTGCCAGTAATAAACAGCTGCTACTATCTATATGAGGGCAATATTTGGTACACGCCACCATGACTCGTACCTTTGAAGCAGTCATTTATTGGTGTTGTTGGACTAAATTCTGATTGGCCCATGCCTCTTTCCCTGATTGGTTCTGCTATCAGGTACAAAGCCCTACTGGGAATAAAGCAGCCACCTCCCCCGGAGGGTGAGAACTGTGTTCTCATGCTGAGGAAGCTGTGTCCTGTCAGGGCAGGCCAGTACCAAGTGGGGGTGACCAAGGTGGGTATCAGCCTGCTATATGGACAAGCTTCTGCTGTAGCTTTGATGCTCAGATGGCGTGTGTCTGCAGCTGTTCTTGAAGGAGGAGGTCTACCAGCTGCTGGAGAGCAAGCGGGACCGAGTGCTGCATGTGGCTGCCCTCACGCTCCAGCGCTACACACGGATGTTCTTTGTCCGGAGAGGCTTTGTCGCCTTCCGCAAGAAGATCATGTGGCTGCAGGCCCATTGCCGAGGATACCTCACTCGGTAGAACCTTCTCCATCAGTCTAAAAGTCTGTTAGATGTCTGGACACGCCAAGCCACAAAGGAGAGTGATAGAGTGTTGCATCACATGGCCTGGTCACCTGATCTAAACATGGTAGAAATGGTTTTGGAGGAGTTTGACCTGAGTGTGAAGGAAAAGTGGCCAATGAGTGCTCAGCATAGGTGGGACCTCCTTCAGGTCAGCTAGAAAACATCCTAGGAGGCCACCTCATGAAGCTGACCTATAGGACACAATAGCTAGTCCCAAGAGCAATTGGGGTTAAGGGCCTCGCTCAAGGGCCAAATGTTGAAATCACTCTGCCAACCACAGGATTTGAACCGGCAACCTTCTGAGTCGTAACCTAAAGAGCTGCCCCCCAGAAATTAATTTCTTAATTAATTTTTTGTGTGTCCAAAACTTTTGACTGGCACTGTAGGCTTTTCTTATTGCTGTGTTTCCCGCAGGAGGCGTTACGAGAAGATGAGGGCAAGCCTGGTGAAGTTCCGCTCCCTGATTCTCATGTATATCAGCCGCAAGAGATACATCAAGGTACAGGCCCTGGGACACCGATTCACTCATTCATTCAATCCCCATTTGCTCTTCTATTAGCTGAAAATAAGTTCCCACAATGACGAGGATGATCTTGTTTATGGAATTTGTTACAGATGAAATTTGAGGCCAAGAGATTAGCTGAGGAGGAAAGGCAGCAACGGGAAATGGTAGCCATTTTGTTTTGTTTTTTGAGTTCCTAATATTTTTGTTTAAAATTTCCAGTAGATGTTTATTTTAGTTGGTGGTGTCCCTGATGTTCACGCGCAGGAGCTGACGAAGCGGGAGGTGGTCAACGTTACTCACCTGGCCATTCCAGCTGAACTGGCAGGACTCTTGCAGACTGTTGCAGGTAGATGGTATTACTTCATTGACATTATTCTGAAACAGCATTGCGTATCACCCAACCCAGTTCTTTTTATTGAAACAATTTACCAAGGGCTACTGTAGGATTTGAACCAACCTGGTGGTTATGAGACTTAGCTCACAAACACCGATGTTCCTATGTTTCTTTGTCAGGGGGCAGGGAGATGCACTCAGAATGCCTTGCCCTGGTCGAAGCCCCCAGGGTTGAGGTAGACCCTCAGCTCACCCTACCACTCGACATCAACAACCATCCTATCTCCAAATATGTCCAAATTCACTTTAGGGTAAGATGTGACACCACAGGCAGCAGCATGCATATACTTGCTATTCATGTGCAGCATTAAAACTGACTAAGAACTAATAAGTTCAATCTAGCTACCGCCTTGAATGTGGCTTAGAGACTTGGACCTGCATCTGGTCTTTGTATGTAACAGTCTTTGATTTGTAGGAGCCCAAGTTTGGCATGTTGATGGCACCACTTGAGGCCCCATTGACCCACGTACAGGAAGACTTACGGAAAGAGGCCCTCAGCGTCTTCATCATGGTAAGATCCTCATTAGCGGTCCTGCTGCTTGACCTTTTCCTTTGTACCTCCTGGTCAGTGACCCAGTTGTCTCTGTTGAAGGTTCTGAGGTTCATGGGGGACCCCAACCTTAATGGGGCCCAGGAGAATATGTTTGGGAATTACATTGTCCAGAAGGGTCTGGCTGCGCCAGGCTTGAGAGATGAAATACTGTGTCAAGTCACCAATCAGGTCTGCAGGAATCCCAACCCATCCAATGCAGAGAGAGGTTGGCTGCTTTTGCTGACCTGCCTGAGTGCCTTTGCACCAACACAGTCTCTGGAGAAGTATCTGCTCAAGTAAGGGATGGAGTCAGATGGGGGTTCTTCAGACACTGGCTTGATGTGCTTGACAACACTTGGATGTTTAATGCTTTTCTCTCCCTAAGGTTTGTCTCAGACTATGCCCAGTATGGTTACGAGACACCCTGTCAGCACAGGCTCATACAAGCCATGCAGAAGTCTCGACTTGGCCCAGAGGCTGCAAGGACCCATCCATTGTCTTTGTTGGAGTGGACGGCCAGCCGGAAGAAAGCAAGCATGGTGCTTCAGGTTCACTGCTTTGACGGTGAGTGTTGATGTTGCCATTGTGATATTTTTAAGCCCAGTGCCTTTCCTTTAAGGTTCAAAGCTTCTAGAGTAATTACTTTGTTTTGTTTCAGCAAAGGATTGATTTTCCCCTGCAGTGTCCAGATTGGGACATCTCTTTCACTTCTTGTTTTCCATGTCACCAGGGTCTTCTTTCCTGTGTCCCCTTCACTGCTGGACTAGTGGGGAAGACCTGGCAGGAACCATCCTACAGCACAGGTTAATTATGCAATGTGTAGCATAGCATGGTGTACTTAGCCCATGTAGCCTAGCATAGCATGGACCACTCTGCTGTGTAGCATAGCATGGTGTACTTAGTCCATGTCGCCCAGTATAGCATGGACCACTCTGTTGTGTAGCATAGCATGGTGTACTTAGCCCATGTCGCCCAGCATAGCATGGACCACTCTGTTGTGTAGCATAGCATGGTGTACTTAGCCCATGTCGCCCAGCATAGCATGGACCACTCTGTTGTGTAGCATAGCATGGTGTACTTGGCCCATGTCGCCCAGCATAGCATGGACCACTCTGTTGTGTAGCATACTGTAGCATGGTGTACTTGGCCCATGTCGCCCAGCATAGCATGGACCACTCTGCTGTGTAGCATAGCATGGTGTACTTAGCCCATGTCGCCCAGCA
>JAODKF010000050.1:17046260-17077015 GCA_026779585.1 Mormyrus proboscirostris | reverse complement strand
TCAGTTTGAAAGTAGTTTGTAAAACCCGAAGTAGCTCAAAGTGTCCTCCCTGACATGGATTATCTGGTCACCCTAACTTAGCCCATGTCGCCCAGCATAGCATGGACCACTCTGTTGTGTAGCATAGCGTGGTGTGCTTAGCCCATATAGTTCAGTATAGCATGGATCACTGTGCCTGTGCAGCTTAGCACAGCATGCTATACCTTGGTGAGCAGTATGTGTCTTTCATGTGGATGCTTTGGATCAGCCTTTTCTCCACATACGCTCCCTATAGAGGTGTGGAGGATAGCTGGAGGGGCTGCTCCATCCTCATGAAGGAGCACAGCCAGTGGGTGGAGCTGGCAGGCCACGACTACGTGCTAGACCTCGTGGCCGACCTGGAGCTGGTACCGGAGTTCCCTAGGCAGAAATCCCACTTCATTGTCTCGTCGGAGGGTCCATCCCAGGGCCGACCCCGCACCAGCCTGTAAGTGACACCCTCCCTTAAGCCCCCCCACCAGTCTGGCCAGCCATGGTTCATGTTTTTGGCAAGACACAAGGCATGTTTAAGAATAAGGAAGACCCTGAATAGAAAGCCATTAGCATCTAAGGTTAGCCCCAAAACATTGTAGCCAACATCTTGGGCACCAGAACATTTTATCTATATTTATACGAAGGAGTATTTAAACCTGCACATTTAGATGAACACTAATACACATTGCACATTTTTGTAAATACCAATTTACTTGCTGTAATATGTACTGATTACTCTTTTACTGTATTTTAAATCCTGTTATATTCATATTATTTTAATTTAAGTTTTGTCTTGTCTTTGATTTTATGCAACAACACTGCCAAGACGAATAGTACATGTAGGTGTCCCTAGCCAATAATCTGAATGCTAATTCTGAACTCTGATGTGGTTAAGCCTGATTACCCACACACCAAGGTCCCTAAGTTAATCGTTACTGAACAACATTTCCACCTCTAAGTAAGTGAGAATTACTGATAACTGACTGTTCCAGGAACGGAAGACGAAGTTTAGCTAACTCCTGTCAAATGTAGGGTGTTACTGAATGAGAATACAACTGTCTATGGTCCAATTGGGTGGTCATCTTTGCTCAAACAATGACTGTCATGTGATCATTGTATTTTGATTCCTATCCTGACTCACTAATCCCACACGTTGACCTTGGCAGGGCCCTCTTTGGAAGCGGCTTTGAGTCAGATGAGGACTCTCCTGTCCAGCAGGACCTGCCTCTACACAGTGGCTTGGACTCCAATGGATTCTATGGCCATGGTGAGGTGCTGGAATGGGGACATGGACATATTAGTGGTATACTGGTCTCTGGAAGATTCTGCAAAAATATGGGGTCACTGAAAAACTGTGCAATACAGCTGACTTACTCTGTATGGACAAACGTACTGGGACACTTGGCCATTACATCCACAAGGACTTTTATGACATCCCACTCCAAATCCATAGACATCTATGTGGAGTTGATCCCCTTTGCAGCTATAACAGCTGCCACTCTTCTGGGAAGGATTTCCACAAGATTCTTGAGTGTCTGTGTGAATTTTTGCTCATCCATCCAGAGAAGGTCAGGCACTGATGTTGGGCGTGAAGCCCTGACTCAGAATCTGCTCGCAGTCTCAGTTCTGGTTCATCTCACAGGTGTTTGATGGGGTTGGGGTCAGGGCTCTGTGCAGGCCAGTCAAGTTCTTTCACACCAAACTCACACAACCATGCCTTTATGGGCCTTGATTCGTGCACTGGGGCACAGTCATGCTTGAGCAGAAGCCTTCCCCAAACAAGTGGCGAGCTTTACACCAGTCCATCCGACGCTTGGCTTGGTGATGTGAGGCTTGCATACAGCTGCTCAGCTATGGAAGCCCATTTCATGAAGCTCCCAGCTCCCAGTTTTTGCTGGGGTTAATGTCAGAGGAAGTCTGGAACTCTGCAGTTACCGAGTCAACAAAGCGTTGGTGACTGTTACACACTATGCGCCTCAGCACTCTGCCACCCCAATCTGTAACTTTATGCTTCCGCTTTGTAATTTTATATACCTGTGGCAATGAGTCTGAATGAAACACCTGAATTCAATGATTAGCAGCACTTTTCCACTGCCACCAACAGCCAAGCCGTACCTGGTGGTTTCCCATTGTAAAGTAGGCAGGGTGTACCCAAGCCGTAACCACACTGACATTGCCTTACTTACCATCAGGGCCGAAAGAGTGACCAAACCAAGCTGGTTGTGTCATCACCATCTGATTGGTTGAAATGTACAGAGATACCGGTGTTTTGCGCATGGATTATCCGAAGGAAAAAATGTGTATTCTATATATTAGTAATTATTAGTAGTATGGCACATTACAATGTATTGATGCATTCATGATAACATGAGCAGCGTGGTGGCTCTGAGGCTAGAGATCTGTGCCAGCAACCAAAAGGTTGTTGGTTTGAATCCTGTGAATTCCAGGAGTGATCCTACTCTGTTAGGCCATTGAGCAAGGCCCGTAACCTACAGTTGCTTCCTCCTGGGTATGATGTTGATCTACATCCAGCCCTGCTAGCAGGTTCTCCAACTTTAATGGAAAATTTCTGGGTTGGTAGCAGGATTGGCACTTGAGCCGCTGGGGAAAAAAACTCACACTGTTCCATCCAGACTAGAGTGGTGCTGAGGTACGACCTGCCACACAGCTGCACTCAGGTTCTCATGGTGCTGGGTGTGGCACTGCAATGTAATCAGTGCAAGCCCCTTACCTCTCCTCTCTCTGACAACTCAGAACTTGAAAATTTCTAATGTCATATTTAAAAAAGTACCATAGAACATCTGCACAGAATGAATTTGTAATGCAAATTTACATGAGCAAATACTAATTCCATTAGTGTTTGATACTTGCATAACATGGCAATTCTCAGACACTTGCTAGTGGAAATTTGTACACGGAAAAATAAATAATTGCGCATAGTAAATCACAATGTACACTGTGTGAACAGTAAATAAGTATCTCTCTGGTTTTAAGTCACTGTCGCTCAATGTTTACCTTTCAGTGGAAAACTAAAGCAAGCTGGAACCGCACTATAAATAGTTCAGCTCAGGTACAGCTTGGTTCTTGTATGCCAATAGAAAAGCATCATAAGCGGTATTGATGCCTGGAAATGGTGTATTCCTTACTGTATGGACTGCATTACCCATAAGGCCATACTGTGGTCTTCTCTGTGGCCTCTCCATACAGAGTCTGACAGCTTCACTGAGACTCCCAATCAGAAGGGCATGGACCGGTATCTCGACAGCCTCTTCGACCCCGTGTTCTCAGACGGCGGTGGGGTAAGACAGGCAGTTAATGTGCATCACTTAAATACAGAATCTGGCTACTCACCAATATGTTTGCAACTATTGCGTTTTAACATGCATTAAATGAGTTTTAGAAGGCCAAAAGTAGGGTCAGAGGTGAATAGTTCAGACCCAGAAAATAAAAATCCAAGATTCTCTGTCATCCAACCAGTTGAATATAAAGAGTCACAGTTTGATTGAAACAAATTATAGTCTGGATTTTTTCCTTCTTGGACCTGAATTAACGGTTAAACTTTCCCTGGGAATGAAGTTTGGCTGAGGTATTTGAATGTACAGGTTGCTTGATCTTGTGTTCCTGGCATATGGCAGTTTGCACAGTTCAAGGCCTGTGACCAACTGAGGCCCAGTGGGGAGGAGGTGGGAGCGATTAAATTACCCCGTTACCATAATTCCCGTAGCACAGAGGCCCGTACATTCCTTCTGCTGAACATTCATTTGCTACCTATTTTTTGTGGGTGACCTTCTTCTGCTGACCGGGCACGAATAACAGAGGGAGCTTGTTTTTAACCAGAAGCACGCATTACACACCGTAATGTCCAGGACCGTGACCTTTAATGACAGTAAAGTATACAGTCACAGAGTGCATGGGCGCAGATAGTCCAGACAGTGTGGTAAGTGTGCACCTGAGTTTTTGTTATGCTTGGATCCTCCTCACAGCCCGGAGAGCAGGGGGATAAACGCTAACTGGGGTCGCCCTCACTTAAGGGTAGTACGGTAGTCCCTTGTGAGGGAGATTAATTTTCACCCAACCTCCGAGCCGTGGGGAGTCCACAGGCTGACGGTTACTCTACGTAAGTTACTCTACACTCCATCGCGACCTCCTCGCTTGTCTCTTCATCTCTCTCTCCTTTGCAGGACCCAGAGAAGTCCACCAGCATCTCCAGCAGGATGAAAGGGGGTGGGGGGGTCGGAGCAAGGACAGGGGGGAGGACCCAGCCCGGCGGCCGCGGACACTACCCCCCAGGACTGCAGCCTGGAGGTGAGCCCGCCGCCCAGCAAGCTGGTCCGAGACCTTCCCACACTTAGCTCTCTGGCTCATGGACCAGGATGCCTGTGGTCAAACTGGACATGATTCCTGTCATCAGGAACCAAGCTGTTGTGACAGACAGGTAGCTGTTAGATCGCTGTGATTCAGGCAGCATGTTTTTCTCCTTTATCCTGTTGCTATAGCAGGCGGAATGACAATATTGAGTGTAAAAAGAACAATGACCACCCCTCCCCTCATGGATAATTGAGTGACTATCCTATGCACCCCCATGCGAGGAGCGTCTGGAGCTTTGACGGACTGTGGGCCCCCTGCCGCTAATCCGAAACCTGACCCACATGCATTTCTGAGCTGAGGGGGGATTTATCATGCTGTGAAGCTGGTTTTTATTTGAGTGCTAATATTTACAATCATTAAAATCATGCAGTTTAAAATGACATCATTCAGATCTGGTTATTTTCTCCAGCTTTGTGGGCAGTTGGCGCTCTTGAGGGTCCTGCTAACTTGCCTGACTGACCCACAGCTGTGCAGGTCCTGCCTGTGAAGGGGACCATGGTACCAGGGGTCAACCCGGTGCCACCCACCTCTCGCACTGTGGAAGATACACCGGCCACGCCCCCTACACCGGCCACACCCCCCACATCGGTGCCACGCCCCGGGCCCAACCCCACACCGGCCACGCCCCCCACGTCGATGACACGCCTCACGTCAGCTGAAGAAGAGATTCCGCCCGCCCCAGCGATGCCGCCCTCGCCAGCGGTGTATGCTATGCCACCAATGGGCACTGTACCGGGAATGCCACCGATGCCAGTGATTCCTGTGATACCCAATGTGCCGGGTATGGAACACATAACATATGGCTGTGACCCTGTGCTGCTCTATGGAACACGGATGCATGGATGACTGTCTTTATCTTTATATTAATATATTATATTATATTAAGTGGCGTTTTTTCACTCAGACAGCAAAACAAGGATTAGACATACGGTTTTAAGTACGAGGACTGGGGAAGGTTACTTTGTTTTTCCTGTTCCTTCACAGACACAAAAGGATCTCGTGTGTCAATGCGTAGGTCTCGCTTTTATCCATCTCATCCCGTAGGTGCAGAGCAAAGCGTTCTGGCCCAGCAGCAGCAGGCCATCATCAACCAGCAGGCCATCATCTTGGTTGGTGTCTTTCCCATAACGCTCCCGTATACTTCTCTCCTTTAGCCTCTGTTAGCTTCTGCATACCTCCGTCTCCATCTGTCCGCCAGGCTCAGCAGATGACCATGCAAGCCATGGCCCTGCAGCATCAAATGTACAGCGACCACATGACCAGCCCCGTGAGCGGTCACGTGACCAACCCTTACGTCAATCCCTATGCGAGCCCTCAGCCCCATCACCCACTGCTGACCCCGCTGCCTCGGGCCACCCTACCGACTTCCGTAAGTCTCCACCTGCTTCTAGCCACCGCCCCCTGCCAAGCCATCTTCCTTATAGCTATGACCTCTGACCGCCCATCACTATTTCAGAGCGCTCCCATGGCGGGAAGCCCACTTCGCAGCCAGGGGAGGCCCCCACACCATGGTGCGTGCATCACCTGACAGGAAGTACCCGGGAACATCATGTGGGCAGAGTGCCATAAAGTGGCCAATCTGTGATTTAGGATAAGCACAACCATACAGCCGTGTGCAAATGAACTGAAACAAGTTGTCGCGTCTATATGCAGAGAGACTGACCACGGTTAAGACGGACATCACAGTCACATTCAGTCGTACTTATTGCCATGGGTCTGGATTTAGGACCTGGTGAATTGATAAAAATTGTATGGGAAGAACCCAGGTTGGGGTGCCAATCCATCGCAGGACACACACACCATTCACACCTATGGAGTTTGGCAGCTCCAATTAAGCTCAGCATGGTTTTGGACTGCGGGGGGAAACCAGAGAACCAGGAGGAAAACCCACAACAACACAGGGAGGCACCCAAACCCCAGAAAATTCACCTGAAACACGTGGATGGCAGAAGCAGAGTCATACCACCCAGGCCTAACCTCACCCGAGCAGGCCTGCCAGTCTGTGGGCACAGTGCCTCCTCTGTCCATCCACTCAGGCCTAATCTCACCCGAGTGGGCCTGCCAGTCTGTGGGCACAGTGCCTCCTCTGTCCATCCACTCAGGCCTAACCTCACCCGAGTGGGCCTGCCAGTCTGTGGGCACAGTGCCTCCTCTGTCCATCCACTCTGGCCTAACTTCACCCGAGTGGGCCTGCCAGTCTGTGGGCACAGTGCCTCCTCTGTCCATCCACTCTGGCCTAACCTCACCTAAGTGGGCCTGCCAGTCTGTGAGCACAGTGTCTCCTCTGTCCATCCACTCTGGCCTAACCTCACCCGAGTGGGCCTGCCAGTCTGTGGGCACAGTGCCTCCTCTGTCCATCCACTCAGACCTAACCTCACCTGAGCGGGCCTGCCAGTCTGTGGGCACAGTACCTCCTCTGTCCATCCTCCCAGGCCTAACCTCACCCGAGCGGACCTGCCAGTCTGTGGGCACAGTGCCTCCTCTGTCCATCCACTCAGACCTAACCTCACCTGAGCGGGCCTGCCAGTCTGTGGGCACAGTACCTCCTCTGTCCATCCTCCCAGGCCTAACCTCACCCGAGCAGGTCTGCCAGTCTGTGGGCACAGTGCCTCCTCTGTCCATCCACTCAGCGTACTCTCAGTTACCTGTACAAACCAGAAGGTCCCAGACCACTGCAGGCATGTCTATGTGACAACTTGTTTCAATTAATTTATACAAGGATGTAGTGATTCAGGGCTGAACTTTGATGCGTCAGATTTGAGTTTCAGTACTGGGGCCTACAACAATTGAGTCAGAAAATACAAAGTAATTCTCCATGGTTACTCTTTGAGTTATTGTTACTATGTGGAAAGGTGTGGTCTACTTGGATTATGTCCATGGATGAGCATTTCAGTGTTGTTGTTGCACACCCCTGCCTCCCTCCCCAGCCCCGCCTGACAATGTGGTGAGGTCCTCCGTCACCAACGCGGAGCACATGGAGCCCAGCCACAACATCAAGGACATCATCAAGCAGCACCAGCCTGGCCCGCCGCTCCGGCCCTCCGAGATCGCCAGGTCCCCGCCCGCGCCTCGCCGCTTAGCGCTAACGCCGCCCTCGCACTCCAGTCTTTAACATTTGCTGCCCCCACCCTGGGAACAGGAAGGGGGGGAAGGTGTTCGTGAAGAAGCCGGACCCGCATGACGAAGCTTTGAGCATCCTGAAGGGACAAGTGGACACTCAGCCCCCCCAGGCAAGTAAAACCTCGTAGCAACAAGTGAAAGCTGACATTAACAACCACTTTAGGCATCATCACTGAATCAGCAACTGAGGTAAGCAACAGTCGCTTATCGGAGAGTGGTGTCATTTCGAGGGTTTCATCTGATCTTCACGAGACAGGCCCCCACTGCCCCAGCTCCCACCCTGTCCCCAGCGAAAGCCCCCAAGGACGGTGCCCCCACCCCCACTGCGGACAGGAGCGCCAAGGCGAGGCCCGCAAAAGCGTCGCTACCTGTGGAGTCTGAGAGACCCTCAGCCCCACTGCCAGGTGAGCATGAGAAACTGCCCTCCTGGGTGGATCTCAGCGTCTCAGTCTCACTTAATGCTCCCATAACACAACATGACACTGTATGACATTAAACATCACTCTCCTGCTTATGGGAAGAAATATTAAAAATCCACTTCTGTGATGACATTTTAGCCCTAGCATTTAGTCTAGTTCCTCAATGGATAGCATTGAATGGAGGAGATCTCTCATAACCGTTATTTACGATAAAAATACTGCGTTCATAAAATTGAGAAGGATAAGTCGCGATGTATTTGGAGGGGTGCCGCAGGTGCATTGTGGGTAGTGAGTGGTTGTCACATGCTGCGCATGCAGCGTCTAGGGAGCTGCCGGTGGAGGAAGAAAGCATACAGACGCAGCTGCATCGGTGGAGCAGTGAAGAGCATTACACTTACGTCAATGTGCCCTGGAAGCTCTATCTGCGAAAGGAGGTGAGAGGCCACAGCCATTATAGACCACACCCCCATAGGCCACACCTCTCATCATACCACCAGGCCACAGGCACATTCATTGTCATATCTGTTATGTAAAATGACAATGATATTAATTAATAATCTGTTTTATTTTCATTCACAGGTTTTCTACCCTAAAGACAGTTTTAATAACCCTCTACTGCTGGACCTCATATTCCGACAGGTGTCTCTTACAATGCCGACATATTTGTCTATCTGATGAACAAGGTGACGACTTTTATATGTACACTTTCCCTTCTGGCCTCGCTTGTTTCTTCTTGTCCCCCAGATAGTCCATGACACATTCTCCGAGGCCTGCATCCGCATCACGGCAGAGGAGCGCCAGAACATGAAGTCGCTGTTTGGTAAATGCTGCCCCGCCCCAATCACGCCCCTGTACCCTGTGGATGTGCGGTCGCAGCACTGAACTGAACAGAGTCTGTCTGCTGCCTCCTAGTGAAGAACCGCATCGAGGTGAGCTCAGCGCCGCCAGACGAGGGCGTGAAGAAGAAGGTTGTCGCTACAGCCAGAGACACCTGGGAGATTTACTTCTCTCGCTTCTTCCCTGCGTCTGTGAGTCTCTTCCAGATTCTCCCATTAAAGCCCCACACACACACACAAATAAAACAATCAGGGAGAAACAGCAGCAGTTTCTCACAGAGTGGTGTGTGCACTGTGTGATTCTGCATGACCCCTTGTGACCCCTGTGACCCCATCGTGTCTTGCAGGGCAGCGTGGGAACTGGAGTCCAGGTGCTGGCCGTGTCCCATAGGGGGATCAAGCTGTTGAGGGTGGTGAAGAGCAGTACCTCAGCACAGGAGTCCTTCCGGGTTCTTCGGCCATACAGGTTGCCTGGGGGGGTGGGGGGTACACCCAGAAAACTTTGGTTAAATACTATAAATCAGCTATGAATCTAATTTGGAGCAAAAAACCATCAGCAATACAAAGCTGATGGTTGTCTTGGAGATCACATGCAGTGCTCGTGCAAAAGCAGTGACGGTAAACTTTAAATTGATCTATTTAAACCTATATTAAGTAATGCTTAATAGGAAGCGTCATTAAAATTGCAAAGCCTGCCAATTTTGGTTCCCTGTGACTAAGTAAATGCTCTAGCACAATTTATTGATGGTTTGAACCCAGCAGACTGGCGGTCCTGGCAATATGACGACTGCATGAACATGAAATGCCATGTGGATGATGTACTTGGCACACTGTGCCAGCTTAGGGGTGCAGTGTTTGCATGTTCACTCTGTGTCTGGCTGCCTTTTTGGCAGATCCGCCGATTTTCTCATCCTGAATTGGAGTTGCCTAAATTAACCATATATGTCACTGTACACCCTGCAACGTGTTGTTGGTTCCTGCCTTGTGCTAATTGCAATGTATGAATTATATTATATTATATTATATTATATTATATTATATTATATTATATGCAATCGATTGCTTGATGAATCATTAGTCTAAGGAGTCTATTTCATTTTATCTTCCCTCTTTCCAGCTACACGGACATCATGTTCGTCACCATTCCCTCCAAGAACATGCTTGAGTTCAACCTGACCAACGAGAAGCTGATCCTCTTCTCTGCGAAAGCGCCGCAGGTCAAAGCCATGATCGACTTCTTCATCACCGAGCTGAAGAAGGTGGGCACAGGAACCCCCACCTACCCAAACAAGAAGGCGTCATGCCCTCTGGGAGGATGGCGCTCACGGCCCTTCACCTGTCTGTCTCGCCGTAGGATTCGGATTATGTAGTGGCGGTGCGAAATTACATCACCGACGACCGGTCACTGCTCAGCTTCCATAAGGGCGACATCATCCGGCTGCAGACCATGGAGGGCCTGGAGGAGGGTGAGACATCGGCCCACCATCCACACATGTACCTCAGTGACCTTACACACAGCGGCATGGATAACGGAGCTTTGATAGAGCCCGTCAGGTGTCTGAATGGGTTTGGGCACTAACCGCAGCCGTGACCCGCTGGCTGTTTCTCAGGCCACTACTATGGCTGCATTGTGAAAAAGAAGGTGATGTTCCTGGAGGAGATAAAGAGGGACACCCCTGACTTCGGTGGGTCTGTGTGCGTCTCGCATGCGGACACGGCGTAGGCCTCGCCGCTACCGTTTGCTGTGTCCTCAGGTCTGACTGAACATTATCCAGCAGGAAGTTCTGATTCCTGACGTCGTGCTTTACTGCTGGGCCCTTTTGACCGCGTTTTTGTGCTTGGTGTCTGGTTTAGAGCCTTCCTCTTCTGGATCTCCTCTCTGCATGTCGTGCTTTGGCTGCTTTGTTTTATAAAGGGTGTTACTGAGCCCAAGAGAGTGTTGAGTTTTGCTGAATACCATGTTAACACAAGGGTCTCCATTCTCATCACCTGAGGAGCTAGGAATCTGGGTCTCTGTTTCACGCACGCATTTTCCCATGATACGCCAAGGCTGGAAGTTCGGGGCCGTCCACGGCCGCTCAGGCATGTTCCCTGCTGAGTTCGTCCAACCAGTGGCCGCCCCCGACTTCATCAGCCTACCAGTGGACAGAAAGGAGGAGCCCAAGAACAAGCAGGGGCGCGTGGCAGCATCAGCGGCGGTGGCAGTAGCTGTGGGGTCCACTGTGGCAGCACATGAGTTGGACCGAACCACTGAGGTGTGTAGGGGGGTTGGACGGCAGGCCACTCTTAGCCACTGACTGACAATGTCATGCTATGCATCAAATCTTCCACCACACGTCGATCACTAGCAGGATTGTTGTATTCAATCCCAAGACTCACGTGTGGGCAAAGGATAAATAGATAATGGACGGGAAATTGTCTTACTGGTTTACCTGTAGTGTACTTTTGAAAATAGTCCTGCCGTTGCATTGCTCAATCATCTGTTTTTACATGTAACTGGACTTTTTTCAGTTTTATTCCTAATGACTTGGACTCACTCACTGGTCACTGGACTTGGACTTGAGTACCCATGATTCACTCAGCCACCTTTCACCGCAGAGATTACAGTATTACTGATGATGTAGTACCGAGTTTTTTCCACTAGGTGGCTCCAGCTGCCAGTGAGTACACGGATGCTTATGAAGGCGGCACTGCAGAGGTGGATGAGAGGATGTTACAGGACAGCAGATACAGTATGGTGGAGTTTGCCAAGAAATACTTCAGAGAGGCCCAGGGCAAAGACAGGTCTGCTTTTATTGTTTTTTTATTTTCTATTTTGTTTTTTTGTTTGTCCCTTGTGATAACCCAGTCTGTCCAGGGTGTACCAATGTCTTGAATCTAGTGCTGCCCGCGATAGGCTTCAGGCCACCACCAAGACTCTATATCGCATAAGTAGTGGGATGAATGGGTATCGAAAATAAAGGTGGGCTGATTTCTGCTGTAAATATTTCAATACATCTTTGTCTTCCAGCAATTCATATAAACAGAGGTCTAAGAAAGGTAAAGATTCAAGAGAACCATCAGACATGGTGAAATATTCCAAGGTGGGAGTTGTGACTGACAGACACAGCTTGTGCGTCTTTGAGAAGCACAGCCTGCATCAGTGTTTCGGTTTGCCGTGCTGACAGCTTCGTTTGGGGGGCTGCTTGTGCCATATTATCCCTGTTTGTCCCAACAGTCCCCAATTCCGGAATCTTTGATTGATTTCACTGATGAAAACATGAACAAGGTGGCAGCGGATATTTTCCTGGGTAAGCAAAGGCTGCCGTACTGGTACTTTTCCACTGCCGTCAAGAACCGAGCTGTACCAGAGCCAAACTGCGAAGGAGATGCTTTTCCGTTGTAAGGTATGCGAGCCGCCCCTGCGCTGACATGGGCCCTGCCTGCTAGCAGGTCTGCAAGCATGACCAAATCCAGCTGGTTGTGTCAGCACAGCCTGATTGGCATGGAGACAAGAGAGAGACGATGATCTGCGTCAATATGGATGGTTTAGTAGTGTTGCGCATTGCGATGTATCCATTTTGAACATGAAAATTTCCTGCCTCTTACTTGTTAAACAACAACAGAGCAGAATGGATTCGCAATGCCATTTTATGCATACTAATGCTACTTCCACTAGCGTTTGATGCTAACATAACGCAGCGCTTGTCAGAGATGCACTAAGACAAATGTAAACAGTAAACAAGCGTCTCTTTGGTTTCACGTTGCTGTTGCTCTCCAAACCCAGTAACGCCTTTCCTGAGCCAACCCTTCCGCAGTGGGAAATTAAAGTGAGCTGGAACCACACTGAAACTAGTGTCTCTTCATGGTGTGAGTCTGGTATAGCCTGGTTCATATATGCCAGTGGAAAAGCCCCATATTTTTCTCTTTTATCTGTAATGGAACTTCTATTGGTGGAAGCTTTCATCTCACTGTAAATCACTTATTGTTTTGTGTGTGTTTTTTTCCAGCTGTGATGAAGTTCATGGGAGACTACCCCCTTAAGGGCCAGACTGAGCAGGAGGTCGTCAACACCTTCCTAAGGGTACGGCGGGGACCTTGTTTGCTTTGATACAGCGCTGCTGTTAAGTGGATGATCTTCATTCTTTCCCAACTCCACAGCTTACCGGGGAATACGCACTAATGAAGGATGAAGCTTATTGCCAGGTCATCAAGCAGATAACTGCCAACACCAGCCCCAAAATGTACGCAACGCCGCCGATGCCCTGTGCCCGCCGCCCTTCAGAAAGGCCTGCTGACCCGCACTCTTCTCCCCCCTGCGGTCCGCAGGGACAGCTGCCAGAGGGGCTGGCGCCTACTGTACATCCTCACAGCCTACTACCGCTGCTCCGAGGTGCTGAAACTGTTCCTGCTCAAGTTCCTGCAGGATGTGGGGAGGACCTCCGGCGTGCATTTCCAAGGTGCGGCCCCTGGTGCTTTAGAATTAGAATTAGAATTTAGTCATCAGTGGTCATTGTTAACACACCACAGTACAGCACACAGTGCGCAACAACGAAATAAATTTAACCCATATGTGACTTTCGTGACATAGCAGGGGGGCAACTAATTCAGCGCCCGGGGAGCAGTGCTTGGGGACGGTACCTTGCTCAGGGTACCACAGTGGTGACTTGCTGGTGGGGGATTCGAACCAACGATCTTTCATTTACAAGTGTGTGTCCCTAACTATTAGGTCCCCACTGCCACCAAAAACAAGGTGATATGTTAAAAAGTTTTATATGAGGCAGAAATGTGACATCAATCTGGTGCTGCTGTTGACAGGAATTGCAAAAGCTTGCGAGCAGAATCTGAGGAAGACTTTCCAGTATGGTGGGCGCATTCAGTTTCCAAGTAACATGGAACTCAAAGCCATGGTGGTAGGTCTACTCAGATGTTCTTCCAGCACCCAACCATGACCTCAGAGCTGGCTCCAGTCTTTATTTTCCTTCTCCGTTGAGCTCTGGAACATTAACCGCATGCTTTTTGGGGTTTTTTAGGCCGGCCGGAGTTCCAAGCGGCAGCTCTTTCTCCTGCCTGGAGGCATTGAGCGCCACCTCAAGGTCAAAACTTGCACGGTGAGTCTCTCTGCTCTGGTCGGATCAATGGATGGATGAAGGTATACAAACACTTCAGTTCGTGGAGGTAAAGATATGCACTTCTGCTCAGATTGCCCTAGATGTCATTGAAGAGCTCTGCTACGAGATGGACCTACACAGGCTAGAAGCCATGGATGAATATGCCGTCTTCGTGGTCACTAACAGAGGTGAGAGAACCTGCAACCTCACATTGCCAATCTGCTACGGAAGCTGTCAGGTTAATCCTCCCGCTACACAGCGCGGTGTCCCGTGTCTGCTTTCCTCTGCAGGTCAGAATGTTCGCCCCTTGACCAAGAAGGAGTACATTCTGGATGTGGCGACGGAGGCCGAGCCCATCGACAGCAGCTATAGCTTCTGGTTCCGAAGGGTGATCTGGTGCAACCCGATGAAGTTTGACAACGAGCTCTGCGTCACCATGCATTACAACCAGGTGTCGGCGACCGCTACCCGCTCCGGTGTTGGGACCAAGATAGACATCTACATCGATCGCTTACGCTCGAGCTCACACAGCCACTCTGCATTGTGCAACTCAAATTCCCAGGTTCTCCCAGACTACCTGAAGGCCCTGCTCAACACCATACCCCAGGGGAAGGTCAGCGAGCAGCAGCTCCTGCAGCTGACCAAGCTGGCCGCTTTGCAGCACCGCGCTTCCGACAGTGTCTACTTGCCCACCATGTAGGTCTAAGAGGCTCCTCATCTTCCTGACCTGTAACTGGCATGTTTTGCATCACAGGAATTGGAGGAACTCTGATTCTCCAAGATCACAGAGTCTACAGGCAATCAGGTTGTTTTTCAGTTGGTAAAAGTTTTGTTTCAGGAACTGGGATGAAGGTAACCCTTAAAAAAACGTTAGACTTATTAACACATTTGCTATCTCCAATGTTGCCAACTCTCATGCATCTGGCGTGACACACGTCAGACTCACGCTTCACACAAGAAATATTATGGGAAATCTATATAATTTCATCAAATGCTCTGGGCTACTTTGCAAACCCTATTTACAAGATAATCGGACTGTTACATACATGTAAATGCGTGTGCATGTGTGTGCATATGTGTCTCGAATTAAAAATTTCATGCCAGCCAGCTGACCAAAGAAAGCAGCCCTGTATCCCTGGGCTGCAGAAGTTAGCTTTCATCGTTATGTTAGACTTATTAACACATTTTGTATCTCTGAGCTGTCAAAGTTACCTTTAATCACTACATGAATCTCATTAACACAAGTACGATAACGGCTCTGATGGCCATGTTTGATGATCCTGTGTTGACTCTGTGATGACTAAGTGTTAATGGCCCCCAGCCGGGAGGTGCAGGACTGCATTCCCCCACAGCTCTACGGACTGCAGCGTCCTCAGCAGTGGTTAAACATGGTCACCCAGCACATGCAGCAGGTCCAGGCCCTCAGCCCACACCAGGCCAGGGCCCAGTTCCTGGGTAAGGCATCGCTTCACCGAACTATAACCTTGACTTTTGTCTGTAGGGTCATTCAATCATTCAACTTGCGCGTGTATCATCTGCGTGCTCTGCTGTGCTGGTGTCCCCCCAGGGCTGATCAGCGCCTTCCCCATGTTCGGCTCGTCCTTCTTCTACATTCAGAGCAGCAGCAACAGCGCCATCGTGGCTCCCTGCATTCTGGCTGTCAATCAGAACGGCCTCAACTTCCTCAACAAAGACACCCACGTGGGTCTTGCCCTGACCTCCTGGAGCAACCGCTTTAGGTTCGGCTTCATCTCTAACTACCAGACCTAATAATGCTGATCCTTCACAGGAGGTGATGGTGAAGTTCCCCCTGAAGGAGGTACAGTCCACACGGACCCAGAGGCCAACAGCAGGTTCCAGTTTCCCATACGTGGAGATCATGCTGGGGAACCTAATGACTCAGCGTATATCCCAATTACAGCTGGAGCAGGTAGGACCCTGGGGGTGGCCTGTATATTGCCAAACTAAAACGCCATTGATTTCACGCAGCTTATTCCTCAGTCCCCATGGTTGGCTGAAGAGCAGTCTTCTCTTCCTTCCCTTGTAACTCTGCCCATAGAGTCTGGAGCTCTGTCGTGTCATTGCCATGCACGTGGAGAACCTGCTGTCCATGCGGGAGAAGCGATTGACGCTGCCGCCCAGCGAGATCACCTTACTGTAAGGACAAAGGGGTCCTTCTCAAAGTCAGCCATTCAGACAACGACTCTTCATCCTGGTACATGCATTTATCCAGTGACTTATAAAGTTTACATATGTTTTCCAATATGTTTTTTTTTCCACAAAATAAAGATATTTAAAATAATCAAGTCAATAGTAATGTCTAATTCTTTAAGTGCAACAACACAAGCTGAAAAAAAGCATAGGACCCGTGAAATGAGTTCTTTGGAATATTCAGATGTACCAAACAGTCTCACAAATCCCATAGTTTAATGCTAACGGGTGAAAAGATATATGTGATCTGATATTTAAAATGCAATGTGTTGTATTTATACACCCACCGTGTTTCTATGGATATTTTAAATGCATGTAAACGAATACTGAAATCAATTAATAGCGCTATTTTTGTAAAACATTAAATATTTATATAGAAACTGGATGATCTCCTTTTTTATTCATGCGCGGAACAACCAACTCCTGATCGGAACTCTGACCTGATGTCTAGAGGCACGTGTGTGGATGGCGATCCACTCTCTAAAGTGTATCTCCTCACGAAAGGTTAATAGGTCGCTGCCTATTCGGATGGCCGGGAGTCGAGTATCTAAAGCGGTCGAGTGTTATAAATATAACAACAGCTGCGCAGTCAGTCACCCGGCCAACGTTCAAATAGGATTTCTTTGCAATCTCGATGGTTCTCCCACGTTCATAGCGGATCACACACCTCTTCAGGTCTAACACCAGCAAGAAGCAATTCGGTCCATTAAGACTATGACAACTACATTAATAACAGAATAACACTGCAAAACCATACCGTTTATTTATGACAAAATTACTGTGGATTTCAAAACTCGGTACATTCGAGCTGTCGTGGTCCCATTGCTTTATATCACCGACTGTGAATAGCAAATACTCATCCTTGATAAAAGTTTCTAACAACGCACGCAATACAGAATTCGCCGAGAGTACAACTCCGTAATTCTCCTCCTCGTCACTCCCTTTTTGTATTTACATATTATGATTGACATCAATTCCAACCAATGGTTTTTAATAACGCGCCATATCACTCTGTAATAACCAATCAAAATATTCATAGGGCGTGACATGGGTAGTATTCGCACGTCCTCGGTGACTGTTGTAATGCTTGACAACGGTAAACTGTGCGAAACTAGGAGATACGCTGGGGCGTGCGTAAAAACAGTGACCAACAAGCTAGTTTAATGAAGTGGAGAGAGGTGAGACTACATTACCAGGGATCCACTTTGGGAGGGTCTTTAAACATCTTTCTCTGATTTTTAATTAAACAAGCTGTTGCTATGGATAAGCAAAAGGCGTAAACTGGTTTGTCGGAGCAAGCGCGGTATGCGGCGCATGCGTGGACGTTGCAGTGGGTCACACGAGTTTATTTCTCGACTCTGCTTCTTTTTATGTAAGTGACTGAAACGTAGGACAGGGTTACAAAAGTAAAGCGATACACGCTGTCCTCGGTTTGCCGTTTTCTGTAGTTTGCTGGGTAGGACGTTGCACGTACGTGGAATTTCAGGGATTTATGCGAATGTGTTATTTTAAAAGGATGCTACAGGCTAGCTGAAATACACGCAGAAATAGCGATTGCCTGAGAATAAGGACGCATGTGTTTGCACATAAAGCTTATATGCATCGTTCAACAAATATAGTTTACAGAAGGATTGCTGCTGCGCTCTGTGTCACGTTTGCATTTTGGATGTCCAGGTAGAATAGTTGTCATCGATAAAATGAACTAGGTGTCTGATCAATCAGTTAATGATTCAGCCCTAAAGTCAAAAACATGTGAGTAGATTTCAGTTTTTGCGAGAGGGCTGCTTAAGGAACCGGCGACTCTTTTAGTGCGTGTAAGATGGCAGCAAGTGGCTTCACCGACTTAAGGGAGAAGTTGAAGTCGATGACCCCGCACAGGGAGACCCGTCGCAGCGAAGTTTCGCAGCCGGACTACGGACGCAAGCGGAGACGCCGGGATTCTGACGGCGAGCAAAGCGACAACGAAGAACAGCGGGAGCTGCAGGCGCACCGGGTGAAGAGCTGCGTCAAGCAGGCCAGCATCTTCAGTGCCGAGGAGTGCCTCCGCATCGAGTCCAAAATCGACGAGGTGGTGGCCAAAGCCGAGAAGGGTCTGTACCGGGAACACACCGTGGACCGGGCGCCCCTCCGCAGTAAGTACTTCTTCGGGGAGGGCTACACGTACGGCGCCCAGCTGGAGAAAAGGGGGCCGGGTCAGGAGCGGCTCTACTCCAAAGGCGAGGTGGACGAAATACCGGACTGGGTGTACGAGCTGGTCATCAAGAAGCTGGTCTCCAGCCGCGTCATACCCGAGGACTTCGTCAACAGTGCCGTCATCAACGACTACCAGCCCGGAGGCTGCATCGTGTCCCATGTGGACCCCATCCACATCTTCGAGAGGCCCATTGTCTCCGTGTCCTTCTTCAGTGACTCGGCTCTCAGCTTCGGCTGCAAGTTTCAGTTCAAGCCCATCCGTGTGTCGGAGCCTGTGCTGTCCCTCCCCGTCAGGCGGGGGAGTGTCACTGTTCTCAGGTAGGCTGCACGTGTAGAAAAAAATGAGGAATAAAGATTAAAAGACGATTTAGAGTGTGTTCGTCTAAGGTACAAGAGCAAGTCGTCTTGGATTGAAACTAGAACTTCTGCACTGTTTATCGCTGCCCTACTTGGTGTATCAAAAAAAGACTAAAATGTATGTTATGGTTTAAGTAATAAATTCAAGGACATTTTCACAGCGGTGGTCCATAGATGCTCCTCTGTCTAATTGCAGTGGATATGCAGCAGATGAGATAACCCACTGCATTCGGCCGCAGGATATCAAAGAGAGAAGAGCTGTCATCATACTGAGGAGGTGAGATGTTTTTCCCTCCACGGAAATGCTTGTTGGCAAAACGTTTCCTCATCTCCTCACTGTCGACATCACTGTCGACCAGTGTAGCATTAACAGGAATGATGTGACTTTGTGCATAATTTGCTTTTTTTCCCCTCCAGCTTATCGGTGGCTTAGAGACCTTTCTTGACTGTCAGCATTTCCACTGTGTTTCATAGAACCAAACCGGACGCCCCACGACTGGAGCTAAATCTGGCCGGTGATGAGCTCTTCCCCAGCTTCCCCCCCAGCAGACGGAAGATGCTAAGGGCTAAGCGGTCTCGCCAAAAGGCTGACCCCGATGCGGCACACAGGTAACCTTCCAGAAGTCCTTATCCCTCCCCCTGGCAGTCATGAGACTAACATCCTAACATTCACGTGAAAGGAAAAGTGACATGGGTAACATATGTATTTATTATGAGGCTGACCCTTAACAACGTCCCTGTCTACGACCTGTTCCACTTTCGCGGAGATCCTGAGATCCTTGTTTGATTGGTCCAGTTCTTGAAAGCAGTTGTCCCTGATTCCGTGGCAGACCTCTGGCAGGCCTCAGCATTGGACTCGCTTGGCGTGATGCCGCCTGTTCCTCTTGCAGGCCCCGGATTCTCGAGATGGACAAAGAGGAGAACCGGCACCCATCGCTCGTCTGCAGGCACAGGTCCCGGAGCGATGTCTCCCTGGATGGTGCACGCCGGAGGGTCCGTGATCCTGGCAGGATCGTGAAGAGGGCGAGACGCTGAGCATGCGGGCGCCTAGGCAACGGAGCTCCGTCCACAATTCCCGTTTTTATTTATCTTAGACATCAGGAACCTCAAATCTTGAACTCTGCTGTCCATGACAAACGCTGCTCTGTGCCAGAGGTTTCCATCTATTAGCAGATTCTCTAGAACAGTGTGTCCCAACCCAGTCCTCGGGGAAACCTCAGACAGTCCACGTTTTTGCTTCCTCTCAGCCCCCAGCACACCTGTACCAGGTATTCGGTGTTCCTAATTGGCTGGGAGATGGGACAGCGCAAAAACGAGGACTGGGTTGGGAAACGCTGCTCTAGAAGCCCTTGTCTCAAACTGTAGCTTGACTTTCTGCATGTTTGTTTGGTTTTTTTTTTTTTTTGTCCCCACCCATTATGGTGATGATGTAGCACCTTAGAGTAACCATTCCGGTTAAATTTATGATTTATTTCAATTAGTTAAATCTTTGCACATTAGATATAACATGACTGAACAATTTCGGAAATTGGGGTCTTTCCAGTTACAGAAATTGCAATATAAACCATATGTGGTATTCCTCTTTCTCCCCAAAACCCATGTTGTTTTTTAATTATTATTTAATATTATTATTATTATTGTTATTATCATTTATTATTACCTACTGCTAGTGAGACAACATAAGTTTGCTTATAGTATTGGGGCATATCTGTCTCTCCATATAAAGTATGAGCTATTAGGTATATATTTTCTGTAAGACTCTCCCACTTCACAAATTACTTTTGGAAATGTATAGATTTTTTTTTTAGTCTTATTTAGAAATTGCCATAACAGGTCACTTGTGCAGATTTGCATCTCATTTCAGTGACTTCAGTGCTTTATGCTGTTGAATTACCATTAAGGGGTATATGTATTTTGCATAACAAGTATTGCATTCAAGTCTATGCATTGCTTTTATTGAATTCTGCATGTAAGCGAGGGTCTTTCAGGATCATTCTGAAAGGATTTGCTTGACTTGAGAACGTGGTGTATGTTTGAAGTGCCGGGGAACGTGGGAAGCGATTTTTTTTCGAGGATTTCAAAGGAATTGCTTTTGGAGCATTTGTGTTTATTAATTGCCTGATGGTGTTCGGACTACCACCAACAAAATGTGTTGAGGATAGGGTATAATGCTGCTGCTTCAAGCGATTATTTTGTATGTGTTCACAATGTACATCTGACGTTTTCATTTGTTTTGTTGAGGATGCCGTTTCAGAATGTGTGTGTATACGACTTGGACCGGCGAACGGATATAAATGGATTAATGAAGAATTGGTATGTAATAAGGGAAATGTATTTTTATGTACAAATGCGTCTCATTCTGTTCATTTCTTGTCCGTATTCCTGTAATCCTATCGACACTTGACACCAAACAAATCTTGCTATATATATATTTATTCTTTGTGGTGCCACTCGTTTTAAAAGTCGACAGTTGTGTCATAAGACTCGGTATGACTTTAGTTAGTGAAATTAGTTAAAGCAAAGCAAGTCAAAAGTGACTGATACCCGATGGAAGAAGCTGTGGCAAAATGTATATTTCATCGGTGAATTACTCTGCCCGCAAGGGGGCAATGGAAGGTAAATAGCCAAGAACGCACAGAATAAATACATTTCCAGGGTAATGGAGTATGCATAGTTATTGGATCTCGTAAACATGGTCTCCTAAAATAAAGTAAAATTAAATGTAAATACTACAGAAAACGTAACAATATTATATATTAGGTATTGTAAACAGAAGACTGGCGTCGAATGGTCGGTTTAAATGCCCTCCATTAACAACTATAGTTTTTTTTTCTTTGCATTTAGTCGTATAAAAAATAGTTGGATCCTGCTTTACAGTTCTGGCATGCACCAGGAGCGGCTCGATAATCGGCTTAAAAAAAACGCATCGACGATACTCATAGTGTATCATGTGTTAGCTATCACTGCACTCAAATCTTTCGGCGTTGAACGATCAACTACAAAGATATAATACTATCCTGCGGTTCTGCTTTATTAAGAAAAAAGTCTTTATGCTATCAGACCCGTAATCTATGCACATTAAAGAGCAAGTGCGGGTAACTTAAAAAGCAGAACGTAAACCAGCTTCTGCAGGATTAAACCCAAAGTGGATGCACCTATATCATGCAGTCCTCTGCACTGTTGTTTCTTGTCTCTTTTGCAGGAGATTATTTCCCCCCAAAATGTATTTAATTCAGTCCAAGGATGTGGAAACTGCAAATGTGCCCAGGATTGTGATTCTTGCATTTAAGAACTCATCCTGACCGTAGGCGTGGTTAGGTCGCCGCGGTCGTGTTCCCCGGCTTCTCATTGGCTGCCATTTGCGTGTCCTCCTGACTTCATTGGACAGTGGGGCGCAGCTTTGGGTGAATTCGGAAAAGCAAGGGGGTCTCATCTTGACGTTCTGTTTTGCGTTTAACCGGACCGAGAGTCATTCCCGTCTTGGTCTTTTTTTCTCCTTCCTTTATGCTGCGTTTTTGCAGGTTTTCAATATGATGAAGTTTAGGTTCAAACGGCAAGGGAACGATACCCAGAGAGAAAAAGCGAAACAGGATGTCTTTGCGTTTAACAAGGTACTGTATGATAACAAACTGATCGGAAATACCCGCTCGTAAAGCGCTTGCGTTCGTGATAATTAATTGATAATTACTGATTTTATTGTGATATGGATGTCATCGTCGTGTGTGACATCCTTCACTGAAAAAATGTACAGCCATCAACTAGGATATCTAACCTTAAACGGCTATTACTCAATTGTGCAAACGTACCGAAGTTAATTCGAGCTGGCTGTTAACATTTCTGCTGAAAGCTCAACGCTGAGTTGTAGCAGACACTGATCAAGCATGCGGCAATAATGACGTTTAGGGATTTCACCTTGAAAACATGAACGCACTGACAATAAAATCTGTTGTTACTGCTGACTGGCTTGACTGACGTTGAAACGTCTTTGTAAATTATATATTTAATAAGATTTTGAAAAAACTGAAATGCAGATATTCTGCAAAAAAGCTACCTTTGGTTGTTGGGATGTATGCTGTTGTCGGATTTAAGAATCATCAACGTTACCGTAATAGTTGAAATTAAGTTTTTTCCAGCTTGCTCACGCTTCTGATTTGTAATAATTGCGATGTTTTCTCATAACTGTGCTGTAAAAATTAATATATCATTGTGTAAATGCAAGAAGAATGTTGTGTAGAATGCAATGTTTTTATCCGGAGGGGGTGAAAGTTGGATTAATTTACACCTTCAGTTGTTTATTTTACGCGGGATGTTTATTTTTCAGCCTGGTTCGGTTTAATTCTTACTTCTGAAGTATTTCCCGATGGAGTTGCATGATATCCTGCTTCAAAGCAAAATGGTCCCGTACAGAGACACGGGGCCTAGTTGTTGTACAGCGTGTGGGGTTAGGAGGCCTGGTTGTAGCAGTATTACTGCCCCCCCCCCTTGGTACGCTTTCATCTTTCATCTCTGCTTTTGTTTACTTCTCAGGTGTACCTCTTTCACTTGCTTGATGTCGAGTGGGGGGCGGCATTACAGAAAGCTTTTTATTCCAGTTGGATGTTGTATTACCTGTATTATTTGCTCCTCTGCCTTTTAAAAACGCTCTGTAGACTGGGCATGGCAAATTGTACAGCTATAGGTCATCTCAAAATCCCTTTCCTGTCTCCGATGCTGCATTATTGCAATAAAGAAAGTCTAATATGCTAAAATCTGTGATGTGCCCCCCACCCCACCCTACAGCAGACAGTTGAGCACGGGTTTCCAAGTCAACCCAGTGCCCTGGCTTATGACCCCATCCTACGACTCATGGCCATTGGTACAAAGTCCGGAGCAGTAAAAATGTATCCTTGTTTACTCATGGAATTAGCCTTTCCAGTCTAATGGAGGTCCAACTCCATATTGGTACTTTAAGTGACAGAATGTGCTGGAAAACCCCCGCCCTCAGCGAGAGCATCCCATGAAAAGGTGTGTTGGGAATCTCTATAAACATCTTCTGCACTGGAAAATGAAGTGATGCAATGCTTTAAAAATGTGTGTTTAGATGTAGGATAAAACATTCAGTTCAGTGCACTACATCAGTTTTAAAAGCACTAGATTGGTAATGCTGCACTCTGAATTTGAGGGCTTGGTCATATTGTTCCAGACCCCCCCCTCCACACCCCTCTGCAATCAAGCGGCAGTTTTTTTAGTCAAGCTTGGGTCGCAATAAATGCATCTTGAGTTGGTTTCCATGGCCACCGCAGTAATGGGCCAAGGCCGAGGCACATGGCTTGGAAAGTCATTCCGTGCCGCTGTGTAGCTTCCCACGTCTGGGCTGCATCTGCAGCTTGCACTGGCGTTCGCGCATGCGATGCGAGCATGTGATGCGAGCATGCGATGCGAACATGCTCGAGAAGGCCTTCATTGCTGCGGAGGTGTTTGCCGACCTGCTGTCTAGTCTGGGGGGTGGGTGGCAGAGTAGGCGTAGCCTGCACGATTGTCCCCCAAGTGTTCACCTTTCTAGACTACTGTCTATACCTATTGTCATGTGCTGATCAGAGCGAGGGGAGGTTGGGGGGCGAACTGGGGGTTGAATTGGTCAATATTTAAAATTTTTAATTTGTTCATTTGGTTACCATCCCCAATACTGTAGCTTTCTTGAGTTGATTGACTCCTACTGGGTTGTAATCACCCCCCCCCCCCTCATCCCATCTGTATTTACATGACATTTTGTAAGGATATTTAACTCTGTTGCTTGTAATATCCAGTGCAAAGCGGATTTGCATCAGTGCAATTCGACTGCAGAAGTGTTTCTCGTAACCAGTTTGAAGGACTTGAGCTGTTCCTCATGGAGTCTGCCTGAACATCAGAGGGTCTCCGAGCTCTTGTGCTTTCTACACAGCTATGTTTGTTTGTTTTGTGTTCATTTCCTTAGTATTTTGAAGGGTGTGATGAACGTTGCATTTGTGAAAAACAAAACCTCTGGAGCAGTTTCAGTGCTTTGCTGCACAATAAATCGATTCTGTAGAGGATGATCAGCACCCTGGAAGAACAATGGGATGTGTAGCCTGAGAACATCATCCTGCTGTCAGACTCCTCTGCTGTTCTCTCTCTGTCTGTCTCTCTCACACACACACACAAACGCGCACACACACACCCCGCTGTTTCTGTGGAACCTCCTACGCACCAGTACATTCCAAGAGGCCATACTTCAGGTGCCGAATCATTAAACATTATAACCGCTCTTTTAAAAATTTTCTTTTTCAAATTTCCTCTTTTTTGGCCACTAGAAAGACATTTTATTAAGCAATAGTTCTGGAAAGGGGAGCAGGATTTCATGCTCTGATAGTTTGCTGTTGAGGTATTGGCTTCGACAAGAACAAATGTTTTGAGGGAAAATGTTCAGAATTGAGTGCACTCTGTGCCAGTTCTGTTTGTTTTGGACCTGTTTACCCAAAACGTTAATCTATGTTCCTCTACTTGGGTCCTCTGCTTCTCTATCACCTTCCATGTTCTGACTGCAACCACAAAACTATGCATGGTCTTAGTCTAATGACTCGGGAAATGTAAGGCACAGCCGTGCTTCTCAAATCATTCCTCTAAATCGGTGTTTCCCAACCCGGTCCTCGGGGATCCCCAAGCAATCCATGTTTTTGCTCTGGGAGCTGGGAGGGAGCAAAAACATAGACCAGCTGGGGATCCCCGAGGACCGGGTTGGGAAACGCTGCTTTCCACCCTCAACTTCACTTGATGGAAAATAGTCACTCCAGTTTCATGACCTGATTCTTATTAGTTTATTTTTTTTAATCTGTAACATGCAACAGCACCACATTAGGTCACATGAGCTCTTGTTTTTGTCATGGTTCTGATTCAGCGCAGCACTGCTCTCTGTCCAGAATCCAATAAAAATACATACATCTGTCACTTTGTGGACCAACAGCTTTGTCATTTCAGTCTCAAAGACTTGATGTTGAAAATCAGAACCAATTAATTCCCGTCCGAAAAAAGTATCCAGTAATACTGCTTGTGATTGGATGGGTTCAGCTCAGCTGACTCCTTTGTGCGTGTATAAACGTCAGTGTGATCTTCTTGTGAGTAGAAGGTGGAGGGGTGGTTCCTTCTCCTTCACTGCATCCATGTCAGATATGGTGCACCTGGGGTGGAGTTCGTGGGCCGCCATGTCCCGGGGGGTGCAGTTATACAGATGCACTTTCTCCTTGGTCAGGTAAGCCTCATTTCACCTAACATGGACCAGATGATGGAGAACTTGATCTGAAATAACTTTAAATCCAATAACTTTGTTGTAAAATGAAAGCACCATTGGTTCACAAATGAATTTGTACCCGGCTACAGCGGTAGACGTCAAGAGGGTCCAGTTGTTGATTGACCAGGTTGGTCAGTTTGGCAGTGTGGAAGGGCTGTGGGTAGGCTTGGGGATTGTTGACTGGAAGGTGTGGGTATCACAGGGGCGGCTCCTCTGCCTGCTGGACAAGAACACGCTGCACCTTTGGGAGATTAGCCCAGGAGACAAGGGCTCATACCTGGATAAGATCCTCAGCATCACTCTTCCTGGGCGACCAGGTGTTGAGGGTGTCAGGTAAGTCTCCTTTTCCGCGTTACATTAGGTCATGGACTATGCTTCTATGTTATGGCACTTGGGAATCTGGATTAAGTTTGTGTTTGTTACTCAGAGGTTGCGGGGTCAAGCTCTTGTTGCAGCACTTGTTCCTAGATTTGTGTTGGCCGAATCATACTCTTGGTCCTGTTGTATCCCTTAGGGCCTCCCGTGTGACCGCGTTGCTGCCAACACGTCGCTGTGACCTCCTGTGCATGGGCACGGAGGGTGGGGCTGTCCGCACCCTGGCATTGCCCAGCCTGGCTGCACTGGAGGCCCGGATGCTGCTCCAGGAACAGGTCCTGCAGAGGTGAGTCTCTGGGCGGGCACCGCCGGCCTTCCGTCTCAGCCGGCTGTCTTCCCGAGGATGTAGCTAGTTTGCGACTCTGGCGTTTTTGTCGAAATCAGACCGTGCTAATGTAAACTCCATTATAAGTATCAGAATGTGTCCGGTCGGTGGCCTGGCATAGAACCTCTGACTCGCTCATTGGTCTGACCTGCATGGTCGAGGGCTTCCAGCGTAGACTGGAGTTAATGAGCTACAGCCGGAGATCTGAGCAGTGCCACTGCAAAGCCAAAGTAGAGGGTATGTGGATATTAGCATGTAGCTTCCCAAGACTACCCACAAAGAAGAGAGTACTTGAAACAATAATATGCTTTGTGGTTGAGCGTGTTTGAGTTCGGGAGCAGTGGGACCTTAGCCATCGCTCAGATATCATTTGCAGTGTTTTTGAGAAATTAACCAAAATATACATCTCGTTTCATGCTGATGTGAAATGTGAGTGTTACCCATTGTGTCCTCGCAGCCTGTAATCATTTGTCATCAAAAGGCCCAAGTCTAAATTCTGGTGCTCTCTCTGTTTTTTATTAAAATAAATCTTGCAAGCCTCATGCTGTCAGTTCCAAGGCCAGAATCCAAGCTGCCTGAAGCCTCCCTTAACCATGCTCCCAAAGCGTTATGAGTGGGTGGATACGAACGAGCTGAAGTCACACGTTTGCAAGAATGAACACCAGCATGGATGTTCTCCCGGGGGACGTGAGCGTGATGGCAACCTCTAGCTATGGTCATGGAAGATCTGAGGAAGTTTATGGTGCCCTTAAGCCCTGGAAGCTCCCATGTGCAGATGATTGCAGGAGCTCTTCTCCCGTGGCCGAAGACATGAACCCAGTCAGTTATCCCTGGTTTACAAGTCCCTCTTATTTACTCACAGTGTACCAGATGAGTACAAATGTGGTAGGTCCTTGGGGCCTGTGGAATCCCTTCAAGAGCACCCACGATATCCTGGGAAGGTCCTCGTTGGTTACAGCAGAGGTCTGGTGGTGCTGTGGGACCTGAACACATGGCAGATGGATGCTCTCTTTCTAGGGAACCAGGTAATCTACCCCCAAAAATATGGCGACTCCATAGCTGTCATCAAAGTCGCTTGGTTTTGTCATTTGTTCAAATGGGCTTTTTTAAGCACCCATCTGCTCCTGTACTCACCATAGTCGCTGGAGAGCCTGTCCTGGGAGCGAAGTGGCAGGAACTTCGTCACCTCGCACAGCAACGGCAGCTATGTGTTGTGGGCCGTCGGTGGCAGCAGATGTCCTCCTGTGTGCCGGCCCATGTCCTGTACCAGGCCATACGGTAACTGTCCAGCAGCAAGTGATCTATCTGACATGTACTAGCCATTCTCAGCCTGTTGCTTTGTGGTGGGTAAGGGTAGGAAATGCTGTTTCTTTGATTGTTTTATAATGTACATAGTGGAACTTTTAAACGGGCTATTAAGTCCTATTTACAGTGTGGAGATCCTTGTTAAATGTAGCCAGTCGTGGTTGGTCTTACGTTACATTTGTGTCCATTGCTCCACACCAAACCCTGAGTCTGTCCTTCAGAATATCTTGGTCCGAATCATTCTGAAATATGAGGCTGCGTGAAATCGTTGTGGTGGGTTCAAAGCGTCAGCCGATCTTTTGGAAGGACGAGTGAAGGTTGAGCTCATCCCGTCCACCGCTGGGCGTTCTGTCCGTGGCGTGGGCTGGAGCGGATCGCGGCCTCCGGTGTGTTTGCGGCATACGGAGGGTCACTGAGTAAAAAGCCACGTCCTCCTCTCACTTTCTTCTGCCCTATTTTTTTTTTCTCCAGGCCCCAGCCCGTGCAAAGCCATCAGCAAAATCCTCTGGAGGACGTCAGAGTCAGGGTTTGTAATAGCTTTGGGTAAAACCTCTATGTAACCTCAGACTTAAAAAGGTCTCATTTTTATGAGTGCATGTTGGGGTAATGGCCTGTTCTGATGATGTCATCACCAGAGTTCCCCTAGTTCTCTTCAGTGGTGGGATGTCCCGTGCCAGCTACGGAGACCGCCATTGTCTGACAGTTATGCAGGGGGACACCCAGGTTGCTCTAGACTTCACATCCCGCATCATTGACTTCTTCACTGTTCACCACACAGAAGATGGAGACAGTGAGTTGGAGCATAGCTAAGGGTTCAACTTATTTGAAATAAATTGTGGTGATTTTATGCAGAATCCATCTCATGGTTTGTTTGAGATTTATACATATATATAAATATATATATATAATAATAAATGTAAATAAATAATATATATATATACATAGTTTATATGCATAGTTTTTATTTAGCAGGTACTTTTGTCTAAAGTGACATACAAGTGAGGCAAATGGCACATTTATGTGTCTGACATCTGGGTCTTGTTTCAGGGTTCGATGACCCGACTGCTTTGGTGGTCCTGCTAGAGGAAGAGTTGATTGCATTTGACCTCCAGACCACTGGGTGGCCCGTGATCCCGTCACCATACCTCGCTTCACTGCATTCTTCTGCCATCACCTGCTCTTACCACGTGTCTAATGTGCCGTATAAGCTGTGGCAGCAGGTGGCTGCTGCCGGCCGGCTCCAGTCTCCACCGCAGACCACCGCGGTAAGAAAACGATAACGGACTGGCTGACTGACCCGTGGGGATGGAGAGGTGCAGCCTGAGAAGATGCACTCGTACAGTCACGTTCTTGCACAGGACCTTCATGAAATGCAACTCTGTGTTTAGAAATGGCCAATCAGCGGAGGGAACAGCCTCGCTTCCGACCCGAAGCAGAAAGACCTGCTGCTCACGGGGTTGGTATTTTTGCCACAAAATTCAAATTATATAGAAGGTATTTTGCTGGCTTTTGCTGATCTGGAAAACTAAACGCAAAGATTAGAGCTGGTCCTTTTTACTTTTTCCCCAAACGTTCAGCCATGAGGACGGCACTGTGCGTTTCTGGGATGCGTCAGGAATGTCGCTCACTCCTCTGTACAAACTGAGCACCGCCAGCGTCTTCCAGACGGACGGTGACCATGGTGACAGCTCGGCTCAGGAGGAGGTGTGGCCCCCCTTCAGGAAGGCAAGTCCATGACCTTTTGGCAGGAGCCCCAGTGTGGAGAAACTTGTTGTTGAAGGCTTACATCTGAGGCTCTTAAACTACTCGTCTGTTTCTCCCCATGAATTGGAATGCACATCTTAAACGTAACCGCGGTATGACTTAAGGCAGATGTCGGCCTCGTTGTGGGTCATTAATTCTCATTCTTCTCTTCTGTGGCCTTGTAATATTACTCACACTCGTCATCGTAAATGGATGCATGGTGCAGCCTGATGTCCTTTGCACTGGGATTTGATTTCCTGCTCTGTAATTAAAACCGTTATAGTACACTGGATACTTTTAAAAATTAATTATAACCATCCCAGCCTCAGTCTACTTAATTTCTGTGTTCAAAATGTGTGAGGTAACGCTTTGCCTAATGTTTCTGTTTTGCCACATGTGAAGGTTGGGTTGTTTGATCCATACAGCGATGACCCCAGACTTGGTGTGCAGAAGATCTCTCTATGTAAATATAGCGGCAGGCTTGTTCTGGCTGGTACAGCTGGACAGGTAAAGTAAGATTTGTATGGCTTCTATATTAGTTAAACTACTCCCCTTTCTTATATCTCTTACAGAATTAAGCTTTTTTTGTAAGTAGGACACACACCGAGTTGATGGCAAAAAAAAAAAAAAAAAAAAAAAAACCTAGGCCAGGAGTCGGTAACCTGCAGCTCGCGAGCGACCTGGGGCCCTTTGATCACATGACTGCGGCCCTTTGACCACGTGACTGCGGCCCTTTGACCACGTGACTGCGGCCCTTCTCAAAACGACAGCCGCATTCACATTTTCATGTCTTAACATAATCATGATAATACTTTCGTAAAGATGAATTATTTATTTATGGGCTAATATTAATTTTCATTTAGATATTTCTTTAGCTATATGTGAGGCGGTCCGTCGCGCGCTTCTGTGATGTTTTAACGGCATCATTTACATCTTCCTCAAAGTCATTCTTTAAAAATCGTGTTCGTCTCCGGTCAGATGGTATGCTTTCCGGAGTTTTCTTTAGTACCTAAGATTGGATGTAAGCTTCAGCATTTATTGGGATTCCTAATTCTTTCATATACTTTTTGTAGTAAATAGTCACTACGCCTTCCCGGGTCTTCGTAAAAATTACTATAT
>JAODKF010000050.1:17015891-17039856 GCA_026779585.1 Mormyrus proboscirostris | reverse complement strand
CTTTTCGGGCAGCTCAGCCACTGCGATATCTTACATGTGCTAAAAATGAAATAAATAAAATAAAAAGAAATCGATCACCATGAGGGGCCTGTGCAGAGTTTATAGAGCCCCTCAGGGTAAAGCAAACGTGTTTGGCACAGCAGTGCATTCAGACCATGATCCTGCTTGCTTAAGCTGCACGACAGACAAAAGGTTAAAAAAAAACTAAAATTAATTTTACATTATAGTGCTACCCATATGTGTAGAGACTGGCAACAGACATTTTCATCATAAAAGTCTAACGGGGCTGGGTGTTTGGGGGGGCAACAGGTCTTACCAGGTTGTTCCCAGTCTCTTGTTCGACCTGCCGTTGGTCCTGTGACGGTGTAGGTCACATGACTCGGGGTCCAGGTTGGAATGTGGTCTTCGATTACTGGTCATCGCATCATTATCACCGGCAGGTGACATGCGAGTCAAGGGGGCGGGACGGGAACATGTACACTCACAGTATCGAATGGTCATTTCTTTTACAAAATGCTAGCAAAAACCTTCAGGCCACTTCAGCTCCTGCTACAGCTGAAGAGGACTTAACGTGTTGAGCATCGCCATCTACTGATGAGAAAATGTTTTACAGGGCAGTCATGCTTCAGCCGTTTCTGTCATCCTGTAAACATTCACTGCATGCAGTCTTTGGGAAAGCAAGCTCCAGGTTATTCCGTAAAATTCTCTGTATGTTGACAGTCATCTTCACGAGCCAGTGCTCTCCTGACCTATCAGAAGCGCACGTCACAGACTAGGAGGGCTTTTCCTATTCAAGTGCATCAATCACTATTAAATCACCATATTCTCAGATCAAGTTCAGAGACGAAAACATTACAAATCTTGAGCACTGATTAATAAATTTTAATATTTATTTTTATCTTTAAAATGTACAATATATATATACACACACACACACACAACTATAGTGACTGGTCTCTGCAGACCAGTTTTGGACAGTCAGACTTTCCTGCCCCTTCAGTGAGTCTGCTGGATGTTCCCTTGCAGCTTGGGCTACACAAAATAAAGATTTACTGCTGGTCGGTTTCACTGCAAACCCCCTTCTCCTGTTGGACAACGTGAGGCACTGCTCTCTGGTTCCACACTGCTTACACACTGCAAGCAGCATTTGTGCTAAAGAAAAGGCACTGCACGGTTTAGCTGCAACATCCCATTTGACATCCTTTAAATCCTCAGTGTAAAATGCAGCCTTGTCTTTTTAAAGCAGTGTTTCTCAACCCCGTCCTCAGGGATCTCCAGATGGTCCACTTCACTGCTCCCTCCCAGCCCCCAGCCCCCCTGAACCAAACTATCAACTGATCAACATCTCCAAAGCCACCCAGTGCGGTGGGATGCCCACTGCTCTAGCGACTCTGCGGGCAGGTGACTCTTGTGTGGCCGGGCTGATGACACACCCCGCAAGTCCTGGGCTTCTTCCCAGGGGGGGCCTTGGAGGGTGCAACCCTGTTTGACCTCCCTCTCTTTGCTGCTGCACCTCCTCCCCCAAACGTGCCTGTTGCTGAAATATAACATGAAACACACAATAATGTAAAACAATAAATTAAAGTCACCAAGTACAGAATAATTCTCAGTCAGCCAGAGCCCAAAGTGACATGATGCATGACTTCTTGGTCATTTAAGCACCTCGAGGTTTGAGTTTAAAGCCTAACCTGGGTCTGGAGCCAAAAATCTTCCCCACAATCCCGGGGTAAGAGCAGAGTTTACCTGGAGCCTGGTCGGCCCACTGGAAGAAGCCGCACTGCCTATCGCGCGGTTTGCTGCAGGTGTGGAACGCCCGGCCCTTGTTGGGCCCGTCCTTGGCCACGGTCCGCACGGCTGCCGGCTCGTTGCAGTTGCACATGGTGGTGTCGCCACCCCCGCCCCTTCCGAAGCTCGTCGAAGCCCCCGGCGGCTGGGCTTTGGGCTGGGGGGGCCCTCCCCCTCCCCCTCCACGGCCCGTCGACCCACCCGCGTCCTCTGGCTGGTCCCCCCACAGGAAGAAGCCGCAGGCCCCCGCAGCACACTTGTAGAAGGTCCGTCCCTGATTGGGGCCCTCCTTGCGCACTGTGAGGAGGACGGCCTCCTGGCCGCAGTTGCACGTCGGGCCCGAGTCAGTGCCGTCAGCGGTGGGGGGCGTGGTGGCAGGGAGGGCCTGGGGGCGGGCTCTTGGTGGATTGGGCCGCACTCTCGGTATTTGGCCAGTCGGCTGCAGAGTCACATCGCCTCCTCCTCCTCCTCCACTTCCACCCCCACGCAGGTACTTCAGGTTGAGCACCTCCCGGAGAACCTCGTCGCAACCGCCAATGCAGCCCACGAATTCCAGCGGCACCCCCGGGGGTAGGCTCCCCCTCCTGAACTTAAATTTCAACCTGCATTCAGCAGAGAAGAGACAAGAAAATGTGACCACCCGAGCGCAACTACTGCAACTGGTTTGTGCACATTGACGTGGCGACGATGACGCTGGACCGGGGGGGCTCACATGTGAACAGGATGCGGGCGGCAGGTGGGACAGACGCTGTCCTCTCGGCTGACCTCCAGCACCGTGTCGGGGAACCACACAGCCGACTTGCAGCCGGGGAAGCCCATGCAGCTCAGATACTTCCTGGAGAGGGTGTGAACACGAGGACATAAGATCAGGGCTTCTCTTAGGATTCTACCAAGTAACAAGCCTGGGGGGGTTAGGGGGTTTAAAAGAGCCGCACCCGGTGCCATCTCTCTTCGTCTTGAGGACCATGTCAAGGCTGCACTGGGGGCACTTTCGCACCGGTTGGGGCATCTCCATGTCCTGCCTTTCCTGCTCCACACACTCCTGTGCCTCACCCAGGTAGGCAGACAAGGCTTCGTCTAGCCTGTGGGGAGACAGCAACACCATTCCTGGGCTCCACAGTCCCGCGTTTAACAGCTATAGGTGTCTAAGCTATAAGATTATATATAAAAACACCCACATAGCGCAGCCGATGCCCTTCTCTGAGGGTCAGCAGGTGGCGCCATTAAGCATTAAAGTATCCATCAACCAAAGCCACTTCTGTAAGGCGCGCAGGCCATGGCGACGACGAACAGACAAACGGACGTCTGGATTCTGAGGGTCTGAGGGATCGCACTTCCGGTTTCCATGCGGCTCACTCACTTCTTGGCCTTCCTCACTGACTCGACGAAGACGGCCTTGTACTTCTCCACGTGATGCCTGAGCACCGTCGCTTTGTCCTTGCGGCCCTCGGAGACCAGCTTCAGGTCGGCTTCCAGCTCGGCCCTCAGATCCGGTTTGGACAGCTCATAGCCCATGGAGTTGTACCCTGTCCATGGATGGTTTAGCGGGACCAGATTCAAGAAACCGGAATGCCACTGTAACAGCTGATAACCTGGAACCCATTGGCTGAATCGCCGATGGCCACTTACGACCACTAGGGGCCACTAACTCACACAATATAATCATGGTCAAAAGTGGTTCTGGGGTCGTCCCAACCTAGCTGTCACTTGTCATCTTCCTTCCTATTCTGACAGGCTGATCAGATGGGCAGCCCACTGTTGGCTGCTGGGCCCTAACAAGCCTCTTAGCTGGCTTATGTGCTGGTCCTCACTGTGATTCTTGGGAAGAACAGTAATGCACGTTTGACAGGATTTCACTGGAATGGTCCTCACCCTCCACGAGACCCATTCCAAGTTCCCCTGGGAGGAACCGTTGATCGGCTGTTAATCCCACATACAGACGGCTCTTGATGGTCTCAATGTGCTCAGCGTGTGTCGCATCAGTGCCTGGAAGACAGCGGTGGCAAAAAATTGGGTTTACACGCTGACTGGCAAAGAGACTGCGGCAAGATGCTGTGACGGATCAGTCGAGTGCCCTTCGACCGACCGATGCCATGCTTCTCCATGAGGGCAATGAGGTCAGCTTCAGTAAGCAGCTGGGGGGGGCTGGTCTGTCCGTCCACCATCTCGATGGCAGTGGGCTGGAACTGAGAGCCTTGCTCATACACCGGGATGACCTGGGGGGGCAGACGACAAAACAGTGAGTTTGTGTTCAACAGCAGCATCCCTTGGATCACAGTATATATAACGGCTGATCCCAACGAGCAGAGGAAAAGCGCACGTGACCAGCGATGACATAAGACGCCGTCGACACGCAGCCCTGAATCTGCGACAGTAAGCGCGGCGGATTACCTTGGCGTACCACTTCTCGTAGGGATACACCTCCAAGTAGTTCCTGGCGATGATCATCAGCCCGTGCGCGGCGAACTTCTCCTGGGCGATTTCGATGTCAACGGTAGTTTCCTGCCCCTGTGCATCCTGGGAGCAGCAGGCCAGGAAGTGCCGCACGATAAACTCGTACAACCTCTGCTCGTTACCCTGTCCGCAGAAATCCGGTACAATAAAGGCAACATTGGGGAAATAAAGGCCATGCTAAGGAAAAAGTGAAATGAAAACGACGTGGTTACCTGCAGGCGATCCGTGTACTTTGTGGGATGAATGGGAGGGTGGGCCTGATCAGACTTATTTCCATTGCGGGGTGTGGGCCCACCCTGTTCCAGAATCCTCTGGGCAAACGGCCCCCAGTTACGGTCCTGGGTCTGCTGCTCAACCAATGGGGTCAAGTTCAAAGTTTTTGGGAACATATTGGTCTCTGTACGGGGGTAGCTGATAAACCTAAACACCCAGGATATATGACGTATATTTCACTGCAGAGGTCAGGCACCGTTATTATAGATCTCACTGCTGTTAGTGATGTGATGACACTTAGTCGGTTACAGTCATCATATCATGACAAAAACATTTAGAGGAACAGATCACAAACACCCACTCCCCCCAAGGCCACACCTTACCCTTGAGTGTAAAGTTTCTCAGCTATCTTCATAGTCTCCTTGGCACTAATCTTCAGTTTACGCGACGACAATTTCTCGAGTTCCTGCAAAAAAAGACACAAAATACACACTGCAGGTTTTGAATGAAACACAAAACTAATACATTTCTGGCATTTATCCTGTACGCACCACAGTGTCAAGAGGCAAAGGTCGCCATTTCTTCTTTGGTTTACTTGTTATGGCAGTAACTGTAGCCGTGGGGTCCTGAAGACAGACATGCAAGAGATGTTCCTGTTACTGAATGAGAAATACCTTGCACAGAGCTCCATCCATCCATCCATTTTCAGTAACTGTTTGTCCTATTTAGGATCAGAGGTGATCTGGAACCTACCCAAGAGGCTACGGGCACAAGGCAGGGAACAACCCAGGATGGAGTGCCAACCGATCACAGGGCACACACACGCGCCACTCACACATACACACCTACGGGCAATTTGGTTACGCCAATTAACCTCAGCATGTTTTAGGTCTGTGGTGGCAAACCAGAGTAGCGGCGGAAACGTACAGACCACTGATTCTTAAAATGTATTAAATCTTCTCCACAGTGCGCAGCAAACACGCGATGAAGTTTGTAATAAAAAGTTAACCTGCTAGTCAAATAAGCATTACATCATGAAACTCTGGAGGGGAGCAGAAAGGTAGCAAAGGAACAGAGGGATCAGAGGAATCGACGTACCTCCATGCAGATTTGATAAAGGACAAGGCAGGCTGTGTGGTTGAAGAGCCTATTCCGCTTCCAGCTGAATTCAACCTCTTCCTCTTCCTCCATCTTATGAGTCACTGACAGAAATTAAGCGCAAACCAGCAGAGAGCTGTGATGTCAGCAGGTAAGTGTAACTCCAGGAAACATGTTCTCTCAGTGCATCAGTCTTAGGGAGCCAATCAGCTACCTCTTATTTTGAAGAAATTCTCTGGAATGAAGGCCTGGATAGCTTTGAATCTCTCCACAACAAAACCCAGAGTAGGGAACTGGCAGCTCCCATAACTAATGAGCTGATTGGATAGAGCGGCTGGAAAGATCTTCTGCAGGCGGAGAGTCTGAAACCTGGTGAACGAGGCTCCTGGAACAGAACCAGACTAGATACATTCAGAACCCCAAGCATCTTCCAAGTGCTCGATTAGTTTTGCTCCTTCGCACAAATGTCAAAAACGGCCGCTGCATTATATTAGTGACTTTAGTTGTAGAAGTCAACCGAACGATCTTCACATACAGCTAGTTTCCTGCTCATTTTAGGAAACAAGAGAGTGCAAAAGGAAAACTGGGATACGGCAGACATCCATACGTGCAGCTGCTGCATCACTCCTAGAAGTACACTTAAGGGGGAACATTTTAGGAGCAGTTATTTCAGGAGAAAGGGAAGGTCTCTGCGTACCAATGCGCAGGTCGAGCTCCTGTCTGACATCCACTGCGTCGCTGATGTTGATGTCGGGTTCGCTCAGAGTCTCGCAGGCGCGACTGATGGAGTTCGGGGTGATCTCAGAGAAGCGAGCCCGGAACACCTGAACGTTGGGCTTGGCTGGGAATGGAAACGAGACGAGTGTGAGGGGAGAACATGGAGGTCAGTGTGACACCTTTCAGTAGGGAACTGGACTGATACCTGCTTTACAGACATCTATGATCTCGAAGCCGATGTTTTCCCCCTCCCTATCGCAGTCCGTCCAGATGATGAGTGCTTGCACTTGACGGGCTTCTCTCTCCAGTGTCCTCTAAGTTTAAAACAACAACAAAAAAGCTAGTCAAAAATTCTCAGCCGCCGCTATTCAGTGAAAACGTGTTAAGGAAAACGGTGCAATCACCTTTATTGGGACAAAGTTCTCGGGGCAATACTTCTGCACCTCTGCATCAAACAGCAAAACTGGATTACAGCCGTGCCTGTAACAGGAAAAAAACAGTGACTAATGTAAGTATTCGAAGTCCGGTATGCTGACATGCACTGAAGCTTCTTCTGCTTGATTTTGTGGGAGATATGCTCACCAATTCTGGTAACATGCTTTGAATTCCAGTGCGCGTAGATGTCCCGAGACTGACGTCATTGAAACAGTCACATTCTAAGTTAATGGTGAAGAGAAAATAGTGACTTTATGAAATATACAGAACCAAAAAATGAATGAAATCTTAATTTCTAACCATATCAGTGTGGTTGACATCATTGTGTGAAAGAGCTCACCTGTCCAAACAGATGACATTCATACTCATATATTTTGTTGTACACAGAATATCCTTCCCTCTGAGAAAAAAAAATAGCTGACGTCAGTGATTAATGACATCATCCATCCATCCATACATACATTTATTCATTCATTAATCCATCTTCCAACCACCTATCTGTGAGCCTGAAGCCTGTCCCAGGAATCATGGCATGGTATGCCTAGTACAGGGTAGTCCATTACCAAACCAAAGCCAGAGATATGGCAGCACTCACCCTTCTTGCTCTTCCGCCCGACATAATGTCTGCAATCCCTTTGGCTGCATCGTTCTTTTCAGCCACGCAAAGGACTTTTTTAATCTGTGCCCTACGGATCATCTCGGTAGAGACTAATCTGACCAGCTTCACTTGAACCCGTAGTCTTTTTCCAAAGGGGAGCAACAACCTCGACACTTGGTAGAACATCCTACTTTTCCCATGTCGTCTTTTCAGACTGGAACGGAGACATGACCGCACTGAATGTCTCCTGCACCGACATTACTGTGGACTAAAAACAGTTCTTAAATTTGTATTGAAGGACTAAATAGTAAGCCATGTCTGGTACCAGTAGTTCACAGCACAGCAGGACACGAGATACCAACTAGGTAACTCTATTAGAAAGTTTACAGGTTCCGTACGGCTCTAAAATGACTAAATTATTGCATTGAACAGTAATCTATAATCTCTATAAACTAAAAACAACAAGTGACTTTAGATACTACTGGTAAGATTATTCCAAATAATAAAAACATCTCCAGCTAGCTAACTGATGATAAGTACCTACAGTAAAGCATTACTACAGGCGATAGTTTACAAACTCGGCGGCATCGTCCAATTTCTGCCGTAAATCAGCGATAAACGACTGTCGTAAAAAAAATGTCGTCCTGCATTAAAAAAAAAACTACAAGACCCAGCGGGCGGTTATCTTTCGGCCACCGCTTCACAGAGATGCTGTCGGGTCTTTCATGCCGCATTTAATGTTTGTGTGGACGTGTGTTAGATATGCTTATGCTGCGAAACAAATGGAATTTCATAACTTCCTTATCGAAAAGACAAAAAAAAAATCATCATATGGGCTGGTTGGTGGGTTTATTTAATATGGCTGCGAAGTTACTGCTTGCTACGGTAGTAATACATTGGTACGGTATGTCATTTTTTATCTCTGTCAGCTAAGTTAGTTGTATCTTAACTGAAACAGAATTAGACGTCTTAATCGAAGAACCAGCGATGACACTTTAACGTATTAGAGTAATTATTAGCTATTTTTCTGCTGGTTGTTTCGCAGTATTTCATTTGCTAGAGAGCTAGCGCCGACTAATTAAGAAATGTTACTGGATTTGTAGAAAAGCGGACGCCCCGTAAATCCCTTGAAATATGGACTACGTGTTATTCGCTGATGTATGTTTTAGTATTTTTTTTCTATAATACGCATTAATTAAAGGAAATCACATAGCATGTAGATATAAAATACAGAATACCGCATTTTTTCTACATGTCATTCCTAAAATATAGCGAATATGATTGGCTCACCTGACCTGGTGGCTTTTACTAAGGATGATGCCTTTAGCCAGACATACGTGGATCCGTGGTCAATCCCAGAGGAGTTCTCTGTGCCTCTGTATATGCACGATAGAAATGCAAACCCGTGGTCAAAAGCAAATTGTTCAAAATTTTCAAAGGACTTCATTCTTATTTCAGAGTTTTCAGAACAGGTTGGTCCACAGCCATTGCTTACTATACCAGATGACCCCAAGGTTTTTGGCACATTTGATCTTAACTATTTTTCCCTGCGGATCATGTCAGTGGATTACCAAGCCTCTTTTGTGGGACATCTTCCAGGTTGTGGTTACCCAAAGATCAATTTTGTGGAGGATTCCAAAGTTGTCCTGGGGGATTCTAAAGAAGGTGCTTTTGCTTACGTCCATCATCTCACCCTGTATGACCTGGAGGCTCGTGGCTTTGTCAGGCCTTTCTGCATGGCTTATATTTCATCTGATGAGAAGAAGATCATGCAGCAGTTACAAGAATTGTCATCAGAGTTTTCCAAAGCCTCAGAGAGTCTGAAAGCAGGAAACCGTAAAGCTTTCGCTGATGAGCTGGAGAAGAAATTAAAGGACTTGGAATACACAAGAGCAGTGTTGCACAAGGAGGCAGAGAGACAGAAAATGAACGACGGCTGCTACTCCACTCAGGCGATCGAGAAAGCCAATGAACTAGCCAGCGTGGAGAAGTCTTTTTACGAACACAAGGACCTGTTGAAGCAGGTGATCTCATATCCAAACCGGAGAACGAGAAGCTTTGACTTCTTGCTTTCTGAATCAGACCCCCCAGCCGACCTAACGGATGTAGACCAGATGCTCGACAGGGTTAGTCCTGACCCTGGGGTGGAAAACAGAAGTGAATGCAAACTCTCATACACCCCACAGCTCATAAAGGCCAAACCCGCAAAGTGTTTCGATAAGCGATTAAAAACACTGGAAGAACTTTGCGACGTATATTTCTTCCATCAGACAATGGACCAGCTAAGACTTATTGAGCATACTTTCAGGGGAGACTTGTGCTATATATATAACAGACAAATTGACGAGTTCCTTCTGAAGAAACAGAAAACTTCGAACTTCCTCTTTGAGGAGAAAGATGACTGGCAGGAAGAGGAAGCGGTAAAGGAATTCTGTGGTGGGAATCAGATCTCTGACAACACACTACCTCCATCCATGTCTGATCTTTCATGCAAGCCACAGACCCTGGAAACATGTGTGTCCAGTGAAGAAAGTTTACTCATTAATAGGGAACCAGAAACTGGTGAGGAAGGTGAGGAGTCTAGCCCGTGTGATTTGACACAGGAGAACTCTGATGAGAGCACTTGTGCTGAAATAAAGGGGAGTTTAAGCAGCGCGGATGGTGCTGAAACAAACAAAGATCAGTTTGACGTTCGGACATGTGTAGTGGAACCCAAAAGCTTCACAAACCAGCAGCCGCCGTGTCTTGAAGTACAGATTTGCAGAACTAATGGTGAGAAACCGTTTGATGAGATTAGCCCAGTGGACTTTGTTGTTCCCGCTCCGACCAGACCATCCCATCCTGGCAATGCCTGTCTAGGGGATGGCGTAGATGCAGTAAATAAAGAGATATTGTCCGCTCAGGATCCCGACCCAAATTATGGGAGCATTTATGAAACTGAGCCCTTTGCTCATGAGGACGCATCCTGCTGCATGAGGCAGGAGGGTTTGCTGGATATCGATCCACTTCCCCACACAGCCTCAGGGAGCTGCGTGGAAGATGTTGTGAAGCAGGAGCCTCCATCATGCCTGCAGGGGGACACTGGCAGGCCGATGGACTTCACCCCCGATGGGGGGACCCTCTTGGAAAGTCCCGCCGCAGGCCTGTCGCTCGACCTGAATACGGACGAGGTGTCGAGGAGGAACGCGGACGACGCCTCGGACACCATCAGCTGCTTGAGCGCCTCCACCAGTTCTGACCGAGCGGCGTCCCCGTTCGCGCACGGTGGCCCAGTGACTGTAAAGCAGAAACGGAAAGCTGGACTAAGCGCACTGAAGTTCATCAGGCAGTACCCCTTTGCCCAGCAAGCCATATTCAGCCTTCTCACTGGAAGGACACTGGTTGTCTTGGGTGTGGATGAAGCGACAGTGAGGAAGCTGGTGAATGCCTTAACTATTTTCGTGCCCAACCTTGGAAAATATGGTGAGCGGGTACAGCCCTGGCTAACAACTTCTTTCCAGCTTGCAGACCTCTTCAACTGGAAGCTCATTGGCCTGCAAAGGTAAGATTATGATATTTTAATTATGGACATACATACCCATGCACGCTCTTTAGTGAGAGTTTGAAGTCAGTAAGTAGCTGGTCATCCACATCTTGATCCCAGCATATGTCTCCTTGTCTGATCCTTGCAGGATGCCATCGCCTACAGGTTCTAGCTTGCTCCACTCTCTGAACCGCTACAGTCGCTACATCAGCGTCCTGGATGCGGACCACAAGACTCTGCGATGCCCACCGTACCGCGGGTCCTTGGTGGCCCGCCTGGCCGACCACCGGACTCAGATCAAGCGTGGGTGCACCTACTACGCGCACGTGCAAAGCGTGCTCACAGAGCTGACGTCCAAGGCCTTCCTCTACACCTTCTGCTATCACCTGCATCTGCCCATTTGTCCCGCCGAGGACCAGGACACTGTGGCGTTACGCAGAGCCGACTTCCTGCACCACCATTTCGGATACAGCAAGGAGGACAGCAGGATAGTGCAGTTCCTGTCAGAGCTGATCAAAGACAGTTACCTTCGCGGATCAGACAAGGAGGTCGGCCCACCTGTGTTTTGCTTTAACTACGTTTCCAGCCTGACATTCAGAATCTAGGCCCTCTATATTAGGAAACAGGGTTGTAATCTCACTACCTTTTGTGTGTCCGATTCAAAAGCAGGGGTCCAGTGAACCACAATAGCAATCTCTGTCTGTTATCATATCTTTAGAAATGCTTGCAATCTCACAGGATCTCATAGTCATGGATCTACTGGTCTTTGTCGATTCTGCTGTTTTTTTGCAAGCAATGTACCAAGAAGCTCCACTTCCAGAACAGACGTTTGTTGGTTGAGAGGACCGGTTACTGTCTTGATGTCTTCAGCATGATTATAGTGGACAGTTATCGAGGGGCATTTAACTGAAAAACCCAGTACAAATACACTGTCCAACATACCTATACTTTCCTTGTCATGCACATGCTGTGTCAACAATGTTGTATGGAGAAAAAAAAAAACATTGCAATACTTCAATGATTACAGATTTTTTTCCATTGATCTTAGGCTGTAAATATCACCCTTATGAATTGTAAAATCCCAACATTTCAGATGCAGTTTTAAACAATTTAATTTTGTTTTTAATGTTTAACAGTATATGCAGCTTGAGCTGGCAGTGAAGGATTGATGAGTGTCGACTTCACATTTGCCTGCAAAGCTTTCAGCTGCACTTCCTTGTGAAAGCCACATGTTAAGACATGAAAGGCTTCTGAATGTGTCGTTTATTTTGAATGTCATTTTAAAATTAGCAACTACTCCATCTGTCTACGCCAAGTTGTGTTTTTATCGGTCTGTTTTTGCAATAATCAGTCTAATCAAATGTGATTCATCTGAGCATACCTGGAACTTAAACGGGATGAGCATCTTGCACTCTGCTCACTAAATATCTCTGTTGCCAAACTGTCTTGCTACCCAGGTAGGTTTTCTAGTGAAATATGTCTTGGCAATAAATGTCCAAGTATAATATGCTAGATGTTGCTAGGTTCTTTAAATTTACCACTTGAATGTATTATGTCAATTCTGTGTGTCTGAATGACGTAAAATGTATGGCAGGCCTCCAAAAACCAGAAGGACTCAAGGATTCAAAGGTCAGGCATCAAGGCCTGACCGTCACACTGGGAAATCCATAAAACTTTTGATTTGACTGTTGAAAGTCAGCATGTTACCTGTGTGAAGAGATTTTTTTTATTGCTCTGCATGAGCTGTAAATGAAGGTTCTCTGTGTAAATACTGCAATAAAATGATGAAAATTAACTTCAAAATTGACAGTAGTGACTGGATAATACAGTTTCCATGGTCCCACCTTGGACTCGGGGTCTAATTAATAATGTGCTCATGCATAAACTGATCTGTGAACTGAGCTGAGTAATTTGCACAGACCAGGCCAGAGCATCTGTACAAGCGGCAATCTCAATAACGTCCACAAGGAGGATCACGACCAAATCATCCAAGAAACCAAGCATAGATCGAAAACACAACTTCCCCATGTTCCATGTAGGAAGAAAAATAACTTTATTCATTTCTTATATTTTAAACGTGACTGTACACTTTTACATATGAAAAATAGCATTAAAAAAAAAAAACCTTTCACATAAATCTCCAAGCAAACCAGCAGTTTGCTGCATACAATTTTTAAACTAAAGGAAACTGCTGCATTCATCACATGACCAAAGTTACCCATTCACACCCACAGTCGTCTTCACTTCGGAGGTCATCAGAAAATTTGCTGGGTCAGATTCAAGAACTGTTGAACTTCTGATGACAGCTCATGGACCTGAAAGGAAGGATGACATGAATGACTGGGACGGACAGTCTATTGAAATACCCTGGTACACACTGCGACTTACACGCTGCAGAGAATTCCGCAGGTGGCACTGCCAAGGGAAATCATGCCTAGATGTGCAAAGAAAAATAACAATAATTATACAGCAAACATAAGACTCATGTATAAATGATATTTCAGCTATATATATATAGAGAGAACAGAAACAAGCTTGGGGGTCCCTAGACCCCTGGGGCAACTGAGAATTAAGGGCCCAACTGTGGCATCAGGGCTGGAATTTGAAGTGGGGACCATCTCCACATTGGCACCATATCGCCCCCCCCCACCCAAAAAAAAAACAACATACACCATTTAAAATTGCTATTTAGTCAACTTGGTGTATTTTCTAACATCATTAATTACGTAAAATATACAGGGAATTATCTTCTGCAAGGCCATTGCCTTCAAAGATGCTTCCATCCTACACATCCTGATGGCTAGGTAATAATGTCAACACAGGCCCGATCAAATAACCAAGCCATGAAAACAGGCAGTGAATTCTCACCCGTTCCAGTGTTTCAGCAGGACGTCCTGAACGTGCTGTGTTACGGGATAGAGTGCCGCACGCGGATCCTGAACACAGTAAGCCAGGAAGTCCCCCATGAATCTGTGGTCTGACGACTCCAATTTCCTACAGGAGGAGGAGGAACAAACAGACTTCAGCTCCCAGCAAGTGCGGTTTGACGCTGATAAAGGGTTAGATGCTGGAAATGCATAAATGCAGGTCTGCTTTCGGACCTTAAAAAAAAAATAAAAAAAAAAAAAAAAAAAAAAATCAAATCCATTTTCTCATGCATAAATGATCACCATGTAATGTAAATTTATCACTCTATTCCTTTGGATAAAGGATCTTAGCAACATTAGAATGTCAGTATAAGAGTGAGGACCTGGTATGCGTGGTCACGCCCGCGTCCCTGTATAGATCACTGAGCAGAGTGTTCAGGAAAATCTGCAGGATCTCGGGTTTGTTGCCAAGGCCGTTATAGAACCACTGCAGCGCCCACAGGTTCTCCTGGGAAGAGCAGTAAGAGCAGAAACCAATTTGGGACTTTTCCCAAAGGACGAGATCCACCTCTATTCTCACAGACAAAACACAGACATGGCCTGCTAAACATATCTTTATTTTGTCCAGGACCCAAGCTAAATGACGCTGGGCCAGCACTCTAGGGCACTGCTGATTGCAGAGCTCGCCAACAGTGGGATAAGAAAGTGAAGGAGAAACTGACTCCTTCATGGAGACGTACTTTAAAGCTCAGGACGACATCCAGGACGGTCACCATGGGGCTGTGGAAGATTCTGTGGATGAGAGCTTGAGTGACCAGCGTCAGGAGAGCCTGGTCTGGGTACTGCTGTAGTGAGTAAAGTGCAAACACACACACACACACACACACACACAGTGAGTAAGGATTAATACGCCTAGACTACAGGTCTTAGAAAGACCAATGGAGCGATTCAATGCAAACCCAACTGCACAAGTTCCTCATTTAAAAAACGAACACACTGTGCGAACAAACAGATGGAAACTGACACCGGAACCTGAGAATCAGAATGAAAACCAGCTCTGACCAGCCCAAGGATAGGGAGAGTAATCGCAGTGTCATGCCTAATTTAAAAGATATTACATTAAAAGCAGTGAGTTAATAGCAATAGTCAGGCGCTGCGTAACATTTCGGTCGACAGCAGACTGCATATACAGCGCTGGTCCCATAAGATTATAACGGAGCTGAAAAATTCCGCCTAGTGACGATGTAGCCGTCATAATGTCATAGTGAAACATCACTAACCTACTGCACTCGCGGTCACGTAAAACTATAGCACATACAATTATGTAAAGTACATGATAGTGATTGCCTACGACGGTCAATAAGAACTGAATTTAGTCTGGCCGCTCACCTAGGACCAATGTACCTTGGGAGACCCTAACAGGGGCACCTGCCCCGACAGCACAGCTCCAAGGATCATCGCGGCACACAAACCATGTTAAGGTAGAACCAATCAAAAACAGATAATGCATTTATTTACAGTTTCCAGGACTGGGACAACCGAACAGGACTTGGGGGAAAATCAACGGCGACAAAGACTGCGTCGCCCGTTGGAACCAGTTTAAACACAAATGCCTTTACATTGGTATAGCCGTGCTTGTTAACTGCAACCTGACGAGTGTGGAGAACGCCGGGTGTTTGTCACTGTGACGCCCACAAACGGAGCGACTTCTGCAAGAACCAGCGGAATAAAGCCGTCCTGAGCTACCTTTACCTTTTTAACCTCCAACCTGCCGGAGGTGGATGCTGATCTGCGTCTTGCTGGTGAGCTTCAGTCATTTTCAAACAATTAAGTAGGTTTTAAAAGCATTTTCTGGCGCCTGACGGAGGAGCTCGTCCGTTAGTCTGACCGCACGTCTCAGTGGTCTTCTGCTCCCACGCTTTTTACCACGTACCTCAGCTGTGTAGTAGACTATACAATCTGGGTTTGTGCAAGTGCCCTATCATGTCTGATTGAAACACCCCCACACACAGCTTACATGGAGAAACATCTTTGGAATCTGAAGCTGATTGTCTGTTGAATTCTTCATGAGAATGGAGACCGTAGCAGCCCGAGCAACCTGGATATTAAAAAACATAGAAAAGGACTTTACTTTCAATGACCAACAGCAACATGGCACCACTGAGTAGAGCGTGAAGTGGATTCTCACCGTTAAAAACGTCACGTCTGGCATCATTAACGAGGCGCACTTCAGGGAGCCGTCGGGCGCCATGGCCTCCAGACCCGCCACCCGGATCAAATCCACCCAGCTGATGGGCTTTAAACAGGTTTTACACACTTTTAAACATCCCCATTTATCCAAAGGGACGGAAGATGATGCCAGTCACGCCCCTGGATACTCACGTCCAAGAATACTATGGCGTTGCAGTTCAGAACTCTTAACGCCCATCGGATGACCTCAGACCTTTTTGGGAGCTTGGCCTCTGCAAACGAAAAGAAAGATAGCAGGATATGAATAAGACAGGACTGGCGGGGGGGTGGGGTGGAGGACTCCCAGGCTGAGGCTGACCGTTGACAGACTCCCACTGCACGGAAAGGAAGGGGTCGTTCCCCGCTGGCACTTTGCCCGTAGCCAGGATGCGCAGGTACACGACGAACTGGGCCGGCGTCAAACGGCAAGCACTGCAGCAGCCCTCCGCAAAGTTGCTGAAGAAGGTGCCAAGGGCGGAGCCCAGGTCCCCTACCTGGCACATGTACAGCGGGAGACGGTCCCTCACACTCAGCATCCTAGGAGGGCGGGGGCAGTTATCATTCAGGAAACGGGGCACAGTCACATGACAACAGCAGCGGGAGCAAGCGGGGGACTTACTGCGTCTTGTTAACGCTTCTCACGACCCGGAGGTAGCGCGTGAGCTCTCTGTACCTGCGGGAAGGAGAGCGTCTCAGCACAATGCGGCCACTAGGGGGAGCGAGACAAAGTATAAGCAGCTCACTTGCTCTGTTCCCTTAGCTTGTCCACCCGTGCTTGGATCACCGGCACAGTCTCCAAAAGAACCTCCCTCTTCCCTTTCAGGTATCGCTCGCCCGTGATGTTCTGGCCTCTCAGGACCGCCACCAGCAGGGGGTTATCCCACGGGAGCACACTGACACTGCAGTAGGAGTGAAGGACATTCTGTGAAGAAAAGGCCGTGCCCCCCCCCCGCCCCAGACCCAGACCCCGACCCCACAATGACGTCTCACCTGTTGAGCAGCCATCGGCATTTCGCAGGCAGAGGGAGTGACAAGATGAAATCCTGCAGCTTCTTGGAGAATGAGCTGCTGAAGTCGCCGCTGACCAGCAGCTGGCTCAGCATGTTGGTTATCCTGCGATGTTGGTTTTCACACACAAACACACTCAGCAATCCGCCCTTCCCACACAGGCTTCAGAACAATGATTTTACCAAAACCATTAATCGTGATCAAATGGCTGGATCGAAACGGCCTTTAAAGGAAGGTGCGAATGCGTTATTTAAAAAACATTAAAAGCTGTTAAGCCACAGTTAAAACAAAAAACGCTAAAAACAATATAGAGAATCTCCATTTAAAGTGACGAAGTGGCGTAGAAACATCCACAAACATAGCATGTACACAAGAGTCCGCACACACAACCATGCATGGACAGCACATGGCAAAATGGGGGACAGATGTTTAACACAAACATTAACATTGCTAGGTGGTGATGTTACAATATGCAATTTACCTAATAAACCAACTAATCACCGACAAGAATAGTTGACAAGTTTTATTACCGATTTCCGGTGAGATTATTACTTGTTGCAGCCCTATTTAGTTTCACTGGAAACCTCAGAAGTTCACGCACAAACTTAGATTTTCTCATAGTGAACACAGACACGATACAAACCACAGGTAAAATATACCTGCCCAAAGAATTGCTCACCTCACTAATAACAAGGGGGCAGCATCGAGGACAGAGCTCTTGGGATCACTGAGAGTCATCACCCTGCAGGACAACACCCCCTTAGCTGAAGAAACCTGACATTCTTCTGAGGTTCAAGTGGGAAAATGCAGGCAGAGGAGCCCGAAATCACAGGCAGAGTGACACGCCTCTAATGTGCCGAGATCTACCCCCCAACACACACACACCCCCCCCGCAAGGAAAAACAAACGGGGCCGGCTACCCCGGCGGCTGGGCATGTCCGATGAAGAGCTTGGTGGCTCCCAGCAGCATGACGGCGGCAGTGCGTGGGCGCTCTTCCTCTGCTCTGCTCAGGAACTCAGAAATATGCTGGAACACTCCAGAATAACTGGGAGAGCAGAAGGAAAATGACGGAAATACAGAGTCATCAGTATTAAAGTGGCTTCATGTGTTGCACCTATAGATTTTCCTCCCATGAGTACTCATGCGTCGTTTGTTTTGTTTTTTAGATTGCAAAATATAAAACAACATAAAACACTGCAATCTGTTTTGCGACAAACCAGCCTATAGGAACACAGACCCTCTTTGCCTTATAATGGTTCGACTGAATTATAAATTTCTGTCCCTAGGCTGGCGATATGCTGTACGAAACTTTCTACTGATGCTGAACGATTGCAGCTTCCACGCTTTCCGTCTCTGTCGCGAACGTAAACATCTCAGAGTACAGTGTTTTTTTCTGTGTTCGAACATTTACTTTTCAATTACGGATACTTAGTTACTTGCAGTATTTTTTACTCACTTACTCCATGACAGTAGTTGTTTGTTTACGATGGATTTCATTGGCACGTAACTATCATATGTCCAGGAGCACCCGTGTACTATTCATCCACATGAGTCTATTTTGACCCAAAATGCTATTAAATGCCCCCCCACCCCACTTACTTGTAAACCACCTGCTCGGTGTGTGTCCACTTGCACTTTTTGCAGGCAGGGGTGTCTGCGCTGGCTGAGTGGCAATAGCAGTTGCAGGCAAAATCGCTGGGGAACGGAGTGCGGACTCCCTTCAGAAAGGTGTGGTACTCAACCGCTAGGCTGCACTCAAATGCCAGCAGGTGGCGCTCTGCACAACAGGGTGGGAACACAAGGCCGCTGAGAGGTGGGGTCAGACTAACCAGAAAGTTAAGACACTAGAAAAGTGCTTTTAAAAGCGAATTAATTGTTTGAAAAAGACTGAAGCTCACCAGCAAGACGCAGATCAGCATCTACCTCAAGCAGGTCGAAATTAAAAATGTGAAGGTAGCCCAGGACAACTTTATTCCGCTGGTTCTTCCAGAAGTCGCTCCGTTTGTGGGCGTTACAGTGACAAACACCCGGCGTCTTCCACACTTGACACTTAAAGGAAAAAAAATATATATATATTTTCAACAGCGTTCTCGCCATTAACAAGTACGGTCATATCAATGTGAAGGCTAAAGCGGTGAAAGCCCACATTCATCAATGAAACCATTAAGCAGTACTGAGCAGCAGAGTGGATCATGAGGAAGCAGGTTCAGTGTTTGTAGACAAGCATTGCAACCCTAATTTGTCCACAGTGTGTGTGTGTCAATTCATATTTATATATGTGGTGATGCATTAAACATCAGAGAGAGTAATACAGAATGGAAAACGGAAGGAAAGAAATGAAATAAATTTGATTGTGATGTGTCCAAGCCCCAGAAGGGCTGGGATCTCAGTATTCACTTGTCTGGCTCCTGTACTATACAGTTACAGAAGATGGATTGATGACCATTACAAAATCACATGATGAAATTACTTGTTTCGTTTTGACTAAAAAAACCCAAGGGGTATCCCTTCAGAAAATTCACTCATTTTCTGAAACAAAACCGAAAAGACAAATGAAACTGAAGCAAATGAAAAAAACAGTCCATTAAAAAAATGGTAATTTAAACTGGGGTTTATAAGGTATCTGTTAGGACATGTGTATCTAGTCAAATGACTCTAAATACCATTCATCTTCTTGCTCAAGTTGACAGCCCAGGATACGTACCTCAGATGCTAACTTATCACAGATGTAACAAAAACACTGCTCACAGAAAGCGGCGTTGTTTTCTACAGGACTGCATGTGTCACTGTCAGTAGGGCTGTGGAGGAAACGCCACGGAGTTCAGAACAGGCGGAAGAGTCGGTAAACAAGACACAGAACTTAAGTAATTTTAAAAGGACGGCAAAGGACGACCTGCTGAATGAGTCTATGACCATGACTTTAACCACTATGCAGTAACGGAAAGATGTCATTACATGACATATTAGACAGTTTATTTAGTTGTAAGGTATCGGTCTCCGTAGGGAAAAGCACCTGAACGGGTTGGAGCTGCAGTCGTATCTCGCATGCGGCATCACCGTGGCCTTCCTGGAAAACGTTACCAGCAGATCGTCATCCACAACCTCGCTGGTCGCCGCTGCAGCTTCCTGACCTGGGCCGGGGAACACGGGACACGGTTCATGTGAATTTCATTCAGCCCACAGCCCTCCTCGCAAGGGCGGCCTTTACACACCCTGTTCGGCGCTGGGCTCCACGATGAGCACCGAGTCACTGGCGGAGCCCTGGCCGCCGTCGTCCTCCTCGTCGTCGCTTATCAGGATGACACCCTGCGCTTCCATTTTTCAAGATGGAGGGACAGGGAGGCGAGAGCAACCAAAACGAGACACCCCAGACTACGACCAGTCAGGTTATCGATTACGACATAAAGTGTACATCTATGTGTCTACCTCAACCCAATTAGCCTAGGCTTCCTAACTGTGTTTGGTTATTTGGCTACATTTATTACCACGAAAAAACGTTTCGATAAGTCTAACATAACTTCACCCACTGCTTTTCCTTCCTCGTTGACTAAATCAGTATCCGATACGCATGGCCGGCCGTAGAGGGACAAAGGCTTCAAAAGACGCCCCGTGCTTCCGCACTTTAAAAAAAACTACTATTATCGACCGTATTTGCCCTAGTTAACTTGCCGCGCACTTTTTTCCCTTCAAATTTACGCGCCAGTGGGAAGGGCCAGAATTCCAGCATGTGGCGTTTGTGGAAATGACGTAATGAGTGTATGCTGTGACGGAAGCACAGGTTTATTATTATTGTTGTTGATACTTGTGTATCAGTCCATCCATTTTAATATAGTATATTATTGTTGTGAGTACAATGTGCTGCACTGCCGATTTCGTCTTTTCCCAAAGAAAAAACGCTAAAATAAAAGACATGGAAAGAATATAGACACTACAGAAATCATATCATGTTAAAAAAAACAAAAATATTACAAAAAATGTTTGAATATGAAAGTAAATTGGACGTAAATGGGACATATAAGGAAAGTTAATGAAGGTATAGTTTTGGATTTGCCTTTTAACATTATCTTAACCTTATCTTATCCTGCATATGAAGAGGTAGAATTTACTGTAATGTACCAATTGTCCTATTTCATTTCATAAAGGATGATTATACACAGACATACCTACATGTGAAAACGGTATAAACGCAGCTGCTCGATGTTGCAAGGTCAGCCTACTGGTAAATTCACTGAACCATAGAACCTGCTCATGTTTTTCATCTTTTCAAAGATTATATACTTTAGAGTGCTTGAAATAATATTTAAAGTCCTTCAGAATGTAGCGTTAGTGCATTGGTATACACTTTTTCGACTTAAGTTAATCATAACATGTTCGTTTTTGTGGTCAGTAATAGACTTTGCCTCCCCCCCCCATGCAGTTAACAGTGGTGATTTTCAGTTTCACTCCTAGCTAAAACAAGAAAGGCAGAAAGCAAGGTACAAGGACATATTATTTAAATTCATGAGCTTGAAGTAAGTGTGCAATTCATTGGTGGTGAAGCTGTAACATGATTACCCAATTGTTGTTAAAAACAAATCAACAAAACTAATCAGGATACACTTCAACCGAGATGAAATTTAAGACCGTCAGCAAGACAGCGTTCAAATTTTAGGAGCATTTTATGCTTCCAGCGAGAATGCCATTTATTGTTAAAGTCATTTAGAGATAAGCATGACAGAAAAGCGTGGCAGTACAGCTTTAAGACTGACGCTTCTGAAGGCTCAGTTATTACCAAATTGACAGACAAGGTGGATTTCTGTTACAGCACAAAAAAAAAAAACAAACAAACAATCTGGTTAATGTGCCGTCTGTCAGGTTACAGCTCTGGCTGTCCTGGCATGGGGAATCTCCCAGCAAAGGCCTCGACTTCCTCTTGAATCTCTTTTATTTTCATCCGATACTTCTCGGTTTGAGCCAGCGCCTCTTTGAACTCCTTCAGGGTTGCCTTGGGGTCCATTTCTTTCTGAATCTCCAGTGTCAACTCGATGCCTAAAAACAATGGGCACAGTGGGGTGTCAGAACTCCTCTGCGAAGTGCAGCGAAATGAAAAAAGAAAAAAAAAAAAAAAAAAACATCCAAGGTATCAATCTCGGTGAAACGCAAGCTTTCTTGACCTCTGTGGATGAACTCGGCCACTTTCCGGAAATCTTCTTCCAAGAGTCCCCTGGAGGTTAGTGCCGGGGAGCCCAGCCTTAGGCCACTAGGTCGCAGTGCACTTTTATCACCTTGTGCAAGGGGAGGGAAGCATCACACCATTAAGACAAATAGATCCACAAGGATGTTACAGGAGTAGCACTGAAGTGGCTCACAGCAGCTCTTAAGGGCCACAGCTTGGTACTTCAGTCTAAAGCAGTGTTTACAGACGGTTCATGTTTTTGCTCCCTCCCAGCTCCGGAAGCAAAAACATAGACTGTGGGTCCTCAAGGACTGGACTGGGAAATGCTGATCTAAAGAGTTAGCATTTTGCTACCTGGGCAAGTGTTTTTGTTGCAGGCGACGGCACAGGCTTCTAGAACCTTCTCTGCCCTGCCGCCATCGGTGCCTTTGGGACGCAGGTCAAGCAAAATGAGGTGGGTGTCAGAGCCACCTGGACAAAGAAGAACATCAAGTCCTACAGTGAGACCCGGGTGTTCAAACTGCTGCTCAAAACAACACTAATTCACAAAGTCACTAAAATATACTTGTGCAAAGCTCTCAGCAAGTATATAATTATAATTGTGTATAGAGTACTACCCATATCTATATTTTTCTGCGGAATTCAGCTGTCTGAGCATCTGAATCAGAACCTCGCTGACTGATGACCCAGACTTGAACTTGCAACATCCTGGCTCAACATTTTTGCATATGGTGACATCATTGCTGGGGCTGCTGTCTTTACAGGACTATGTGTTTTGCTCACCTGTGACAATTTTATAGCCCTTCTCCATCAAGGCTTGCGCCATCGCCCTGCAGTTGGCAAGTACCTGAGCCTGGTAGACCTTGAATTCGGGAGTCAGTGCCTGCTTTAAGGCAACAGCGACACCTAGTGTTCGAAAATAACAATTGTCAATAAGCTCCATCCACAGAGGGACCAACATGGCCTCTGTCTTTAATGGCAAAGACCTCAAAGTCTGCCAGTGGGGGTGGCGGGCAAACCCTGACCTGCAATGGCATGGTTGTGTGGGCCTCCTTGAAGCCCAGGGAAGACAGCTTGGTTGATCAGGCTTTCCAGGTTGTAGAGAGTCTCCTTACCGGTTTTTGGGTCAACACTGCGAACCCCTGAAAACCAGTGTTGTGTAAATCAAAGCACAGAAGGCTGCACCTTTGGTTCCACTCATGCTAAAGGCACTAAGTGTAGACAAACCCTTCCGGTAGAAGATGATTCCGGCCCGGCATCCTCTCAGGGTTTTGTGGGTGGTGGTGGAGACGACATCACAGTGCTCGAATGGGGACGGCACCACACCTGCCGCAACCAACCCACTGATGTGGGCCATGTCCGCCAGAAGGAATGCTCCATTGTCATTGGCTATCTTCTTCAATCGGGCGTAGTCAAGATTGCGAGAATAGCAGCTTGTTCCTTGGAGCGAGGCAGGAGGATACAGGCTCAAATCGCACGTCTTTCAGGATTAGAATTCTGATACTTCCTAAACAGCCCCACGCAAAGCGAACCAAACACGGATGGCAACTTATCACAGACGCATCAAAAACGCTGCTCACAGAAAGTAGGACGCCGAGTATGACTGTACCATGAATATGACATTGAGTGGTTATATGTACCAGCAATGATCAATTTAGGATGAAAGAGACGAGCATTCTCTTCAAGACGATCATAGTCTATGTAGCCTGTGTCTGGGTTTACCTAAAGTAGGAATAATGAAAAGAAAAGTCTGTTCTTTGCATGTGTCAACATTTGCAAGTTCTCTTACATTTTCATTGAATGTTAATGCTAAAACAAATTACCACAGCAAAAGTGTTGCTATTGAAGACCCCCGAATTTAAATGATGCATGTGTATGGTTT
>JAODKF010000050.1:16998519-17015791 GCA_026779585.1 Mormyrus proboscirostris | reverse complement strand
ACACATGTATTGACCTGTCACAATAATATAATACATCAGCTTTCCACACCTTATATGGCATTGATTCAAAGAAGATTGATGTTGCAGAGATTTTCTTCTTGTCGGTCATGAAGCCATGGGTCAGGTGACCTCCATCTGGCAGGTCCAGACCCATAATCCTACCATGGGGTTCCACTATGGCGGTGTACACGGCAAAGTTGGCAGGAGACCCTGAAGAAGGAGGGCCAAAGAGTGGCATGACATGCCGAGGTCTGTCACGTGGTGAGGGAGTTGCATTTCCGACGGCTGGCTATTTAGAAAGCCTTACCGGAATAAGGCTGTACGTTGACTCCCCATCTGTCTGGGTCAAGGCCGTACACGTCCAATGCCCGCTTCTGGCAAAGCCTCTCCAGCTCATCCACAAACTCCGTACCGCCGTAGTACCTGAGGGTAGAGAAATGCTAGGCCTGTCGTACATTATACACAAACGCTTCTAAATGCAGGTTTACCCTTGCTATGTTAATGGTGGCGGTGGTGGTGTGTGGTCGAGAGGGTTGGGACTCTGCGTCTGTGATCTGAAAGGGTCAGATTCCATGGCGTGATGTTGCCATCGGACCCTTGGCAAGGCCCTTAATCCCAACTGTGCCAGGGACTGTCTGGCCCTGCTTTCCCAATCGCACGTCACTTTGGGTATAAGCATCTAAGTAATGTAAAAAATGTGACGCTATTGGATAATAAAGGCAAACATATTGATTATGCCTCCCATTAAACGTTAAACTCATGTCAACTTACAGAAGAAGCAGGGGTTGCAATTTTTTATTTATTTTCTTTTCGAAAATATGTGCTCCTATTGGGTTCCGCTAGTCCAAACGATAATTAGCCAGGTTAACATTTTTGTTAGCAGATCAGCGTTTCAGCGTACCAAGCAGCTCCCACTAAATTTACTTCCTCTAACTTTAGATCCATAAATATTTTTTCACATGTAAATGAATAAAGTTTAATGGTCAAAAATGACAAAAGTAAAACATTTGTAAAATCATACATACTTGTTCCTGCCTGCTATAAGTGTGTCTGCAACAGTCTATCTGGCACACTGTAGGCTGACTACATGTAAACACAAGAAGTGATTGTTTGACTACTACTTTAAGTTGGGTTGCCAACTTTGGTCAGCTGGCTGGCGTGAGATTTTCAACTCGAGACAAATGAGGTCAGTGTTAGGCTCAGTGGACTGAGCTGAACTCTGTGCTGTGATCAGATGGTCACCGATTCACGCCTGGCCTCAGCACGTCTGTGGGCCCTTGAACAAGGCCCTCAACCCCCAGCTCCATGGGCACCACAACGTGCGTCTGCCCTTTGCAAGCAGCTTGCTCTCACCTACAGAGTGCAAGATGGGGGAGGTGAAGAGGGAATTTTCCTACGGGGGATCAATAAAGAATAATAATTTATTATAAATTAAGTCTGCACATGCATTCACATGTTATTACTTTGGAAATAGGCTGTAGGCTTTGCAAACTACCCCAGCTTCTTTTGGTGTATCCAACCGTAGGTTTATAATGGTTTGTCGTAAGATTTCTTGTGCGACCATGACAGTCTGAAAGCGTGAGTGTCACAGCAGATGCACAAGAGCTGGCAACCCAGCATTAAATCAGACAAGTTATCCGGCTAAGCCAGAAATCCTGCTTCGTGATACAGGCTCCCAGTTCTATTTTCCGGGTTCTGACTGACAGCTATAGACCAAAAAAGAGCAGAGACCCTCCTTCCTAGTTCCAGGTAAATGGTGTCATGTTTGTAGTCTACGAGGGGCTTTACTGACAGCAGAATGTCAGCTTCAGACAACTGCAAAATAGGGTTTCTCTGACAAAAACACATCTTGCAAACAGAATATCATAGAAAGAAATTTTCAATGCAGGTTTATTCTGGAGACACTACAGAATCCAATGATACCCAATTGGGTAAATCCCAAATAACGCCAGTCCAACAGATGGAACTTCAGTGTTAAACAGGCTGGAATTCTAGCTTTCTAGGTATGTTTTAAGGGTTTAAAAGCCAAAAATCAAAACTGAGGCTAAATTCAGATAATAAAAGTTAGCAGTTAGCGATTGTTATTAGCTTTCTCTAAATGTTTTTGAGATTTATTGTTTTACCTTTAATCGGATTAAACTTTGGAGTTAGAGGATTAGCGGTTATTGGAAGTAATTTTTCTGTTAGCTGTGCCCACCACTGATGCACCCTGGGACTTGAACCCAAATCTTCCATGACGACTAATCAAGAGCAGGGTGACGGTCAGCATGGATCAGTGAAGCCGGCAGTGATGCCAGGAAACCCAGACAAACAGAATTAACATGCAAACTCAGGTAGCATGAGGCCACGGGGCCAACCGTCTAACCACCACTCATGAAAGGGAGACATTTAAATGGTATATATGAAGAAAAAAAAAAATCAAGACTAAATTCTAAATAGACTTTCTATTTTTTCTTACAAAAATGTAACCATTTGCTTAGCAGGATATTTTACTTCACTAATGAAGTTTAGCACTTTTCCCAGTGATGCTAGTGCAGGTGAGCCCTGGTTACAAGTGAACATTCTCAACCACTAATCCAGCCGCTGCCTGGAGCTTGTTAAAGAAGCCAATGTATGGGGTCCAATTTATCCATTACATGGAATGCAGTGACCCCAAGGAATCACTGCAAAATATCACGTGGATAGTCAGACTCTGTATGACTAACTGAATTATTAACTGAAAGAAGCCATTACTTCCCCAAAGAGACAAACTCACCTCTGCCCTGGGTATCCTTCAGAGTACTTATTATTCATGCAAGACCCCAGGGCCTCCAGGACGGCCCGGCTGGTGAAGTTCTCAGAAGCGATGAGCTCCAATCCATACGTCTGCCTCTTCTTCTCCTTTCGGATGATGTCATACACCTGTGGACGTGAAAGTCGTGCGCAACACAAGGAAGCCCTAGTAAGTCCCAATTCCATGTTTAACTGAGTTTATTATACACGTATAGGTTTTGGTTATCAACCACAGCACCCACCTCGGGATCGCAGTTAGACAGGGGGTCCAGCATCATCCGGTTATGCGATTCCCAGTTGTCGGCACTGGCTCGTGAACCGTTAATTAATGCCATATTTATTCTCTCCCCGGGTCAAAGACAAAAGATGTCTACAAAAATAGTTATGACAAGCACACGTTTAGGCACTGGCAAAGGCATAACGACTTTCGTTCTATAGGTAGCATCAAAACAGTTCGTAACGATCCAGTTTCACAAACATGCAGCATCAGGTGAGGGATAAAATGGATCAAAAACAACCAAAGGGCAAAAACCTGAGCCAAATTGTGCAACCACGATAAACGTCTCGGTAAAATGGAAAACATTAACTTATTTACCCAGCCATGTCAGCATTTTAACAGCCTAATAGCTGGCTAAAGTTAACTCGGTCAACCCACACAAGACATGTCATATATGTAGCCGCTCGCCAGTCTGATGCAATAGTTAAATATAACAGACTGCATAGTCTCAAATCGGCCGTGGAAACACGCTAGAAAGTCCCTCTTGCAGACAATGAGATTTTTGTGCCGTGGAAGCTTTTTTAAAAATACAGGATTAAGTAGATACACGTGACACCTTGTGACACGAGGAGAGAGCATGGTGAATGACACTATTCACGGTATTATTCACTATTCATTGAACAACTGCTACAATTAGCATCTTACCAGCGGTCACAAAACAGTTTTCCAGCATTTAGATTTAGACCCGTACAAATGTAGCGCGACCTATTAAAGCTCAGTCCGGTGAAATACGGCACAAAACGAAATTCTCAATGGAAAATGATGCAAAGAAGATGACCATCTAAATCGATGCAGATCAGTCTAATTATGATCCAAATACAAAAACACTTACTGCTCAGTTGACTGCAGGGACGGCCTGCACCCCACGCTTTTCTTTATATGTTGCCTGAGCGAACGTCAAGTTCACGACTTCGGTAGAACTCCGCGAAAACTTACAGCCAATCACATCGGACAATGTCGTGTGACGTAAACATTCGCGCGCCACTTGGCCCCACCCACACTTTTTTTGATTAAGCCAGCATGTGGGAAACTCCGGTACAGACAAGCCGTTCGGGATACTCGCTCTGCCGCCCTTTACCGGAATGTTTTAATGCAGAAATACTCAGGAAAAAGTGTAAGTGAACTGTGCAGATATCTGTGCCATGTAATGCAATGAAATATTAAGACTATATGTACGGCACAATGTATAATTTTACACATTACATTGAAACTTTTTTTTTGTTTATATATCTGTAAACCTAATTGTCCAATAATCCGATCCTGTTTATGTTGCGTATCTCATCAATATATTAAATATTACGGATTTGCAGTAAGATGTGAGTATAAATGTTGTTGAAGCAACATATGAAAAGTGTGATCTAATGATTAAAGATTCAACGAGTTACGGTGAAAAATGCAAAAAAAAAGTACCGTATAAAAAAAAAACTGAAAGCAGAAAAAATGTTTTATTGTTATTTCAGGTTTTCGACTATGAGACTTTACTAGGTGAGTACATCTAGATCAACATATGCAAAAACATCTTCTCCAGTTTGGTCGTGGCAACCTGCTCTGGTGTGACAGTATAGCAATGTAGGCAGGGAGACGGCTGGCGAACGCCTATATATACACTATTTCTTATTTCAGTCAGCCTTCATCACTCATTTTCTGTTTTATTCATCATCAAATAACCATTTTTAAGTAGTGTTAGCCAGAGGGTTACAGGTTTGTGTGGCAAAAACAGGCTTCCCCCAAAAGGAAGGAAAACATACAGGACATATGGAGAACATATAATAAATTATTATATCATACACTGTCTGTAAGGGGTTTAAAATTATCCGATAATTTAGACTTTTGGAACAATAATTTTAATAGAATCTTAAGAGGCATAGGGCATATAAAAATCCAGTAAATACCCAAAAGCAACATAGCATGATACAGTGTATATTAAGGATGACTGATGGGATGCTTTGGCAATACTGACTAAGCATACTCCATAAAAACAGTCCAGCATAGAGAATGACTCTTGTGGAACATAAAAAAAATAATCAATGGCATCCACTCAACATTATCCTCATATACAATGCTGAAATAGTCATAAAATGTAAGACACATCAAATCCTCCTCTTCATAGATGGGCATCTTTCAAAAAAATAGATAAACAGATTTATATTCTGCCTCAGACTCTTATTTTTTTTCTCCTCGGTCCACAATAGCAGCAGGTGTCCCTCAGTTGTGACTTTTCTCTGTAATCATTTCAGAGACATGGTGTGAAGCCCTTTTTCCGCCGCTGCCGCCGCCGCCGCCGACTCCTTCACTGAAGACAAACAGACGAGAAACAATTAGCATCAGGTCCAGCAGCTGCACTGGATACAAACATACATTTTCTTCCAGTGCTTCACACTGCTGGCATCGTCACCCATTCATCGATCAGAATGTCAATCATTTTCATCTTTTTTTTTGGTTTATAAGCCTGAAGTGTGTTCCAGGGTAACATTTCTTAGACACGTTTTAAAACTGCACAGGAACTTTGACAAAACATTAATTTTACTGACATATTGAATACTGGAGTGTTTTCCCTTCATTTTTTTTCTAATAAAGAACTTAAAGTAGCATTGCCCCCGTCGCTGTCTGCCCCCCCTTGCTGTCTGCCCCCCCTCGCTTACCTTTTCTCTCCTCCTCTTTCTTCCGGGCCGCTTCCTCCCTTTGTTTCCGTACAATGGCCAGACGTGCCAGATCTGCTTTAGCCTGTTCAGTCTTGCCTGCTAAATGCATCTTCATATACCTCTCCTTAGCCTTCTGCTTTTCTATCTCTTCTCTGTCCCGAAAAACACCCATAGTTAAAAGAACACCTACTAGCAATGCAATGAAGAATGAGCCAGCTCTTGTCAGTTACATGTGAAATATGGCTCGTGCTGTACGACGCTGACTGAATCTAAATCCTATGCAAAAGGAGCACATCTTAGCTGCTGTTACCTTTCTCTTCTGGAAAGCTCTTTGGGTCCTTCCAGCACAATATCTGCTACTTTCTTTGATTTCTGTACAACTCGATTTGGATTTTCAATGTCTATCAACCCTTCCACACCTTTCCTTTTCTACAGAATGCAAGAGAAACAACTGAAAATATAATAATCGGCCTTCATTTACAATGTACAAAAAAAGACACGTATAATGCTGCCAGATTAGTAAATGCTGTCCAAATGACCTGTGTGTCTTCATCGTCACTGTCGTCAGAGGCAGACTCTGTCGGTTTCTCCTCCACTGGCTCATCATTTACTGCTGCTCCTTCCTCTTCATCCTGCTGTACAATGTGATATTGTTGACCCATGTTTTCTTTGTGTAATCAATCATAAATGTGTGTAATCAAGAACAATGGTAAACTTAATGAGTAGAGAAGAGAACAATGACATGTATGGAAGTAAATCTGTGTCATCACAATTTGAATTTTGTATGCCACTAAAATTCTAACATTGAATATTTATGCATTGGAAATATGCATCGGAAATTCGATGGTCCGAATTCACATGCAAAAATACGAGGTTAAAAATAAAGACAACATTTCAAAGTTGCCACAGATTCGATTGATTAGCCTTGGTATCCCGGATGTATAACTCGTATTTTTAACCTCGATTAACCATGTGAATTCAGACCATCGAATTTCCGATGCATATTTCCAATGCACAAATATTCAATTTTAGAATTTCAGTGGCATACAAAATTCAAATTGTGATGACACAGATTTACTTCCATAGACATGTATCAATGCAAAAACACAAAGATTTACCTTCCTACGTTCTTTTTCTGCTTTCATTTGTGCATCTATCTCTTCGGGACTCGTGTATGTCCTCATTCGCCCTTTATGTCCCCCTTTTCTACCTAAAATTATGAAGAGAATTTCAGCAATAGAGAAAGCTACCATGTCTGTCAGTTACATTTCAGTTATGAATAACAAATGGTTTTCGTCATCGATGTACCGCAATCTCTATCAAAAACTGAATTTAAAATTTGGTTAATAAACGCTGATAAAGAAAAATAAAAGTTTAGTGAAGTAAAAAAAAAAACAAAATGTTGCACAAATACAACAGCCACATAACTGTTACTCCTTACACATTTCATTCGCAAGTAATCTATTGGATGGCTGTACAATTGCTAAGCCACTTATCTTGGCATTTGACAGCTAGCTACAACTTAGCTAGCTATCACATGAGGCGAAGCTTGTAACAGAAAATATAAGTTTGGACTGTTTTTTTGGTGACAGCAAATGTTATTATATACGGTGCCTTACCTCCTTTAGGCATTTTAATTGGTTTTACTATAACTACAAAACACAAAGTCGAAATACTCCTTCAGCACACACCAGTGTTTCTTCGATGCTATACTACAATCGAAAGGCTAGAGAATTTAACATATGGCGTAGTTTGCTAGGTACCTACGTATTCTCCTTACAAATAAATGCTAAATAATTGGCAACATGAATACATATAGCCATGAAGCTACTTAGAAATAAACATAATATTTATTAAGCGTATATAAATTTCTGAAATAAACGGTGACAGGCTTACATGAACAATGTTGACATTTAAAGTCTAATATTTATTTTTCAGGCAGTTTTTGGTTAACTAACCTGATGCAATACGCCAGAACTAATGGTAACACTACAGTTTTCTTTAAACATAAATAAACAACAATATATATTTTCCGTAACTAGATTAGTTGTTTGAAGCAGCGTATTGTTATTTCTTTCGTTTTTCTATACAATTTTAACCATATATGCCTTCTGGGGAATATCCGTATATTTTGTGAGACAAAAAACGTAGGACCCCGCCGCTCACTGGGTGACGTCATTTATAGGGGACTAAAGTAAAGGCTAGCTAGCATTCAGAGAGCTTCGCAGCCTTCTTTGTGTTTAACATTTTGATTTTTACTTAAGTCAATGCCAAAGGTTAAAAGGAGCCGAAAACCCCCTCCAGATGGATGGGAACTAATTGAACCCACCTTGGATGAACTTGACCAGAAAATGAGGGAAGGTGAGGGCTTGAATCGCTTGTTTCATGTTAGCAACCTATCTTGTTAGCCATTGAGCGTAATGTTAACCGGTTCGTAAAATCCAACTTTTCTCTTCATTGTAATTTAACAGCGGAAACTGAGCCACATGAAGGCAAGCGCAAAGTTGAGTCACTCTGGCCAATATTCCGGCTTCATCACCAGCGAAGCCGTTATATTTTCGATTTGTTCTACAAACGAAAGGCCATAAGCAGAGGTTCGTCCAAACTATTATTTGAATGTTTCAAGTATCTTAAGAGTTATATATTTAAACCTAATCCGTGTAAATATTTTATTCAACAGAGTTGTACGAATATTGCATTAAGGAAGGATATGCAGACAAGAACCTCATTGCGAAATGGAAGAAGCAGGGCTATGAGAATTTGTGTTGCCTGCGGTGCATTCAGACCCGAGACACGAACTTCGGAACAAATTGCATCTGCAGAGTTCCGAAAAGCAAGCTTGAAGTGGTGAGTATCACAGTGTGTTTGCTACCTGTCTTTCATTTAAGATAGACATCTATGTTTGCGAACAGCGTGTTGATTTGAGTGACTGCTGACTATCTTACACGCCGTGCGCTTTGAATGTCCCTGCTATTATAATTGTACTTGAGATAAGCTGATTGCATGAATATGATTTTGGAAAGCTGTCACTGAATGCAGAATCATCTGCTTTCTGTTCCACAGGGAAGGATTATCGAGTGCACCCACTGTGGATGCAGGGGATGTTCTGGTTGAATTTTTTGTAATTTTTGGAAAGAAAAAAAAAAACGGAACTCGTACACCTCCACGCTTTGGAGATGCCCTGACCATACACTCTACCATTCCAGATCTCTAGCTTACACTGAGATGGTCATATGGGCATTTTAATCTCCATTTGACTGTGGATGCTGTTAAACTCATTGCTGTATACCTTGTGTGTGCTTTTTATTTTAAATAAAATGACTTCCATAAACATGCTTTTTGGGAAGTGGATACTGCATGAAATTAGAGCTAGATATAAGTAGATATAGAGAATTTAAATACTGGTGAAGTGCATTTAACTTTGGAAAATTGATTTATTTATTCAATTAGAAGGGTCGTCATGACAAGTGAGGAGCAATAGCTTCCAGTTTACAGTTGTATTGTGTTTTCATACGGTATCATGTACTGGACAAAAAAGACTCAAAATATTAAATGATCCCCATATGTGTCCAAATTATCTGCAAATGAAATGATTTTAAGATAAATGTGAAGTACCCTTGCTTTAGAGGAACAGGTTTGTTGTTTTGTTTTTGTAAATGACAAAACGCAGGATCATCAGCATGATGAGAATCAGCACAATGGGCATTAGAAGGTTGTATCGTTTAAAATTTTATATTGAATAAATGTGATTTGGGGATTTAAATGAATCAGTGACTTTGTAGTTGTTACGATTAGGCTATGAGTCATTCATTATAAATAGCCTGGAGTGCTTCCTCCCAGAAGTGTGAAGAGTCTGTGTACGTGGACATCAAAATCTTGTCAATCCCTCTGCCAGAAATGTTTTCATTTCAGTCACACCATAATCAGGCTCAGTTGACCTTTAATCGCGTAGTAGTGAATGTGGCAGATTGAAAACAGTGTGGGTTGGAATGAAACTATTCTGGCAGGGAGCAGGATTGAGAGCGACTGCTTTAAACTAAATGGCTGTTTGAGTTTTGAACTGAATAAAGTCTCTAAGAAAGTTCTGAGAAAACACTTTCTAGTGCACCAGTTACAGTCACTTGCATCTGTGAACACTTAACATTTATTCAGGCATCTTATTATGTCCTTCCAAGCCCCCAGAACATTGACATCCGGTAGAACTGCCAGCTCTGCTGCTCCCAGAACCCAAGCTGCAGCACATCCTCTCTGGTTGTAAGGCAGCGTTAACCGCGCCGGTACAGAATGGCATCACCACCAGGTCCTGCGCAAGCCGTCAAATTCTGGAGGCACATAGGCTTGAAGTGAATAGGACCAGTCCAGTAGCATCTCAGACATTGATTCACTTTGTTAGAAACTCATAGGGCTTGGTTTCACTCGACACCTGGAGTTCCCTCGTCACCCCAACCTCTCTGCAACCATATAGTGCTCTGGTCCTCCCTCACGAAGACTGTCATCATGGTCAAGCTGACCATTCCATGGGAAGAAGGAATGGAGGCTGCCTTCGAGAGGAAGTATGCAGAGCTGGCAGCTGCTTGCTCACAGGCCGGGTGGAGGGCATTCGCATTCCCACTGGAGGTTGGTTGCAGAGGTTATGCAGGAACATCAGCTCAGCATCTCTTCCAGTCCCTGGGCATCAGAGGTATTGCTGAGGGGGCAGAGCAGGGGAGCTTCTGGCTCCGCAGGAAGGACAAGCAATGGAGGAAGCAGGGATCTTAGAGCCGGCTGCAGGGGGCAGTAGAGAGACGTCCCTATCGCTGCGTCACCAGCCAGAGATGTTCCGGGAGCGAAACATCGGTGAAGGGTGGCTCCCAGCTGACGACCCTGCAGAAGGTGCCAGGCAGAGATGCCAAGCAGGTGGTTTCACCTACCTGTGCTGAATATTACAGTGGACACGTGTGGCCTGTTTAACAAAGCAGTATTTCTTGCTTTGCGAGATAATTTGTCAAATTTAAAGTAGTCTGGGCTAAATATAGGATTAAGAATGTCCATTTAAACTAGGGCACCTTAAATCCAACCAATTTTCTGGCTAAGCAAGGAATGAATCAGGCTCCTGGTGACCACACGACCTCTCTTCTGGAAGTCTTTGGTCATAGCACCATGTGAATTTGTGTGATTCGTTAAGGTTATGCTATCATATGGTGTACATGAAGGTATACAGGAATGGAGAATACTAAGGTTTGGAGAAGACACTTGAGTTTCCAGGTGAGCATTTTTCTTTAACACCTTGTCTTTTAATCATCTCAAACGCTCACCTACCCTGAGGGTCAATATGACCCCAAAGGCACATGATCAGACTTTTCTCATGGTAATAATTGTTGGAGTGTATTAGAGTTAAATTGGCTACGGATGAATGAATCCTTCCGCAAGAGAAAAGGCACTTCAGGTGAACTGATTATAATATTTAAGTTTTATTGGTCATGAACATCACTTTGTACAGAACACTCATGTAACATGCTGTGACATGGGTCACTCACTACAAAGTGTGGCAGAAGAACCAGGGTCTCTCAGTGGTACTTCCTCCACCGGTCATGTTCTAAGAGAGATTAACAACAGGGAACATACATGTGAAATAGCTCCAGTGAGTAACTTTAGGTGTGTGTGTGTATATATGTATATTTTATATATATATATATAATAAAAAAAGACTAGTGCTGGACTATATGCCGTAAAAACAACATTCAGATATTTTCACAATATTGATATTTATCAAAATGTTCTAAACATCAAATGTTAAAGTAAAATATGACAGTTGGTTCTGAGTGTTTCTGATTATGATGACCAAATTGTTTTACTAATTGCTGTAAGCCGGATGAGTTATAGACTGGCATAATGACAAGTCACACCAACAACAGACTTGTACCCTGATGGGATTGTTTAATATTGTTATAACCAGGGATTGATTTAACTGGTACGCAAGTACGCATTCACCTTTAAAAGGATACGTGCGGCGATCGATTAATGTAACTGCGCAAATACGTACGTATTTCATGTGCATTTGCACCGATATGAAAAGAAATTACCATGCATTTTAACCTCTATACCGTGAATGAAGCACAAATTAACATATAAAGGTTAAAATGCACATGAAACACGTACACATTCACGCTTTTACAACAATCGATTGCCGCACATATCGCTTTTAAAGGTGAATGTGTACTTGCATACCACTTATGCCAATCCCTGGTTATAACGGTTAGTAATGCAAGAAAAGAAGTGTTTTGGCTATACGACGATACTCATGATATTCAAACTGATGACTTTAATCACGATACAGTATTTTATCAATAAAATCGCCCAGCCTTAATAAAGTCACTAATGTTTACATGAAGAGGAACAAAAAAAAATTCTCAGAGTGTAATAGATATGATCTGCACAGCAAATATAGGTTTAAATTAAATCCACAGTATAAACAAAACTGGCTGAACTTGAGGGGGGACAGCAGGGGAACACTTAATGCTGCACTGTGCAAACCATCTATACCAAATCATATAAAGGCAACTTCAGACAGTGGGGAAGTAGCTTCTAAGGAAGTCAAATGTTACTCACTGATGTGATCATACTCCCAGACGTAACTCAGCACCACGTAACCGGTCAGCAGCATTGCGATGCCACCAATACCACCCTTCTTGACGTTGATGTACTTGTTGAAAAATCGATCATGCCCTGAAAGTATAAATACTCAATTTCAAATACATAAATATTAATCTAGTTATTTATTTTTAGTATATTAACATAAGTCGGTTTGCCAGGCAGTTATGATACCGGAAAAGGGAGACTGACCTCGGCGAATAGCGGAGATAATGCCATTGGGGGTGAAGTCCCTCGTCCCGGCCCATGCCGGAAGCTGACTCAACTTCACATCCAACAGCTTCTTCTCAGACAAGGACACTGAAATCATTCCAAAAATATTTAATTAACTGGCTGCCACAAAACACAAACGCAAAACCTTTCATAAAAGCAAAACTTTGGACTGCAATCGATACACACTGCTTTGATGCTCAGGCGCACAGAGACCTTCCAATTTCTTACAGCAATAAAGCCATTATTACAAGGCAGTAGAAGCCAGTGTCAAAACTAACAAGCAACACAAATTCTATTTTTTTAAGGAGGAGGTAAAGGAACATGTTCGGATTATAGCACATTGCTGCACCTGCCGCGTGACAAACCACCCGAGTGCAGTCCTGCAGCGGGTGATACTTCAGCACCACACTATCCCGAATAGACCAGTGTGAGTATTTTCTGATGGCTGGAGTGCCAATCCTGCCACCAACCCCAAAATTTCTCTATACGTTTGAGGTCCTCTTCACAGCGCTGGATGTAGATTAACGTCATATCCCAGATGAAGCAATTGCAAGTTAAGGGCCTTGCTCAAGGGCCCAACTGAGTAGGATCACTCGTGGCATACACAGAATTTGGACTAGCAAGTTTGTTTTTAAGAAATGTAGCTAAATCTAAGCATTAAACAAATAATGTTGCAGTTGATGCAACTCAGACATACAACAGGCTGTTGAAACTATGGTTAGCAGACTATTAAATGAGTTTCACTTATTTACGTTCACATTTGCCTCGCGTACCTTAAGTGATACATCATTATTGTGTTAATACTTGGTACTTGTTAGCTCACGCGTGTACAACATATTACTAATTTCAATGCAGCACATAAAGGAAAGGGTTGCTATTTTTTCAATGGGGATTACCTAATTAGCATCCTAACTAGTTTCTTAAGTATACAGATTCACTAATGCAAAAAAAATTATGAAAGCAAATGCCAGGACATTTTAAATCCAAAGAAAAAGCCAGGACTAAAACACTATGTACATTTTTGCTTAGGATGTCAAGTAACAAACGTCTGACAAGAAAGACCTTGACTTGACTCAGAAAGAAAATGGTCGCATTGGCTCCTCTAGATAACGCTTAATACCACATTTGCTAAATCACTTTTAGACGATCTGCATACACATTTTATGTAATATTATGTCACTGATCCAAGTTATGTATTTCAAAACGACGCCTGTTAAAATATATTAACGTGAAGATTTAAAGTTTACCCTACCAGGTCTATCAGCCATCTTGCTCAGCACTCATTCAGCTACGGCGCCGGGAATTCTGGGAACGGAATTGTATTTAAAGGATTATGGGAATGAGGTAAGAAGGGCATGGACAGAAAAATCTGCCATATTAGTAGGTATAAAGGAGGGCAAATTTTAGTTTTTGTGTCGGGTGAGTTAGACAAAAGAAGGTATTTGTAAAACATAGAAGTCACAGTACTTCAACGGAGGTGTCAAATTTGAATGATATCATTTACACGTAAATAAAAATCAGACTGAAGACCCCAGTAGTGAACACCAATTTGCGACACTTCATTATCAACAGGGCCTTGCCTGTATGTTCTGGCGCCCTAGGCGACATTCTGCTGAATGGGGTACACTATATATATATATATATATATATATATATATATAATACATTATTACATTCGAAGCAACACTGCTCAAATATATATTCACATTCATCATAACTTCAGTGCAGATACGATGGAGCAGAAAAGATACAAAATAACAAAAGATAAAAATGAAAAGAGCAGACATTAAAAACCAAAACGAGTATACATAAAAAACAAAAAGTATAACAAAAACAGGCTGTTTGTAAGATTTTCGTTAATTAAAGATCTCATGATACGTGTTCATAAATTTTATTATTTTGTAAAATTACTCAATGCGTCATATTAGCATGTACGCATGTGTATTGATGAGGAGCGCGGGGGTTGCCGGGCTTGAGGAGGACCGGGGGCTTGGCGGTGCAGTGTGGGATAGCGGAAGATTAGTGGAGCGAACTCGGCTGTAAGAAATGGTGAGTGAGGAAGAGAAACAGACAATCTCCTTTTAAATTGAACCCATGCTCTGTAAATATAAGCAAGCTGGCGTAACGCTACCTACAGTGTATGAGTTGTATTTGAGTTTTTAAGCCTTGTCGGAAAAGCAGGAGGGAATTAATCTTATAAATGAACTTCTTTGTTTGGCGATATTATATATTTAGCCAACTGAACAGGAGGAAGCTGCTTGTTGTGATGTTGTCGTGCCGCAGACTTGGAAAATGGAGGCAGCACTCTTAAACAAGGCCCCATTTTAAATCTAAAGCTAGAAATACTACAATAAATCCAACTTGATATATAACCTGTCTGATAATTACACAGATTTGTATGTACGTACGCCGGGCATACGACCCGTTTTCAGGAACCTAATGTCCGACATGCGCTCAATACAAATATAACCAAAAGCCGCATGAGCGGTACAGTCAAGTCTTAAGAATAGTAACGTTGTAAATCAGTATGACAATAACGCTAGGCTATATAGAAAGACATTCTTAAATTACCGAGTAAAAACGCGTGATTTGACGGATTATTGTTTTACGTGCAATGTGGCGATAGAGGTCCGTGGTTTAAAGGAAGTGTACAAAAGCAAATCACATTAGTGAGACGTTCACCTGTTTAATTAGACATTGCCTTGATGTAGATCTGTGTGCCTTTATGCGTAAAGGCCTCGCAAATTTATTTATTTTTATAAATTGCTTTCGAAGGAATATCATCTGAAGAGTAACGTCTTAAAATGTGTCAGTTGTTTTGCTTAATGTGTACGCGTTGAAAATGTTAACTTAGGTCGGAAAATAATTTGATCATGTATTGTGGGCTAATTAATGAAACCTGATATAATTGCAGATCAGCAAACAAAATAACCCGTTAACCGAAAAGCTAAATATTAACGCTGAGTATATTGATATTTGGGGAAATTGAGCGGTCTGCTGATTGTAAACACAAAGTAAAAAAAAAAAAAAACAAATCCTAACACTTCAAACTTTTGCCAAGTGCACCGTCTCGGTATTGAGGGTTGCCTAATAAGGGACAGAGACTGTGACGGTGGTTTAGAGATGAAAACTCATAATGAAGTGGACCGAATGTGCTACTTATCACTATTCATGAGAAGGGAAGAAAGCTTCCCTGCCACTCTGACCCGAATAGGTGAACAGAAGAAACACGGCACATCAAAAAGAGAAGACAAATCAGACAATCACAACTGTAGTTGGAGGATTCATGTAGTTACATGCAGAGAAGCTTTTAAAACTGGAAGCGTGTTTGCTGCTGCTGGTAAAGGGCAGCAATACAAGCTGTCCCAGTCCAGCATTGTATGTTAGATCAGTTTTATTCTTCAAATATTTTTACTAAAGTGAAGCAGCTTTGGGATGAAGCACAACCATCTGTAGACTGACTGCTGTCTTTCAGTTGCATATGGGCAGAATGAACTTCCCCTGTTTTCCGTTGTCTGTGTCATAGGATGTCTTCTTGATGATCCGGCGTCATAAGACGACCATTTTCACTGATGCCAAGGAGTCCACCACTGTATATGAGCTAAAACGCATCGTAGAGGGGATCCTCAAGAGGGCACCTGAGGAGCAGAAGCTCTTCAAGGTATGTGGGGAGTGTAAGGCTGGAGATTCAGGGAGTGAGTGATGGAGTCCTCTTTCCTATTTATTTCTCTCTTGGTGGGGGGCAGCGTGCGGCTCGGAGGGCTACGCCTCTCTGCCTGTGGTCAGAAGGTTGCCGATTTGAGCCCAGCCTCTCCACATCTGCGGGTCCTTGAGCAAAGCCCTTAAGCCTCAGCACCCTGGGGTTTGCTATGGGTGACCAGCTTTGGGGGAGGCGGATAGAGAATTCCACCACAGGGATCATTAAAGTATCAATTATTATTATTTTTTCTCTCCCTCTTTCTAATTTAGGATGACCAGGTGCTAGACGACAACAAGACCCTGGGAGATTGCGGCTTCACCAACCAGACTGCTAGGCCCCAAGCCCCAGCCACTATTGGACTGGCTTTCCGTATCAGCGGTGAGTCTGTCTGTCTGTCTGTCTGTCAGTCAGTCATTGTCATACACATGTGGTTCGTTCAGTGACGCATGTCTGTCGGGAAGGAGTACGCCTTTTTTCCCCAGGCTTTCAAATAAAGCATACCGTGATCTGAAAAGGTTTGCTTCTCTGTGCCCCCAGATGACATGTTCGAGCAGCTTCGTGTGGACGCCTTCTCCAGCCCCCCCGAGCTGCCAGATGTGATGAAGCCACAAGACTCTGGCAGTGCTGCCAATGAGCAGGCTGTGCAGTGAGGGCCGGGGGTGTGGCCCGGTGGAGCGTGTGTCTGTGGGCAGTGCCAGACGAGATTGCAGGGGAGCAAATAGATATGTGTATATCCCCCCCCCCCCACACCCTCCCGCACGCAATAACATGCATATTACATGTTGTATTAACCATTTACACCCCAGCCTCGCTCCAGTGAGCCCACCATAGTACACACTAACATCCACACATGAACGGATTTAAAGGAGGTCGTATATCTGATCGATGTCAACTGAAACGTGTCTGTCTGTGAGGTCACGATGGGAGCGCGTCACGCAGTGCTCCCATAAATGTGTTCCTTTGTGCAGTTGAGTAATATATGTTCAATCTTGGGAGAAACCTGACTGCGAAGAACGGAAGGATTCCCCCCCCCCCCCG
>JAODKF010000050.1:16977744-16998419 GCA_026779585.1 Mormyrus proboscirostris | reverse complement strand
GTCAGGAGCCCCCACGGCGTGCTGCCCCCCCCCCCCCCCCCAACTGATTCCAGGGTGTGCCAGATCCCAGAGACAAGCAGAGACTGTGTCCTCAAAGCCATCTGTACCTTCATCAGGGAATTATGTCCAGCCAATCAGAAATAAATTGTAATTAATCATCTGCAAATTCTGTAATCTGTGAAGAACATTGGATGTGAATTTTCAGGCTTTTTTCACCACTTACTGTTACACTTTATCACATTACACCCTTTCTGTTGCTGCGTGTATCTGGTTTGCTTTTTTCCACAGTTGAACAATTCCTATGCCACCGTCGTTTCACTTCACCAAAGCTGACAATCCCGATCTCCAGGGTTCCCCGCTTTGCTGGGCCCGATCAGCCGCACGGTCCGCGGCCTTCGAGTGAGCGCCGCCCACGGATCCCGCCGCAGTAAGTGCCATCGGAGGAGGCCTCACCTACTCACTCCCACATGGAAGCATCTTCCAAGTCACTCTGTGACCCCAGCACGCAAGCACGATATATGTATGTAACTGTGCAGGGAGAGAAAAATGAGAAAATATAGTGAGGCGGGCGACTGCGCCCCCACACTCCCACGCATCCTCAGGAACTTGGGGGGGGGGGGGGTGGGGGGGTATGCAGAGTGAGAGACAGAGCTCTATCCTGGGCTATCCTCTGGCGGATTGCTAATCCAGCAGCTCCCAGGGTTCCTGTTCTCATTAATGGCCCGGTGCGGCTCACAGCTTGTTAGCTGCACTAAGCACAGCCCCGAACCTCCAACAGATCGGGGGGGTAGGAGGAGAGAGAGCGTGACGGGACGTTCTCAAAACTAAGTTTGCGGTGGTGGTGTTGGGGCATCCTGAAGTGGACACGTGTGCGATGTGACACGTGTGCGATGTGACACGTGTGCGATGTGACACGTGTGTGATGTGACCCTGCAGTCACTGCTAAAGCCTTGCCGGCTCTAACTGTCCTGCTGCTGTAGTTTTTTTCTATTCATTGGAAGAAAAGAAAGAAAAAAAAAAAGCAAATCTCTTGACTGAGGAAATTAAGGTTAAGTACCGCTCTCAAGGGCACAGAAGCAGGGCTCCTCCTGGGATGTGAACCCACAAGCACTCAGTGAAACATCCCCACACCCAGCCTGCCTCCAGCAAGGTGACCCGCGAGGACAGTGATGTCATGGGCACGGCCTCATTCAGCAGCGCAGGAAGTGTGACCCCCCTGCACAGCCTGTGCGCCCCCCTGCACAGCATGCCACCCCAAACACCCACAGGTGGCCCCCCACACGGCCATGGCCTGTATAAAGCTGCGAGCCCCAGTGGTAGTTCTCCTTCATCCCTCACTCTCTCTTCCTCCGTTCCTTGGTAGAAGCTCTCACTCTGTTACACCCACTAATCCGTGGGTGATTTTTAGTGGAGTCTTACAGCTCTAAGTGCCATATACACACACTCAAGGCACATTCCCAGTGCTATACACACACATCCCCTGCATGTTTCAGGTCCTGTACAAAGACATCTTCTGCATGTTCTTTGTGCCGTACACACACATTCTCCGCACGTTCTAAATGCTTTAAGCACACACTTATGCATGGCATGTTCTAGGTGCTGTATGCACATATCCTCTTCAGGTTCCAGGTGCGTACACACACATTTTTTGCATTCTGCAGTCCAGTCCTTGATCCTAGTGAGCTGTCAGGTCATGACAGGCTCACTGCTCCATTAGAAAAACTTTCAGATTTCATTTGAATCTGGGGCATCAATCAAACTGGATTAAAACACATTTAAACGGAGCCCACCTCCCCCAGCTTTCCAAACACTCCCGGACTCATTCACCATCCCCCCCAAGCCATTTACAGCTTCCGATCGGTTCCTGTTGATCATACCAGGGAATGTTGGACTTCAATGCGGCCGGCCAGGCAGTACCGCAACTGGCAAACTGCTCCCGGGAGAGCCGCGGCGGGGACAGCCTGTGAGCGTTCACACTCTCTCTCTCCCCCGTCCGCCCGCAGCATTCCATGCATCACACTGTTCTGCAATTGCACTTCGGTGATTCCATACTCTGTGACACCCCCTTGTCTTCCTGATTCCCCCCCCCCCCAATTATTTCAGATTGCTTTTGTGTTCCGTGTCACCCAAATTGTTAATATTGTTTAGGATTGTATTAACTTTATAGGGGGGTATTAAGGGTTGGGGTGTGTGTTTTGTGGTGTCTGCTTTCTTAAAGAAACATGCATGGGAAAAAAAAATAAAATACAGAAAAACACTGGATGCTAGATAGACGCTCCATGTACAGTTGAGTAGGCTGTTGAAATGACCTTAGAGCAGAAAATGAGTTTTTCATGTCGACCGTGAGTGACACCTTCCTCTTCTGAAATGCCTTCCCTCTGCTTGCTGTACTCCTCCCCTGCACTTCCGCTTCGGCTAGTCTTCAGTTAGCCAGTGACTTAACAGTCTGTGTAACCTGAGCTTGTTTAGAAGTACCTTTTCTCCCCCTCACCCCGAGTACCAAGTATGGGTGGTGTTTTCCACCCCCCCAACATCTCTTTACAGTCTCATGGACTCATTTGTGCTGAAACCAAAGGTGCAGTTAACACCAGATCTGTTTAGTATCTGACAGTTTGTTTGGGGTAAGGAGAGGGTGTCACAGGATTATAATAACCCAAAGCACAGCTCGGTGTGCCGTAGGGACACAATGTCTACTGAATTTTCCTTGTTGCACGTTAAATATTCAATGATATAATCAACGATATGACAGCCCCTTCCGGGCCCTACAGTTGACATCAATTTGTTTCAGAAGATGAACAATGACTAAGTTGAATAAAGACAAGTGCTTTTTCATTTTTTTTTTATTAATGACAATATTCCATGCAGTTTGGAATAAAAAAATCTGTGGTATCATTTGTTATATTTGCGCATGTCAAAAATCTCCTTTTGAGAGTATTTAGCAGTACGGTATCGTAGCTGTCTGCATGTTTGTGCATTTGCAAAAATTCAGTCCCTTTAGATGATTATTGTTGGCATTTATAAGTTAGTTATGACTCATATATGGTTTGATAACATATTTTATCAGGGTTAATGATCCATAAAGGGCACTATATTCTCAGAAAACAAGGTGTCAATTTGTTCCTTTGCTTGTCACTGGGACTGTACCCTCTAGGGCAGGGGTGCCCAACTCCAGTCCTGGGAGGCGGGGACATGTGGCTTAGTTCTTTCCCTGTTCTGCCACAAATGATTCAGCTCAAGAGCTGTATGGTAATTAGCACAAGGAGTTGAATCAGGTGTGTTAAATGAGGGGAAACCCCAAAATGTGCAGGGCTCTGGCCCCCCAGGACTGGAGTTGGGCACCCCTGCCCTAGGGTCTGCCAGTTGTACCCTTAGCTGTAGGGTTTTTTATGGTACAGAAATGGACTATGAGAAACACTTTTGTACTATTCGGTGTATATTAATGTTGTTTGTACCTTGGGGAGTCCATTTAAGGTACAGAAATGTAACGTACAGCCCTAGTGACAAGCAAAGATACGAACCTTTTTTTTCCCCTGAGAGTTTGTTTACAAGGGCGTATATAATAAACATTTTAAAATTTTCATATTCATCAGTCCTAGATTTCCCTGATAATTGGGTAGCATTAAATAGGATATTTAATCTCAACTTTATTTCAAGTAATTTTCCCAGATTCGGGAATTACGTATTCACGGTTTCAGTAATGAATATTTTTGGACGATGCATAAGCCAAAAATACATAATACTGAAAATGATTTGGATCAAATAAAGTCACATATAAATATTGCTGTTATTTGACATTTGTTGGTGTAAGTGCATAATATATATTTAATGTTCAAAATTCTTCTCTCGGCAACCAGCATCACTCAGTGTGTCTATGACCGTGGAATCTCGTGTTTCCCGCAGTAACTTCTGAACTTGACAGTGCCGTCAATTTTGCATTTTTGATGATGGACCCAGGTATTATTGGCAAATTGTCACATTAGCGAGGATCTTCCGCCCTTAAAGGGTGACTTCGGTTCGTACTCGATTTCGGGACCTGCGTTTCGCACCGGCGACCTGCCGCGGTGGAGTTCCATCCGCAGTCACAAGGTGGCGGTAGCCATTTAAGCGGTGTTATATCGCCAATGGAAGCACGAATCTACGCGGGTCTATGGTACGAATAAGTTAATCAAAAATACCAGCGTTTTTCGCTAACAAATGCCACTCAAGGTAAGTTAAATGTTATGGCTGTTTACAAATACAGGAGATAATTATACACTGTCTTTGGCTAATGATCTACAAACTGGAAGACTGCTGAAAGCGAGGTAAAATGCAAAGCAGATCCATGCTGATGCGAGTTGTGTTGGTGCCTTTGTACAAGTTGCGCGGAAGTTTAAATTTTTGTTAAATAAATAGTAACTTGTGCATATTAAAGTCAGTGTAGTCCCAGCAACACGGTGTTCGTTTATGAAACTGACACGATGTGATATAAAGATTATAGGGCCGGTGATGGTAAATTTCTGTGAATCGACACATTTTGCATTGTTGATTTTGCATTAAATAATAATAATGATAATAATGCTTGACAAGACCGATAAAGACAGTAGTTCATTTAGTATGTGTCGGATTCTTTCTGTAGATGAAGAGTTTCGGCACCGCGGTGTGCATGTCAGACTGACTTGATGCCTTTTTTTAAGCATCATGACCTACAACGTCGCCAGTGTGATCTCGGCCGGTCGGGCGGTCCTGGAAATGATGCAGTTCGACTGGGAGCCGCTGTCGCACGGAGAGCTGGACCAACGGTTGGACCAGGCTGTGGAGGAGATCCTGGAGGCCGATCTCATTGAGAGGGCGAAGACCCAGACTGCGCCGGTGTGTCTGCAGCCGAATCAGCCCCCAGAAGCGACGCCGCAGCCCCTGCAATCGGAAGCGGCTGAGCCGTCCGAGGAGTCTGAGCAAACACTGCTGTCGAATCCAATAGAAGAGGATAATCACGCAGTACGGGTGTGTTTAACTCCCTTAACCATTTATTTTGTTAAAAGGAGGAGCTGTTGTGTAGGTTATATGCTCCGTTTGTTTGGATTGAGTGAGCTGGAATGATGGTTGGGCTGCCTCAGTACATCACAGATCTACTCCGGAACTCGGACTCCAGCTACAGTAAGAGCCGGCTGACGGGCCGGGCGCGCCTCTCGCTGCCGCACACCGCGCTGCTGTCCCTCACCCTGCTGTCGCGGAGGCTCAGCTACCGCTCCGTGTCCGCGCGCTTCCGGCTCGAGAAGGGCAACATCCACCGCATCTTCTTTTCGTTCTGTGAGCGCGTGAACGCGCTCCGGGATCAGCAGATACGATGGCCGGCGGGTAAGCGCCTGACCCAAGCAGTCGGGGACTCCAAATACTTTATGGGTGTGCTGGGAACTGGGATAAAATAACTGGGTTGGGAAACATTAGATAAGTAATGAACTAATGTTCCTTGTGTCTCCCTATCAAGGCCAAGAGGCAGAGAGGATTTTAGTGCCTTTGTCAGATGCCTTGGAGGACGTTGAGGGTGTGGAGAAGACTGAGGTCCCCAAGGTGTTCGGCGTCCTGGGACACACTCGCATCCCCATCCGGCTGCCGATCGGCAAGCAGGAGATTGGGGAAGGCCTGCTGGAGATGAAGAAGATGAAGAAGGAGGTGCACCCAGACTCGTGGCTTAACTTGGAGCTGGTGTGTGACGGCCAGGGCCGATTCCTGCACTGCAGCATCAGCAGGGGCTCCGACGGTGCCCGGGGCAAGGCCCTGAGGGAGCGCCTTCAGTTGGACCCGCATGCTGTGCCCCACAGTGCCTTCCTGGTGGCCGGTCAGGGTTACCCAGCGTTAGCCCGGATACTGACCCCGTACCCCGCAGCGGGTTGCGACCCCCGGAAGGAAGCCTACAATCGGACCCTGGCGGCTCACCTTGACGTGCTGGACCGGGCCGTTGCGGAGCTCAAAGCTCGCTTCCACCGCCTGCGTTACCTGGACATGGGGAATTTCGAGAGAGCGCGGGCCGTAGTGCTGACAGCGTGCATCCTGCATAACGTGTTGCTGGAGATGGGAGAGCGTGTGACTCCTGCACAGTTGGTGAGGGAGGAGGGGGATGAAGAGGAGGAACAGGGGGACGAGGACGGGCTGAGGATGAGGGAGGCCATCGCAGACCTGCTATCCAGAAGGACTCGAGTTGGGAGCAGCTGAAGAACGGGAGCTGATCACTGTCATCACGAGCAGCTTTGTCTGAAAGACGCCACCCAGTCACAGGACAGACAGGACTCAGATCTGCTGTAAAGTTTCTTTTTATTAAAAGCTCCACTGATAGCTTCTGCAGCCTGGTTTTTAAACTGCAAGTTAAATTTACAATGGCAGCCTTTTTCAATTTAAAAAAAAAAAAAAAGTCTTGACTGCGCAGTCTTGATTTGCACGTGCAAATTGACAGACTGATGTGCAAAATAGTACTTTTGGTTTTCACTCAAATCAACTGGAAATGTTTCTTCACCACCCCAACCTCATTCTTTATTGCTTTTAAATTATTAATCCGATAAAGAGCCACATTCATATATGTACCCTCCCAGCAGTAGGTGATTACTGGGGAAAAAAAGTTAGATTCTTCAAGAGTATATCCACAGAAAATGTAAGCACACCATTTTTAATTTATAAATGTAACAGATATTGAATGTTTTTTAAATTGTATAGTCTTGGTTTTAAACTGAAGTTTAGTACACGGGTAAAAAATAAATCTCTAGAAGTTGAAGCTCTGAGTCGAAAAATAAAATAATGCTCTTCTGGATGGCAGAGCTTTGTCACTCAGCAACCGTTGCCCCGGACACAGCCAGCGTTGACGTGATTGGCTACCTGGCTTCCTTCGGCAACTGTAACCTGGCGTCCTCAGCCAATCTCGATATCGCTCTGGCTAGATTATTAATGGCTTCTATCTTCCTCTCCTCTAGGGCCTTCTGTTGCATCCACAGGTTCATTTTCCTCTCCTGCAGTTCCAGATATAAGTGCAGCACATCCTGGGAGGGTCGAGAGGACTGAGGGGCCAGGGGCAGAGCAGGGGTGGGGAGGATGGGTGTGAAGCGCTTGCTGGTCAGGGAGGGGCCCAGCTTGTGCGTGTGCGGCTTCGACTTCCTCTGCACCTTGGCCTCCTCTCTGCTCCTGCCAAGGACGTCGTGCATGGCTGGGAAGAACTCCCAGTGCACGCTCTGAGCGCCCAGCCGTTTGGCACGTTCTGCGTTCTTCCTGTAGGTGGCCAGCATGTTCCTCCACTTGAGGTCGCACTCGTAGGCCTTCACAGTGCCGCCGGGGTGGCCCGCCTCCTGGAGACTGGCTGTCACTCTCTCGGCCACCGTCTCCCACAGCTGCTTCTTCTTACACACTGGCTGGTCGAACTCGGCATCCATGGAGAGTCTGGTGTGGAGCAGCTGCCAGGTGGCCTGAAGGGTCCACACAAACTCTGGAATGGGGTGCAAATGAAGGCGACAGTATAAAGTGGTGATCTGATGTCACAAAGTTAAACATCATGAACACAAAACATCCACAAGAAAAAAGACTAATACAGGTAGCATGTTTACCTATTGAGATGCAATACCTTCCCTGTGGATAATGTATTTTGGATATTTATCACATGGTTCAAAGGTTGTTCAAAATCCTTATAAGACACAGGAACCATTTAATAACCCCCCCCCCCGGCCATTATTAACAGTTTTTCGTTTCGTTCAGTAAGAACGCATTATATTTATTGTTATTGTACATGTACAACTATGTATAGTTCGTTGTACATGTATTTGCGGAAGATATTAGTGCCATATGCATACTACACATTCACAGTGTCTACTTTGTAAACTATTTTTGCAAATAAACTACTTAAAATTGCACATCGGTTTCATTAAGTGGCAATGATATTACTTAATTATAACATTTGCTGGAAATGGTAATGTTCGTATTTGGGCACACATCTTTATACTTGTTAAATTATAAGTAACCATCCTCCATGTAAAACATACTCTTGCACAATCGCTGTTTAATGCCTTTCCTTTTGCGTGCACAACTTACCTCCTTTAGATTTATCATAATCCAAATTCGAAGCCACCTTTGGTTTGTCATTATTGTTTTCATTACTTTCTCTTATGGTGGTTTCAACGCTTTCCATAGTGCGATGTAGCTGACAGGCAATAGCGCTGTGAGGGAGCGATTTGCAGTGGATTTAAACAACACTTGCGTTGCACCGCTGGTTTTTTATTTCCTCGACACCGACTAAACCGATGATTATAACAACCTGCGTGTTTTCAGCGGAAGTAAAGATGTGGCGCCTCGCGGCTTGTGGTAAATGTAGTTTTTTAAAGTCACAATTCTGCGAAGTGGACAGTAGAATCTACAAAATTGCAGATGGACCACACTGTGTGGAAAATCAGCATGGCTGTGAAAAATCCATGCACATGTAGAGAAAATACTGTTTATTTTCGAGTGGCTTTTCGGCAGGCAACTTAAGGACGATCCGCCAGTGAGACCACGAGTCCCAGAGAGCAAATATAATACCCGCCTTTCCGTCCCTCCCTCTCCGGCCGCCGCCTTCCTGTTTGTTATTTTGCTGAAATGGCGTTAGCTGCTAGCTAAGAAGATTTCGTTTGGGTTGTTAAAATACAAGCGGTAGGTACAAGCACACTGCAGGGGTATAAAAATATAATGAATGGTTGGTTGAAGACTAAGCAGGTAAAGGAGGGGAACTGTTATCCGTGTCCGGTGTTGCGGTTTTTTCTTTCGGCCTATTCACTTGAACAAGCTTATTCCAGAGAGACGAAGTGGGGTTATTGAACTACAACTCCCTATGTCACCGCCAGTGGCACGTCAGACGTAAAGCGTTCTTTTAGGATATGCTGGGTAGCCTAGTTTCATGTCGATATCACCGCCCCCTTTATTTGACTCATTTTGCTGTTTTTTTTTTATAAATCCCTGTTATACTGAGAGGTGTAAGAATCTGCAATCGATTCATTTTGACCAGAGTATTTGCGAGGTAATAGAAAGGTGGAAAATACATGTGACAAGCTTACAATATTCTTTATTTTTGGGATGTTTAACAGGAACAGTTTGTGCTACTTTTTCTATCCCAACCTTCTCCTCCTCTTAGATATAGTTAAGGAGTACTCCAAAGAGTGCGAATTGGATGCTTCATGGAAATGCTTCCATCGCATCAACATGGAAAACTCAAAAGCAGCCGTTAGCAGTGGAGGGATGACGGCCGGTGTACCGGAGTCCTCGCTGTCCTGGTGCCTGTTGCAGCTGCAGAGAACAGAAAATCCCACCAAGGCAACGGCTGGGGGCGGACAAGGCAAAGAAGAGGAGCGGAAGGAGGATGCAAGGAAGGCCCGGGCAGGGCTGTGGCGGGCCCTGGTCGCGATCCGGACGCAGCACATCAAGGGGGGCATTTCGAGCATCATTAGATTCAGAGCTCGCAGTGGACTCCCTCTTCTCCTGAAACTTCTCCAACAGTCCATATGTGACAGGAAGACCCTGGACCTGACGCTCAGTATCCTGGCTAACTGCTGCACAGAGAGCGAGACGCGCACAGAGGTGAGTTACCCCCTTCACAAGAGAGAGTATGCATTTGGGGAGAGTGGGTGGTTCATTGGGTTAGGACACTGTTTTTGATCAAAAGGTTGCCGGTTCAAATCCCATGGTTGGCAGAGCGATTTTACTGTTGGGTGCTTGAGCAAGACCCTTAACTCCAGTTGGTCCAGTGATTGTTCTAACCCTGCTTTTTCAATGCTTTGGATGAAGACTTCTATTAAATTAAATGTAATGCCCCGTGGCCCAGAATTGTTGAGCCCTGGCTTGAATGTAACAACATAAACGGGTAAAAGGGAGGTTTAGCTCCAGATGGAGGTGCTATATAAAAATGATAATCTTCTGCTTTCTTCTGGGTCTCATTCTGTAGGTGAGGAAATTGGGAGGGATACCCTTGATTGGTGAGTAGAATGGTGCAGATCTGCCTGTAGTCCATGTCTCCGTGAGGAGTTCCTCATGGTAAAGCTCGTTTTCTCTTCACAGTGGAGATCCTAAAGAATGTCTCCATGGTAACGGTGCAGAACCGAGCTGCAAGGACCCTAGGAAACCTGGCCATTGACTCTGAGAATTCAGAGCTGATCCACTCTGCAGGTACGTCCGAGAGTACTGTGTGTAAGCGGACCGGTCAGGGTTCGGGAGCAGGTTGAGTTTTGTCGTTTCAAGTCCATGTGGGTTTCAAAACTGATTGAATGCCTCTCTCCTGTTTCAGGTGGTGTTCCACTCCTTATCCTTTGCCTCGCCATCTCCCCTCCTGCCTCAGGTTCCCCCACCCTCCCCTCGACACCTCCTGGCCCAGTGTTGGAGTGTGCCCAGTCTGCCGCCCGTGCTCTCCAGTATCTCTCCGACACCCCCTTGAACCGACTCTCCTTGCTGTCCAAGGGTGCTCTTCCCGCTCTAGTCCTGCTTATTGCCCCCGAGTACCCTCCTGGTCTGAGGCGAGCCTCCCTGCGTGCGCTGAATGAGCTGACGAGGGGGTGCGGAGCGGAATGTGCCCGGGAAGTGGTGCGGTCGGGAGCGCTTGTCCCGCTAGGGGCCCTGGTCATGGAAGAAGCCGATCGGCCCTCAGAAGAAGTTGGCCTGAAGATTTTGGCCAATCTGTGCTCCCAGGGCTGCCTCCGCCCACTGGTCGGGTCTCTGGGGGTGATTCCAAAATTTGTCGAGGAGGCGAAAGGCAACACTCCGAAATCCGCCCTCTTCTTTCGAGCTCTCTGCTTGTGCTGCAAGGAGGCTGTGAACAGGGTCAAGGTGAAGGAGAGTGGTGGATTGGAAGTTCTGATTGGCTCGCTCTCTGTCAGTCAGAGCCACCCGTTCTCCCGATTGGCTGTTTTGGCCTTTGTTGACTTTGTCTACGATGAGGCGGTGATGGAGCAGCTCCAGGGACTGGGGCTGGTTCCACTGCTGGTAGCCAGACTGGTTGCTGCAGCCAAAGGCGAAGGGCCAGCTTCCGGGGAGGCGGATACGTCCACCGCCTCTTCCTCTGAACTGATCTCTACTTCCTGCTTTGATTCCTTTGATTTCCCACCACCAGAGGCAAACCGGAAAGATGATGGAGGGAAGGAACACGGACAGGAGTCCTCTAGTTTTCTCAGCCTGAGGTAAGTTTGTGTGCTGTGGTACGGTTCAGAAAGTGTCTGTGTATATGCATGAGACTACAAAGTGCGGTTAGATGCCATTGAGCATTTAGGGGATAAAGATCAGTTTAGCATAGAAGCTCATTGAATAGTCTGAGTGCCATTCCTGCTCTTGTCCTTTTAGGTCTTGGTTGCTGTCTGAAGGGCTGATCTCCTGTGAGGGGGAGCTGCTTTCTCCCACAGTGACTGGGGTTGCTGAGGGAGAGCTTGGCACTTGTCCTACGACGGCTTTGTCTGATAGGCTGTCTCTCCTTTCTGGCCCCTCCTCTTCGACCACACCTACCCCCACACCACTGACGGTTCCCTCGCCACCAGCTGGCAAGAGCCCATGTGGCTCTCGTAACCTGCCTCCTATGTCTACCTCTACCCCCAAACCCCACCACGTCACCTCCGCCACCTTTCACCCGCACCGACCCATACCCCCGTCTCCATCCAAACCTCCTTCACAGAAGCCCACACCCCCGTCTCCATCCAAACCTCCTTCACAGAAGCCCACACCTCTGTCTCCATCCAAACCTTCTTCACAGAAGCCCGCACCCCTGTCTCCATCCAAACCTCCTTCACAGAAGCCCGCACCTCTGTCTCCATCCAAACCTCCTTCACAGAAGCCCGCACCCCCGTCTCCTCCTAAAGCTCGCTCGCCCAATGGCAAGCGAGCCGGCCCACATCTCTTGGCTCCCACCTGTACGCTTCCTCCGGAAACCCCTCCCTCGCTGGTGCAGGCCCCCACCTACCAGCACCCCTACCACCCCGAGCCCTGGACAGCCGAGTCGCCAGTCCTGCTCCTGCTGTCCCGCTTTTCTCAGTCTGTGGACCCCAGTTCGGCTCTGGGGAACGCGGCTGCCATCTCGGGCCTCCTGTACTACCTCACGCAGCACAGGGAGCCCAGCAGCCGCTGCTTCCGCGTCCTCTGCCGCCTGAGTTGCAACCCCAACTGCCTGGAGAGCCTGGTTAGGACTGGGGCCGTGGCCTTCATCTGGCTCCGCCTGTGCCTGGGACAAGGGGCCGGGGACAGGCAGACGGGGGGGGTGAAGACCAAGGTGCGGCAGCTAGGTGAGTCTGGGTGGGGGCTGGGAAATGGAGGTTTTTTCTGTTTTGTATAAATAGTTCAGTATTAGAAATCACCCATTCATCTTATAATTGCTTATCCTGATAAAGACCATGGAGCATGTTTTGGGGAGCATGGGTTACAAGGATGGGGTTCATCCAGAACGGGATGCCAGTCCCGCTTCGTATCGGGGAACATTCAGCTCTGGGCGAAAATTGAGACCACAGCACAAGTTTTAGTTTTAAAAATCCATTTTTAGTTTATATTTTAGTCTATGTAAAATATACATTGTTTTTTACAAACTGCAGCCTGGTTCCTCCCTGTTTCTCATTAATGAAGGTCTTCTTCCTTGCTTTATGGGTCTTCAGTCCTGCTTCTAGGAGCCTGATATGAACTGTCCTAGCAGTGCACTTCACACCTGCACTTAATGTTTCCATTCCTTTTGAAGGTCACTCGATGTCATCATACGATTCATGAGAAACTGCCAGATAAATTAATGGTCATCTCTGCCATTAGAAAGTGGCTTCTGACTGATACCTGGCTGGTTTCAGGTCATTCCCATTGGCTCCTGCTTCACCTTGTTCTTGTGTCTTAGAAACTTTGATCCTGGAAGCAATTTGCCACTCTGTAGCCTTCTGCCAACAGAACCAGGATTAAACCCGGATTTAACAATGCAGATTCTTAAATATGGAGTGGTCTCTTAATTTTTTCCAGAGCTGTATATTCACAAGTACAGTCTTACACTATGGGTGGTTTATACTCTAACGGCATGTCCCAAGTCACAGAGAGAATATGTAAATTCCACATATCCCAACCCTTAAGGTATGAGGCAGTGATGCCTACTGAGCCACCCGTACAAGAAACTCTGGTGGTAGGATGCAGATATGAGAACTCAAGGGCTAAGAATCTGTCCCGGTAGCTATGATATCACAAAGCAGTGCATGCTGGGCCTTTTGGAAAGGGAGCCAGCAGTCGGCTCTGAAACAGGACAATGTGCTCTGTGTGAGCAGCAGCTGTAAAGTACGGCAAGCATGTCCGTGTAACACGTGTTCCCTTTTTGTGGGCTGACTGGTTCCAGGCAAGATGGTGCTGAACAACCTGCGCATCCAGAGCGAGTCCAGCTTCGGCTCGGGAGTGCTGAGCCACATCATGCTGTCCGGTTCCGAAGTGGACCGTCTGCACTGTGCTCTGTCCCTACCGCTCATAAACAGGTCTGTTGGTCTAGAGCCCAGTCAGAAAGGTCGATAGATGCTAAATGCTTGGAAGCTTATAGTTCCTGGTCTCCTTCCTTGAAGCATCGTCTGCAGTTTCAAGGTCATTTTCTAATGTTGGTTCACCTGAAGTTTTTCTGCTGAAGTCTGTCTATTATTTTCCATGTTCAGCTTTGTTACTCCTCCTTTCTTCCAGCAATAAACCATTTCTGAAGAAGCTGCTGTTGGATAACGGGGGTCTGCAGCTGGCGGTTGAAGCACTTTGTTGCCAAGGCGACGCTGACGACTGTGTCCTCAGGAGGTGGGCATCGCTCTCCAGCTGGCTCCAGCCTCCCCACCCGCCGTCTCCCCCCCGCCTTCAGTTGCTCTTCTTGTCCCTCCTCGTCGAATGCCTGTCGAACCTGCCTACCCCCCCAGCTCTGGAGTTAAGGGTCGTGGTGGAGTCAGGGTCGGGAAGTGGGCAGGAGCTTGGAGGTGACATGCCCCCTCCCTTTAAAAAGCAGTGCTTCACCCCCGTGTGTCCCTACCTCGATTCCCGCTTCGATCTCGTCTTCGTGCTGGACGACAGCACCCGGGTCCCGGCGAACACGGAGGCGGTGTCGGGGGGCCATGACAGAGAGGCAGGTTCAGAGTATTTCAGGGCACTGCTTAGGGGAGGATTCTGGGAAGGGGGGCAGAGTCCTGGGGAGGGCATCCTGATACGGGACGTCACACCTCAAATGCTTCTGCCTGTGTTGCACTATTTACATGGCTGTTCTGTGAGCAGCGGAAGGGAAGAGACAGGGAATAAGAGAAGAACTGGGGGCCACTGTAGTGTTTTGGGGTCTCTGAACACAGACGGGCTCGGAGAGGAGGAAGTGGGGTCAAATGGGACCACCGCTCTCCAGAAAACCCCCTTAACAGAGGCCATGAGGGGAGCCAATATGTTTCTAGTGTCAGGGCTGCAGAGGGAGCTGGAAGACTTGGGCGTGTCCCTGATTTTGACCTATGCTGCCTCTCAGCCTGGATCAGTGGCTCAGCTGAGACCCCCAGACAACACTGAGCAAAAGCTGAATCCCAGAACTCAGGGCAGCCTAGAGTGGGAACCGGGGAAGGGGTCTGCAGAGGATGGCGGGGCGGGATTACCATCAAGTGAGAAACCGCCACGCTCGAAAGCAAGGCTTTTTAAAGTGCCAGTAGGACCCGTGACCAAGTCAGAGGCAATGCAAGCCCGCGAAGGCCAATCCAGCAGCCAGCGGCAGAAAAAACCAGGTATGGTCACGAGAAATGGCTGCGAGAGAGGACCTGAGGGAGAACCAGACTTAAGGCGCCTTCTAAAACCCAACCAGGAGCTCAGGTTGGAATGTGGGCCAGAAGCTCCTTGCATAACCAGTGACCTTTCCCAGCTCAGCTTCGCTCTAAGTTCTTGGTTGGATTCTGAGTTAATCTTAGAACCTGAACAGAAGATGGGGGACATTGTCAGCCGGGCGGTAGACGAAGACTCATCAAACCTCAAACTACGGTCGGCGTCTCTCTGGGCATTAGGAAGCAAGATGAGCACAAGATCTGACTACGGTCTGGAGAGTCTGGGTTCTACGTTGCTTCGTACCAGGGACCAAAAGAAAAGCAGCCAATCAGAATCAACATCCCAGTTTCACTTCCTGTCGGACTGGAGCTTAGGCTCAGATCTGGAGGAAGCGTATGACGGCAGGTACTGCTCAATCGTCAACCTCTCGACCCCTTGCTTTTGTGCCACGTCGGATGCTAAATTAGATGAGATGCGTAACGCTGTGTTAGGCCAGGACTGTCCAATCCATTCCATGGTGAAGCCCAAATTCCAAAAAGCAGGTTGCAGCGAGGCGCAAGTGTCCAAGCCCGAGGATGTTCCGGAAGTGGGGGCCCTGAGCCCGAAGGTGGACCCGGCACCCGAATCCGAAAGAGAGAGCTGGCCCCTCGTGGCCCATCTTCCGCATCTCTACTGCTTCTCCCAGCTCCACGGCTACACGCGGCTGGCCCGGGCGTGCCTCTCGGTCCTGCTGTGGCCACGGGGCGCCGTGGCGCGTCCCCCCACCTCACTTGTTGCTGACTGCCTGCGGCGGCTCGCCGAGCAGGAGCATGGGGCCGAGGCGGTGATCCGGGACCTCGTGCTGCTCGCTGCCCAGACACTCGGCTGACAATCGCAGGACTCCGTGCACCCATTAAGGGTGTCCAGCTTGCTCCACACCATAGTGATGCGTAACCTTGGTAACATGTAAATCCATAGTGGAGTCCCACCAGTGGACCAATCGCTAGCTGAGGTAGTGTGATATCGTAGTGTACAATCGGTATACTGTATACATTATTTTTTTTGTATAACTTCTGGTAGTAAAAATAGTTGATGAAATGGTAATATAATGGGGATAAAATAATGCACACATCTTTACTTTTTTGCTTTTTTATTTTGTGCAGTGTGTGTAAATTCCCTAAATGTAAATTAGACTGTTGGGAGCCACAGTGATGTTTATAATGGTTTGTAATATAAATACTGTACTGTTTACATGGAGAGAAGACAGCGATGGGAAAGATCTCTGCCATTGTCCAATTTAGCTCTCAATAAAAGACCGCTAGCAATACAACACCTCCCAGATGCTGTGAAATCGCATTAAACGCCTCAAGCTGTGTTTTAGCGAGACCTTACAAATGGCTGTTTTTTTATTTGTTTTACAGGACAGGTTTGAAAAGCAGGAACGACTTAAAATTAGTTTTACCATAATGTGAACACTTGCAGTCATATTGATTTTTTAAATTTGTTTGCAAGTTTTAGCTGGGGAGGGGGGGAAAGGAACAGGAACAGACTTTGGGTAAGGGTATTTAATTTTAAAAGTGAAAGGTCACATCTGATTCCACGTCTGTTGGCCCCGGGAAAGCATGTATAGCCAGTATATACTTGATGTGTGATGAACTCGTAGCCACCACCAGGTGGCGCTGCGCTCAGTGATGGGGTCCCTCGTATCCAGTTGGGAGAGGGTTGGTGTGGGAGTTATGGAAAAAGGAGTGGTTACCATCTCCCCAGGGAAAAGGCTGCATTGGGGAGAAAAATGGTGTCGAAATTATACTCAAATAGACTGGTTTTCACAAACAATGCTTGCACCATGCTAAAATTATGCATAATGTTAAAAGTGTATTATAATGAAGAAAAAGATGCTGTGGATTTTACAGCGTGTGCTTTGGACAGCATGTTGCGGGTGACTGCATTGCTGCCCTGTGCCGTCACCTTGGTGCGGATGCGCAGGTGCTGGTACGGCTGGAAACTGGGCGGGTCGTGGGAGTGATGCTGCAGCTTTATCCAGGCGTTGGCCATGCACACCCCCACACCGGGCAGTGCCACCACGTAGCTCAGGATCTTCCATGTGCGAGCTGTGGGGCCAAATGAGATCCAGATCTGGGCAAGCGGCCCCAAACAGCACGAGGTAATGGACTGGGGGGGTGGTAAGGGGTTAATGCGGGCTGACAGAAAGAGGGACAGCAAAGCGACAGGGGAGGTGCCGAGGGGCTGTGGACGGGGCGGCGAGTTTCCACCTGCTCTGGTTAATGATGCACCTGGATCTGCATCAACAGGATGAAGCAGTGCAGTGGGTGGGGGCAGCAGAAGGCACGGGAGACAAAAATACCTCCGCCCTCATGACCCCCGTGACCTCCGGCTGCCGTTGAGGCAAAAGCTCTCCGAAGCATGGTTGTGGTGGAGACCAGCGCCATTATCCTGTATCACGCACATGAGAACAGTGTCATCTCATTCTATCATGTTAAATTTTACAGCTCTGGAAAATAATGAGACCAGGTGTCAGGCTGCTTCCAGGCTCAAAGTTTCTAAGACGGCAGGACACAAGAACAAGGTGAAGCAGGAGACACTGGGAACGACCAGAAACCAGCCAGGTAGAGGGAGGAAACGACTTCCTAATGCCACAGATGACAGTCAACTTATCCGGCAGTGCGTCATGAATCGGAGGATGACCTCAAATGACCTTCAAAAAGAATGGGAAACATTAAGTGCAGGTGTGAAGTGCACTGCTAGGACAGTTCATATCAGGCTCCTAGAAGCCGGACTGAAGTTCTAGAAAGCCAGGAAGAAGCCCTTCATTAATGAGAAATGGGGAAGAATCAGGCAGCAGTTTGCAAAATAATATGAGTTATTCACAGACACAGACCCATCAATTGAGAAATGAAACACAAAAATTGGGGCTGTGGTCTCATAACTTTTTCCAGGGCTGTATGTCCAGTATTACAGTTAACCTATGTGTAATAATGCCCCAAATGCTGTAATCACAGTCATCTTGAAGCATTACAAATTACTCCATAAGTGTATAAATTTATATCAGATTACCTCTTAAAAACAGAGGCTCCACAGCCATCTCTGCATATTAGTGACAGTCAGGATCCTGCATGTGGTTTCACTGGAACTACCATGTTAACCCTGTGTTTGTCACTGAAAACATAAAGCTCTGCAGGCACCGTGTCTATGAGAAGCCAGTCACCTAACACATGCAGCCTCCTGCCAGCTTCACACTGCAGTCTGAGCCACACCACCTGTTCCCTTTTCTCTGATCTGTTGTTTTATCTATGATGCGGCCCTTTAACACATTTCTTATTGAAAAATACTTAGATTTGCAACCTGTTTTTAACACTCAGCTGAATAACTCTGAAGTACTGTAAGTGAACAGAGTGGAGGTCTAGTTTATTTGAGTCATGGCCGCAGAAATTATCTGCAGTCAGGTGACCAAGGACCTTTGCTGTTTTCAAGGGGAAGTGTACAAATCACCCCCCAAAACAGCAATTAATTTCAGAGACGGAGCGATCAAGAACACTTTTATGAACTTTAGGACCCTTCTGAATAACAGTTATTTAATTGGTTTTGTTAAATCGTGTCAGATTGTAGCATTTTGTTAATATTTTGCTGCAGGGATAATGTGCAAACGCGACCTGTTTTATAGCGACATTCAATCTGCAGATAAGTCAACAAAGGACACAGATCTTAGCCCAAATTTTGTTTTTACTCCCATGTACAGTAAAAAGACGTTTATTCATACCTCTTTCGCGTTCCCTGTTTTATGTCTGCTTGTCCTTCAGTCCGTTTGTCCTTCTGACTGAACCCTGTTGCTCCACCCCAGCGCACTCTGTCCGTCTGCCAAGAATCTTCAAGTTTATATTTGGCAGAGTGTGAAGGCACTGCATTAAAGGCAGAGTGGGCAAACATGCACACGTCTGTGCCAGGCTTCGGTAGACTTTGTCATGGTATCAATGCGTGCATACGCACCTGCGAAAGGTTGTCTTCATAATTCATATTCCATAGCATAAGTGATACAAGTTAATGTTTCATAAGTAAACCCTTAATCATGCTATAATAATAATGCTAACAAATGTGTCAAACAACGTGGCGAAATCTGACTGTGTTGGCTTTTGCAGTGAATTTAAAATGACAGGATTTCGTGGTTGATTCATAACACGTAAAGCCACGCGCCTGAGTCCGCGCGTTCCGTCGACGACGTCGCTCCACCCGCATAGGTCCACGCGCCGGCCTCTGTTTCGCCATGCCTTAATGCGCAGGCGCGGAGCCATCTGCCACGCCCCCTTTTCGCACGTGTAGCATGGTTAAATTGAGTTACGGAAAGCCGTGGCTCTTGTCCGCGTAGAACCAGCTGGAGAGTTAACTGCGTTAGGGGACTTTCTGAATATTTTGCTAAATGAGTGACTCGGAGCAGCAACAGGTAAGCATTCCCTTGTTCTGGGAATAACCCATTTAATATCGATTGTTTGTTAGAAAAATTAGGGCTAGTGTCAGTGTTTGTTGATTTATTTGTCGTTTGTTTAATTTTCCGTACGTTTCCGCGTTGCGGATCGCAATGATTCATGATTTAAATATCGATTGGTTAAAACTGAGCAAATGGAAGACTTCTGAATGACGATGGCCTTTCAGTTTGCGTCCAGACGCACTCTTAAGTGCCTAATCAAATGACAGCTGTGGGATTTGTATCCTATTAGGTCTGCTTAGCGGTGCGGCGTTTAGCATGACGCAGGTTTTATGGTGGCCGAGAGTAATTTTGAACTTCTGTTTTTTTTTTTTTTTTTTCCCCTACAGGAATCTGACGCTTTTGCGCCAACTACCCACTGTGAAGGTGACAGAGAAAGTGGTAGCGAGGCAGAAGATGACGGAGGGATGGAGGAATGCACTCTCCTGCAGGAGATGGGAGAGGAAGATGAAGACATAGATCTATATAATGAGGAAACCTTTGGCCTTGGTATGTGTCCCATGAAATGATGGGACTTGAATGTTGTGGGTAAAACTTTTAGTCACTGGTCTGAAGTGTGTTTAGCAGTGGGAGGTGCTGTTTCTGCCGCCTTTTGCTCAGCTGTAGTGCCGGGTGCTGATTGAGGCTCTTTGGATATGCTGTTCTTTGTGGTGTTACTCTGCATCAAGATCTCGAAGTGAGACCAGATGAAGGAGACCCCTCTGACATCCTGGTCTTCTGTGGAGATGAGTCTCCAGGGCCTCCGTCGCCACCTCCGTGTACTCCCAACACCCCGGCCCCCCTGACACAGGTCCAGCCAGTCCTGAACGGAAGGCCGAGGGAGAAATGGACGCTGAGGAGGGGGGAAGTGTTTGAGGACCCAGCGATAATGAGGACTGTGAAGAGCAGGCCAAGCCTCAAGGTGAGGAAATGGGCTATAGCATTGTTTCCGAATCCTGTCCTCAGGCACTCATGGCTGGTCCATGTTTTTGCTCCCTGCTGGGGGACTGTCTGTGGGTTACTGAACTAGATTGGGAAACACTGGGCTAGGAGTTTCTGTAATGAAACTCATAAGTATTAAGGATATGAAACCCTATCCCTGTGAAGTTCCTAAACCAAATAACCTGTTTCTCAAAAAGGAGAAAACGTCCTTTTCTACGGTCTATCATGGTGTTTGCAGTAGATCGATGACTGATCTACATTACATTTAATGGTAACATGCTTCCATGGAATTGTTGAGGTTGCATACTGAATATATTGGGGCGTGCAATGTTGATTTGAGTATCTCAGCATCTGACAGCATGCAATGACTGTACAGATACTAAATCCTCTGACCTGTTGCACACTCCACTAAGGTGTCAGAGGAGAGAGGTAAGGGGCATGCACTGATGTCGCACTCTTCACATGACAGAGTGAGAACCTGAGTGCAGGTGTTACCTCAACACCGCACCAGTCCAAATGGACCAGTGTGGGGGTTGGGGGGGGGGGGGGG